>OY992880.1:25773149-25798149 GCA_963921405.1 Cepaea hortensis | reverse complement strand
AAACAAGACGGCGGTGAAACAGTTGCCAGCATCCGCAGTATGGCTGCCGTGATCTGTCATGTTAGTACCAGAAGAAGCATCAAGCGCTTTGTTCGAATGCTCAATTTATTGACCGCACATTCCCAGACTGGGAACCACTTAAGGGTCTGTAATGTATTCTTGGAGCAGTGGTAGCATAATGGTTAGTTTAATGGCTTTCCAAGTTAGTGGTAGGAGTTCAAACCCCAGCAGTGGTTGGATTCTTCTTATTTCTTTCCAGAGCGGCAGGATTCTGGGGTCGATTCATCCAGCTAAAATGGATACCATGTTGTTCAGGAAATTATCTTGGAAGGAATAGCTGCGAGGAAGTGAACGGGTTACTCTCTCTCTCTCTCTCTCTCTCTCTCTCTCTCTCTCTCTCTCTCTCTCTCTCTCTCTCTCTCTCTCTCTCTCTCTCTCTCTCTCTCTCTCTCTCCACAAAAAATATAATAAGTAACAAACACATCTGTGTGGATTTGAACTGTGAAACATTTACACAGTTTACGGTTTAATGGGGTTAGGAGATCAGTTCCATTTCTTACCGTCTTGTCAGTCGATAGTCAAGAAACAGTCAAATTCCTATTTTACCATAATACGTGTGAAAATGATTCGCGAACTGTTTGGAAGCCCACAACACAATTACACCACTTAACTCTCTTTCTCTCTCTGTCTGTATGTCGGTCTCTCTCTCTCTCTCTCTTTCTCTCTGTCTGTCTCTCTCTCTCTGTCTCTCTCTCTCTCTCTCTCTCTCTCTCTGTGTGTGTGCTTGTGTGTCTCACTCTCTGTATCATCACCCAACTAACCCTACTCACCTACCACCTATCCAACCACTTTTCTACCTACCTATCTACCTACCTACCACCTAAGCAACCAGACCAGGCGTGCAGGCAATTGCCAGCAACCACTGTACCATCGTCGCTCTCCGCCGCTGCATAATAACTTTTGTTAAAACGGTTGCGACACAGCGTCCCCCAGCGATTTGTTAATGTTTTACAAATGTAACTCGTGAAACAATTTGAACGCTGGGGACACTGATATGAAAATAACAAATTACAGAAAAATAGCCGTCACACCGACCCAACCTACGATTACTTTAGATAAGGTTATCACCACATTGGCGGTTCATATGCGCCTATCTTCCTTCCCTTCGTCTGCCCTGCATGTTTATTTCCCCCAGAACACCCAGCATCTTACTGTTTGTCTTCATGGCCGGCAACCAAGGCCCTGATTAGCCCTACTGTTGGCGGTAACTGATAGCCCTAACCCACACGCGCTGACACGCACGCAGAAGCAAACAATCAGTTAATGACTAAAGGTTTCGGTTGGCAAGATGCATGCCCAATCTGGAAGTCCGTGCGTCTATGGAATCGATTATTAAAGAACGTCCATGCCATTCTTGCAGTTAGAATGAGATCTCACGGAGTCTAAGAATAATCGTATTGTTTTCCAGCACGCAAGGACAGTTTTCAAATTTGTCATGACCAAATATTTAAGTGTTCGTTGGTTACACATGTGAAGATAAACAGCTGAACCGTGGTGCTACAATCGTTATTGTGTAGGGTTAGTTTGCTTAAAATGCGTGGAACTATCATTCGTTATATTCCTCACACTCTATTTGTCACATATTCTCACATTACAGTTTTACAATACATTTAGGAGATTGACAAATCAGTATAAAAAGAACCCTTTTATGCGCCTTTAGGGAGATTAGGCGTATAGTTAGTTAATTTAGTTGCATATCCTTGACGTCGCAGTCAACCCCAGCATTTTTGGCTGTGATCTCTTGGAAAGTTTATGTTCAGTAGTTGTTTGCCACTGCTTACTGAATGACCGGCACCCGTACCATTTTATAAAAACTCAACGCAGTGCGGTCTGCTGCCACATTGCCCGCAGCTGTGTTTCGAACGTGGTGCTTCCGTAACTCCTTTGCCACTGAGCCTGCGGGCATACAGTGCTAGACCTTTATTATATAGACCATTCGGCACTCGATGGTTGGTTAAAGTGGTAAGTCTCACGCCCACCGACTTTATTTCCTAAGTCATTTCCTGATACCAGTTTACGCCTGGGTCATCTTAGAAACCTAAGTCAACTTGAAAACTCCGCGCCAATATAGAATCGAACCCATGGCCACGGGTCACGGGCGACCAGAGATCGCGGGTCAGTATACCCTGTGTGCGAGATCTTTTTTACCACATTGTCTTGTGCGCACTTTTACAGTGTTCTTTCCCATTGTGTAGGAGCCAATCAACACACATTAAGTTACTTTCCGATACATGTATGGCCTTACGACTGTTCCTGTTGTGGATTTACTGGTTAAGTGTAGCATGCTCCATAAAAGATATGACAAGTAACAAGCGGAAAGCATCAGCAACCCATGCATACTCCACCAAAGATATAACAAGAGGAAACGATCGAGAACCCAAGTGTAGTATTCTCTGTCAAAGATAGCAGGGACAAAGTATCAGGAACCCAAGTGTAGCATTCTCTGTCAAAGACATAACAAGATGAAAGCACAGAGAACCTACATGTATCAATCTCCATGAAAGATATATCAAAAGCACCAAGTACCTAAGTATTAACTCCTAAATTATGTATCTTATATTTGTATTTAAGATATGTTCTCTTGTATAATGACAGGGTTATTACTATTTGTCTTTTTCAGGAGATTACCCCTTCGGCAGCAGCGATCCCTTGACGCAGGGTCTTCCTGAATGGGAGCTGCAACCTGAAGCCAATTATTATGTATTCAAGAACATGCCGGTGACGATCGTCTGTAGAGCGACCCCAGCGATTCAGGTCAGTGGATATTCTCATTCCTTTCTGAAGAAAAATGGTAAAGGATATCGTGGGTATATGATGCAAGGTTTAAAAGGTATAGAGAAGTGGGAGCCCGGCTAGCAATGGCTGTAGAGTTTTAAGAATTGAAACGCACCGTCTACTTGAGGATTCACAACCAGCCAATTTTGCTAGCTTACCAAGACAGTGCACTCGGGGAATTTCCATACGGGCACTGTCTTCATCTTCATCAGCCAGCGAAGAGTCCCAATACTTATGGTACCAGTAGCAGTCTGATTGCGTGTCCGTCTCGCCTGTCCTCGGAGTGTCGGCCAGACCTTCTGGTCACTACCTACCGCACCATTCATTCTCTGCATACCGTGATGATCTATCTATCTGTTCTTCCGCTGTGTACACACGACCCAAAGGGCCACAATCACGTCTGCTTTATCATACACCAATACCCCACCTAGTGGTGACGACCCAGCCAATTTGTCCGCTTGCTCGTTTTCCGCCACACCAGCATGTTGTCCAAAAACTTTTTTAATTGTTGAATTGAAGCCTGCAACTCCACCCGAAGCATGCCTGTCTTCACTTTTCTCATCATACGTTGTCTTCGGGAATATATCAATGTCCGTGATAACCCATATACAGCAGTTCCCTATGCGATTATCTTAACCCTGACACCATTTTGCATAAATACATAATTACACACCTTCCAGCTTACTCTATACCTAAATACTGAGTGATTGACTGACTGTATACCCAAATATTGACTGATTGACTGTCTATTGACTGACTGACCGTATAACCAAACATTGACTCACTGACTGTATACCTAAATATTAACTGTCTGACTGTCTATTGACTGACTGACTGACTGACTGACTGTATACCCAAGCATTAACTGATTGACTGATTATATACCTAAATATTGACAGATTGACTTTGTTGACTGACTTACTACCATGCGATTACCTTAAGCCTGACACTACTTTGCATATACACATAATTACACACTTCTTATCTTACTGTGTATCTAAATATTTATTAATTGACTGTCTTTTGGCTGACTGACTGACTGACCGTATACACAAACATTGACTGGTTGGCTGTCTTATGACTGACTGACTGACTGTATACACAAACATTGACTGAATGACTGTCTTTAGACAGACTTATACCAAAATATTGACTGACTGACTGTCTTTAGACTGACTGTATACCCAAACATTGACTGATTGAATTTCTTGTGACCAACTGTATACCCAAACATTGACTGAATGACTGTCTTTACACTGATTGTATACACAAACATTGACTGATTGAATTTCTTGTGACTGACTGTATACCCAAACATTGACTGATTGGGTGCCTTTTGACTAACTGACTACTGACTATGTATTTACTTAATTATATGCTACCTTGACACGGTTGCATGACGCTTAGTGTGCATGCTTGCCAAGACAGTGTTGCTGGTTCAGTACCTAATAGAGGCGGGATTATTTGTTTCCTTATGGCCACCGCGGCTCTGGGATCGACCCAGCCTCATCAAATGGACCCAGACAATGGTCAGAAGTTTATGGGAATTCCCAATTTTCTTGGGATTACCTGGAAAGGAAAAGCGACGAGGAAGCGAACTGGCAATCCCACCTCATATGTCGCGGCCTAGAATATATAAAGGCCTAATATTTCACATCCCAGCGGCAGTGTCTGGTATGAGATTACCTTTACCTACGCACAGAGTACTTATATATGTGTGAAGGTAGGTAGGTAGTATAGTTTAGTTTAGTTTAGTTTAATTTAGTTTAGTTTAGTCGATGGATCAACATCACGGCACACGGGTGTAACCCACACGTGCTCCGTTTTCCTCCTAACTCAAACCTGAGTCTGGAGAAACTCAGCTCAGTGCACGAACTCCGTAGCACCGCCGGGGATCCTGAAATACTTTGGGTAGATTTTTAACTCGAAATTTTGCCCGGGCAGCGCCGTTAGGCTACTCTTTTTCGATTTCCAACTGCCAAGGGATTTTTTACGTGTCAGCAATACATACGGGCGTCCGATTTCACTACCCAGAGACCAAGGGAAATTTTATTACTAGAAGTCCACGTGAAAAAAAAAAAAAACCCGGTCCTCACCAGGGCATGAACCCGGGACCTCCAGCACTCGAGGCGGACACCATACCTTGAGACCACGCAGCCCCCCGTGGTAGGTAGGTAGCTAGCTAGGTGGACGGGTGGGTAAAGAAGTCTCCCCTCGTCCAATTTGTCGACCTCTTTGCCTTCGTGTAAAGAAGTTAAAGATATCGAAAAATTCGGCGAGGATGGACTACTTCTGGTGATCGGATGCCTACTGACATGCTTGCTCCGCTGCGAAGTTTTCAGCATTGTATATAAGTAGGTTAGTGGGTGGTCGGGTTAGAAGATAGGTAGGTAATTAGGTGGGTAGGTCGGGGTGGATAGGGTATCTGGTTGTTGGATAATTTAGATTAGGTTGGGAGCTAGGTAATTAGGTAAGGTAAGTACATAGGTAGGTAAGAATAATGATGGATAGGTATGTAAATTAGCTAGTTGGTATATTGGGTAGATTGGTGGTTAGGTGGGTGGGTAGGCATGTGGGTAGTTTGGTAGGCTTGCAGGTAAGCAGGTGGATTCTCGTAAGTGCATAAGCAGCTCCACTCAAACACACACAGATGATACAACAAGACACCGCCACTTCCATTGCAGATAACATTCAGATGCGCAGGACATCAAGTCCCCACAAAGAACCAGGTAAACAGAGAGATCCAGGACCCACGCAGTCGGCGCAAGACCTTGGAGTCCAGTATTATAGTGACTAAAGATGAGGTGGCCGAGTACTACGGCAAGGATGGATATGGTTGCGAGTGTACTGCATGGAACAACGTGCAGGGGTCCAGCTCTCCCCAGAGTGTCAAGAGTACCAGAGGAGTTGTGGAAGTTGCCTGTGAGTACACCTTTATGTTTTCATTACAGATTATCTTTGTCTGCCTGATTGTCACATACGTGCGTGTCTGTTTTTCTGATTGTCTGTTGTCCGTTCATCCTTCAGCCCACCTGCTTGTGTCCTTCTGTTTGTCTGTCTATCTGACATATGGAAATGCAAGCACCTACATAACTACATAACTACCTAACTACCTACACACGTATGCATATACATAT
Organism: Cepaea hortensis; assembly: GCA_963921405.1. Lineage (NCBI taxonomy): Eukaryota > Metazoa > Mollusca > Gastropoda > Stylommatophora > Helicidae > Cepaea > Cepaea hortensis. The sequence continues at coordinate 25,792,177 of OY992880.1, read as the reverse complement.
GTGTGTGTGTGAATGTGTAGATAGGTTGGATGATATGTAAGCAGACAGGAAGGTAAGTACGTAGGTATTACTTATACATACGTGTATATTCTAGCATATTCCGTTGGTGTTCATATCTTGCACAGAATGAAGAAACCTAGACAACTGAAGAATTTCGAGGCGCGTAGAAAGGAAACAATACTGTTGGACTTCATTTTTTGCACATAATTTAGAAGCCCAGACAACTGAAAAATTTCAAGGATTGTAGGGGGGAAACATTACTGCGGGGAAAACAGAACCACAACAAAGAGAAGTACACGTTGCATAAACATCCTGGCTATGCCAACCCTGGGAGTAATGTCCCCCTGTATACTGGCGGGTTTCTTTCTTTGTGTTACCCCATTGTTATTCCGACACGCTTCCATTCCTAACAAAATGTCAAGCACCCTAAGGTGTGGATTGATTTTCAGTTTATCTGTTGCTCTTATTCTCCATTCCCTTACACACCGACTTCCAGCACCCCAGTTGCAGATAAGGCTCTGTAACGTGCTCGTTACATCACTGGGTATCAACGCTGGGAACCGCCGCCTGGTTGACTCTCACTGGAATGTTAACCTCAAAAGAATCCTCACCGGGTTAGAAGTGTGTTAAAATTGCAGATCCCAGGCGTGGGTTCCAACTTTGTTGTCGTATAATATTACCTTGATGCTAGGGTCTCCTTGGTGAAGTAGCTAAACCGCCCGCCTCGTGTTCCCAAAGTTGTGAGTTCGATTCAATCATTTGATTCGCGAATGAATCGCCAAAATAAAAACAATAAAAAACGAGTAGACAGTGAGCTTTACCAGAACACGATGACAAGTTACAAAATGGACGTTGCGGCTAAAGCCTTCGTCAGCGCAGAATAAACAAACACAAACCGACACAACTACATGAAAAACACGACATAATAAAATTTAAATGTAAGTGTTACTTATCCGTATCCTTGTTGTGCTGTGGACACATCTTTCATTGGATATGCGAGTATTATTACAATGGATTACATTCGTGAATGCACGTTTCTCGGTGATTCCTGTAGGTATTGGCTGGAGCTACGGATTTCGTGCTCGTGCGTTGCTTTCTTCGGGACGCTCTGTGAAAAAATACGGAGCGATATTGGGAAAACCCGGTGCAATGAAGTCGATCCTCTCATTTTAAACCCCATTAAAGCCGCCTTTTACACATAATCTGTTCGTCGGCTAACTAAATTGAAGACATTTTAACCTGGCCGTTTCCATGTCAGTCAATATTTCTTTTGTTCTAATCTGTACACGTGTTTACGTACAGAGACGCTATTTACAGCTGATGTAGGCACATGCAATTGATTTGCCGATTCCAGCGGTGGAGATGTTCTTTATCTCGCGACAGTTATTATTCGTATTAAATCTCCATTTGGAAAATTTTTAAAGGACAGCTACAGTTTTAGGTCTCAGATTAGCATACTTAAATACGGAGGAGTTAAGACCATGACACATGGAGCCGCGGGCAAGAGGAGGAGGATGGGTCGTTACAGAAGCTGACGCAGGGCACAAGTCAACAGATGTATTCCTATAGAATTCTTAGTACATTTTCATTACTCTCTCTCTCTCTCTCTCTCTCTCTCTGTGTGTCTCTCTCTCTCTCTCTGTGTCTGTGTGTGTGTGTGTGTCTCTCTCTCTCTCTCTCTCTGTGTCTCTCTCTCTCTCTCTGTGTGTCTCTCTCTCTCTCTCTCTGTCTCTCTCTCTCTCTCTCTCTCTCTCTCTCTCTCTGTCTCTCTCTCGATATATATATATATATATATATATATATATATATATATATATATATATATATATATATATATATATATATGTGTGTGTGTGTGTGTGTGTGTGTGTATCAAAGTGACGGAGTGGTTTATCGGGCTTGCACTTAAAGATAGTGTTCACTGACGGCGGGGCAGTGGGGTGTTTCACCACACCGGGTCAGTTAGGCTTTAACGCTGACTTTTTGTTCAGAAAGCAATGGCAAACTGCCGAACGTACAATTGCCTAATAAAATCAACCTGGGGTTGATCACAGCGTCCTGCAAAGGACATGCAACATTTTAATTTAATTGTGTGTGTGTGCGCGCACTAGCGCGCTGATCTGTGTGTGAAAAGTACGTGTGTGTGTGTATGTGTGTGTGTGTGTGTGTGTAGATAGTAGGTAGGTAAGTGCGTACGGGATTGTTCCTCGCCATGTTAATGTTTTATGTTATGGGTTTGCTTTGGCAAAAGCCATCACGCTTGTCCTGAGTTTCTTCACCACACACATATACATCACACACATACACACCGAATTACCTCCTGAGTGCTGATTGATGAAAATATGGATCTGATACTATGGCCCCGTTGCGCCTTAAGGCCCAGTGCGCCTATAGTATTAGAGCCATATGTTCATCAATCAGCACTCAGTAAGTAATTCGGTCAGTATCGCACCGGCTGCTTTTTCTTCCCAAGGTATTTCATGGCACCCGTTGTAGACTGGATCGATTAAAGATCCCAGGTCAGTGTTAAACATCCGCATCGATGCTTATTCGAAACCATGACCGCAGGGTTGCCAAGTGAGCGTCTAGTCACTCCACTACCGCCGCCCTCTGTCTTCACTGTTGACAAGTGAGCGTCTAGTCACTCCGCTACCGCCGCCCCCTGTCTTCCCTATTGACAAGTGAGAGTCTAGTCACTCCGCTACCGCCGCCCTCTGTCTTCCCTATTGACAAGTGAGAGTCTAGTCACTCCACTACCGCCGCCCTCTGTCTTCCCTGTTGACAAGTGAGCGTCTAGTCACTCCACTACCGCCGCCCTCTGTCTTCACTGTTGACAAGTGAGCGTCTAGTCACTCTGCTACCGCCGCCCTCTGTCTTCACTGTTGACAAGTGAGCGTCTAGTCACTCCGCTACCGCCGCCCTCTGTCTTCACTATTGACAAGTGAGCGTCTAGTCACTCCGCTACCGCCGCCCTCTGTCTTCACTATTGACAAGTGAGCGTCTAGTCACTCCGCTACCGCCGCCCTCTGTCTTGACTGTTGACAAGTGAGCGTCTAGTCACTCCACTACCGCCGCACTCTGTCTTCACTATTGACAAGTGAGCGTCTAGTCACTCCACTACCGCCGCCCTCTGTCTTGACTGTTGACAAGTGAGCGTCTAGTCACTCCACTACCGCCGCCCTCTGTCTTGACTGTTGACAAGTGAGCGTCTAGTCACTCCACTACCGCCGCCCTCTGTCTTGACTATTGACAAGTGAGGGTCTAGTCACTCCGCTACCGCCGCCCTCTGTCTTCCCTATTGACAAGTGAGGGTCTAGTCACTCCACTACCGCCGCCCTCTGTCTTCACTATTGACAAGTGAGCGTCTAGTCACTCCACTACCGCCGCCCTCTGTCTTCACTGTTGACAAGTGAGAGTCTAGTCACTCCGCTACCGCCGCCCTCTGTCTTCACTGTTGACAAGTGAGCGTCTAGTCACTCCACTACCGCCGCCCTCTGTCTTCACTGTTGACAAGTGAGCGTCTAGTCACTCCGCTACCGCCGCCCTCTGTCTTCACTATTGACAAGTGAGCGTCTAGTCACTCCACTACCGCCGCCCTCTGTCTTCACTATTGACAAGTGAGCGTCTAGTCACTCCGCTACCGCCGCCCTCTGTCTTCACTGTTGACAAGTGAGCGTCTAGTCACTCCACTACCGCCGCCCTCTGTCTTCACTGTTGACAAGTGAGCGTCTAGTCACTCCGCTACCGCCGCCCTCTGTCTTCCCTATTGACAAGTGAGAGTCTAGTCACTCCGCTACCGCCGCCTTCTGTCTTTACTATTGACAATACAGAAACCTCACTATACGTAAATGGACGGAAATCCACTGTAAACGGCTAGTTGCATATCCTTCACAGTATGTTGCAATCAACTTCAACATTTATTGGCTGTTCAGTGGTCTATTTGTAACCGATTGTCGTTGCTCTCCATTTCTCTGGTCCAACAGCAGTAGTGATTTAACGTTATAATGGAATATTCTAAGATTACACATAACTACACACTTTCACTTAGTCTGTGCCTGCGCGAAATAGAAGGAATAAAATGGTATTACAAAATCATCAACGTTGAGCTCAAGGAGAGAACTAGACTAATACAATCATCCATAGGATAGGCCATACAATGAAAAAGCCCGGGATTAGTATAACTGGATAACCCTTAGTCTGGAAACTACGAGGCAAAAGAAATAGATGAAGACATGAAAACTCACGGAGAAGAGAAGTAAAATCAGAAACTAACAATATGAGAAAGGCATGGATAGAGCTGCATGGTATAGCTAAAGAATATGTGGGAGAATATGATTGGGATATGTTGGTTGGTGATCCATGCCCCATTGGAAAACAGACGGCATAAGAAGAAAAGAAGAAGTATGGTGGTTTACTAAACGTATTGTGACAACTGCCGGCTTCCTAGCCTAGAGGTTATCGATTTTTCTCCGTAATCTCGTATACTCTAGTAAGTAACGTGACGACGGTGAGAATCAGCAGTGGTTCGAATCGCGTCGGTAACTTACGGGGTATGTGAGCGGCCGCTCAGAAAACAATGGCAAACTACTGAGCGTAATCTTGCCAAGAAATCAACAATCAGCTGAAAGATGCTGAGGTTGACAGCAATGTCCTGTAAATGATATGCAAACAAAACAAAACAATTGTGACAACTGGAACAGATTTGTGAAAAGAGAGACAGAGAAAGTTAGGGAGAGAAAATTCATGAACATCCCGTGTCATGACAGGGAAAAGAGTCAGCACAGGAACTGATACACGCCGTCAGAGATCGCAAGATGCGGAGAAGCATGATCGTTCACGCCTGTCGGCAGGGCACTTGATGACGATGATAAGTCCCCTAATCCTTTTTAAACAAACAACGACCCTAACAGCGCTTCACAGTCGCCTAAGCCAAAGGCGCCAGTGGACATTTATTTACACCCACTTTATAAAACTAACATATTGTACATACGGTGTTTCGTGCCTGTAATAAGTGGCCGATCGTGTTCTTGAACGACTAATGGCCGGGCAGTAAGTGAAACTGGATTTAGATAAATATAATTCCAGAGCTCTTTGTGTTTATCGGAAAATCGAACCTTTGGCCAGCGAAGACGGGAGCTCGCTCGTTTTCTCCTCATCTGGGAATTAATTTCCTGCGCTGCCGTCTAGTATTCCCTTGCTATGCCTCTCTGCCCATTTTTGTCTGTAGACTTCACGAACCTTTTGGGAGAACGACGATTGGGCTTTGGCGTTGTCTGCACGGGAATGGGACCAGCGTTGGAAATTTGATTTTCTATTTGAGCATATTGAGAGACACAGTGGCGCGCTTGCCAGCCGACCTTTTGGTTTTGTGTTCGGACCCTCCTCGAGGCGGAATTTTTTTTTTTTTTTTTTTTTAAATTGACCTCCGCTCCCAAGTTGTCTCAGACTAAAATGGGTGCAAGGGAATGTTCTGGGTAGTAAAGTTAATTAGTTGCATATCCTTTACAGGACGTAGCAGTCAACTCCAGAATTTTTTTGTTTTTCTTTGTTTTGGCTTTTCGTGATTCCTAGTCAAGATTACGATCAGTAGTTTGCCATTGCCTTCTGAACGACCGGCACCCATACCATTTCATTAAAAAAACCAACGTAAGGCGGTCTGCTGCCAAATCTCCCACAGCTGTGTTTCGAACACGGGTATGCGGAATTACGAACTGCGCCCGTAAAACCTTCGCCGCGGAGCGGGTGGTTAGTAAAGACGACCGGTATAACTGACCATATACACCTCCAGTTCCGGTTGCTATGTTGAATTATGGGACGGGTTCCATATACCCAATGCAGTTTGTGACGTGGACAATAATCCTTTGCTTACATATTATAAGCATGTTTGTTTGTTGGTTTGTGGACGGCCACCTACCCTGCCTATGATAACACGCGTACGACTCCTTCAATAAATGGCATAGAAAGTGAATCCCAGCAGTGCCCAAACTGTATTGCAACGGCGAAGATCCATATGTTTGTAAACCAGAATCACATAAATGATTATTCTGTTGATGGGTTTAAAAGTGAGTGCATATCTTTACATGACGTCGCAGTCAACCCAAGTAGTTTATTTTTGTTTTCTATTTCTTTCTTTTTTTCTTTTTCTTTTACCTGTTGGCTCTTTGTGATTTCTTGGCAAGTTTGCGCTCAGTGACTTTCCATTGCTGTCTGAACGACCGAAATTCATACCATTTTATGAAAACCAACGCAAGGTGGTTTGCTGCTAAATCGCCAGTAGCTGTGTTTTGAGATCGGTATGCGGGATTACGAACTGCGTTCGTAGCCCCTTTTCCACAGAGCCGGCTGTTTATTGGTAGGTTTGATATTGTTAAATTTAACCTAGGCAGTGATCATAACTTTGCTTTTTCCCCCCTCGATTTCTACCTGCCGAGAGGTTTCTTATGTGTGCAACGTGCTCACGGTTCCTCATAGTTTTTCGACTTTATCCATGTAGGTTTGTTTCAGATCCATACCCACGGGATCACGGTAGAGAGAGAGAGAGAGAGAGAGAGAGAGAGAGAGAGAGAGAGAGAGAGAGAGAGAGAGAGAGAGAGAGAGAGAAAATGACAGTGGTAGTTATATACACTAGGCAACCCCAGCATAAGGTAACTGCTAGTCTCGCTGTCACATCTGCACAAATGAAACACAAGACCAATATGATAAGCATGTACATCCATACAATGACGTGAGCAGGTGTTGAACCTGTCACAATAACCCAGATAGAAACAGCTTTGACAAGTACCCAACCGACGCCATCGTCCAATATATACTTCTGCGCCAGAAATACAAAATATGACTAGGAAGCTCGACTAGTGGAACAAAATCTACATATACACGGGAACGTTTCCAAAAGGTCTTTATTCGTAATTCTGTTCTGTAAAGCTGCATTACTTTGTGTTATTTTACATTGTTTACATTTCCACAGCTTTACGACAGTTCTACTAATTTTATCATTGGGACAACACAAACGAAATATTAACACACAGATAACGCAAAGGAATATTGTGCTATTCAGATGTAGTCCGATCATCAAAGCTGGGAACGGAAAATGGAAATCACTATTTCTTATATAAATATAATTCTCTTCGGCAAAATTACTTGACTTGCCCCAATTCCTTTGCCGGATGTAACGAACATGCAGTAGATATCGGGAGCCACAGTGCTATTCGAGACTCCAGCTGCAGCTGTTGTGGTGCTGAACAATCCACAGAAAGGAAAACTGACGGCGAGTGATTGGTTGGTTGGTTGGCATGGGGTTCCCTCTGTAAGACTGAATTTTTAACTCCTTAAGCTTAAGCCTGATGCTTTGACATTCAGGTCCTTTTAGAACTGTAAAGGGGTTGATATATCGGAGTGATGTTGACGTACAGACTTTCGTGCCGGCCTGGTACAATAACTCATCGAGGGCTGTGGTCAAGAGTTCTTCTTCCTCCCTCCAAGCTCAAAAGAAACCAGCGAGCGGGGTGTGCAAGACTGGTTCTGAAACTTCACATTTGCCGAGAGCCATATTAGATTGAAACCATGTCATCATTCAGCACAGCACATACAGACAAGCTAGGGTTGTGCGTAGGTTGTTAATATTTCCGACACGGAGTTTTAGTTATTTCACTGGCGATTGGCTTGGGCGATCTTGCTTCTCCACATCGTACAGTCTCCTACAGCAGAGAGCGCCTTTTCATCGCCTCTATGTTCACTGAAATGTGTTCTATGTACACTGGAATATGTTCTAGGTTCACTGGGATGTGTTCTAGGTTCTATAGTGTTTTTTTTTTTTCATATCCCAAAATGTGTCTTAATGACCAGTCTTCGTCAACATTGAGTTCTTAGTAATATTGAATCGACATTTACAGAAGATGTATAACAGAAGTAGATACTCGAGGGCACACGTAGGCAACAGAAAAACTTGAAGTATCCTCACAGGTGGATTTAAACTTACTCCCTCCAAATGACTACCACAGGGCTTACTGGAGGATCAAGTGTCCTTCAAAGAATGACAGCTAGAAACCCTAAAGAAATGGACAGACAACATAATTAGTTGTGTGAACAATAGTCTATCAGTGTACCACGAAAGCGAGAGATAGAAAATGTTGAAAATCCCAATAGAGCTGACCTCAGTTGTGGAGGCGGCACTCTTAATAAATTGATTGATCGATTGACAGACAGACAGACAGACAGACAGTCGGACGGACGGACAGACGGACGGACGGAATCGGGCGGGCGGGCGGGTGAGCGGGCGGACGGACTGACTGACTGACGGACTGACTGACGGACTGACGGATCAACATTGTTCTTCATTACAAATGCTACTCCTCCCACCCGCTAACACTCTCAAATAAATATGTTCTTATAAATATACACCTATATAACCTTCTTTAGTTTCTGCACTTCTCAGATACGCGGAAAAAAAACAATCCTAAATACAAAGAAATTCTTACAAAACGAAAACGTCACGCCACAGCATGGAACGAAAGACCAGCCCTAAAGAAAACTAGCGCGACGACACGTTTAAACGATGTGTGATGATTCTATATTGGGAATTGGCCCTTGTTTTCATTAGGAATCGTCAGCTGTGGGGGAACAGAGAAAAAGAAGGGCAAAGAATAGCCCGGGTAATAAATTTGGGCACACATTCAATTTGGTCACGTCGGAGTTGATGAAATGATATCCGTCGACTTCTCTCTTCTGGTGACAGCTGAAAAATTGCGTTAGCTTCGTGCTGTTTGGAGGATCAAGGATCTAGTGTTGAGATCGGAATAAAGGAACTCTGTCTCGTTAAAGGTTTGACCTATATTCACGAAGTCATTCCTGGTTTGTAGTTGATAGCAATACTCTTGTAGCATTTGCCGTGTGCATTTAATCCTACAAAAGGCTTAACATACACGGGGCAAAGATATTCATACGTGTTCTTTCAATGTACTTTTCATATCGTGATAATAATTTGAAAATTAGATTGTCAGTTCATCATTAGCATCATCATCATCATCATCATCATCATCATCATCATCATCATCATCATCATCATCATCATCATCATCATCATCATCATCATCACATTCCTTATCTCCGTTCCGTGATCATTGAACGTTTAAACCAGTGGTTCTCAACCTTTTTTGGCCCGTGCCCCCCTTCACCATATGTTCAGAACGTCATCCCCCCTTTCCTTATTTCCTACATAAAATTCTCTCTCCCCCCCCCCCCGCTCCTACACAGTATACGTAACAAAGGAAGTACATACTAAAACAAGTATAGACGTCCACATAAAATGTGATTTGTGAGTCTACTTACTTTATAAAATGAGTTTTAGAAGGGTGAGACGTACAGAACCGTAAAGTATAAAGGGGAAAACAATATCAAGTAATCGGTTTTTGTATTAATGCGATCTTGAAATAACCTTCACCCCCCCCCCCCCCCATGGAAACCCTAAAATTCCCCCGGGGGGGGGGGGATTCCCCACCGGTTGAGAACCACTGGTTTAGACTAAGGGCTGAAAATACGTCATTTTGGGGAGTAGATGTCCGGCCATGATTTGTAGTAAAACTGACGATAGCTGCTCCCGATCAACTTATACTTGAGAATTCCACCACATGTCAACACTCGCATTACCAGAAGTGACTTGGAGACACACTTGAATGCAACAGGGGCATATATTTTACTTAATCCAGAATTGTATAATCTTAACTTCTGGAGACATACTTGAATGGAAAACACTGTAAATTTAGCCCCATGGCATACACCGCCATTAAAGTGTGACGTGTTAGGCTGTCACACATTTTAAGCCATTTCATATGAGCTGTGGTGCCCAGTTCCATCCTCTTCACCTTTATTACCCAGTTTACAGAACATTCTGAAAATTGTCTGGCACCTATTCTTTTGAGGCTAGGATTTGACATCATGACGCGTGTCACAAATGATTGGCAGTACACGAGTTAGACGAATGTGGACAGACATGATCACCTACGCCATACGGCATGGACTATAAAATAAACAGTCACCTTTACATAAACATTCTATGCGGGTAAAACACGGGACAATCGCTATTAGTTGTTGAATCAGCCGCATGATTATTAGTCTGAGCTAGGGATATGCCCTAATATAATTTCTCTTTGAGGTTGAACGCGGTAGGGAGTAATGTTATAATCGAAGGGCGGCCACAGCGGGAATGGTCGGAGAACATAATTCTGCTTCTTGTGAGAACTGACCTCTGGACCATTATCTTGGCAAACCAGCTCTGAGTTATGATTAGTAGTTTTGGACGCAAGTATGAACCACTGTAAATGGCGCTCGATAAGTTAAAGAGTCCAGAGGTAAAGATGAGTAGTTAGATAACACCGTTAAGGACAATAATAATAATAATAATAATAATAATAATAATAATAATAATAATAATAATAATAATAATAATAATCCCGTAGCAAGAATCTGCTGTGGATATGTGAAGTGTCAGGACCATCGTATCTTGGCCGGTCTCGGTGCATGGAGAAATGGTTGTCCAGGCTTTGACCCGCGCAACTGACAATTCTGTGTACCGCTTTCGAAAGATATCTGCTGACGATTTGGAAGCAGATCGCCAGGCGTTGGTTTTCCTATAACTGTACGAGTGCCGGCCGTTCAGAAAGCATTGATAAACTCCTTAAGGTAACCATGCCAAGATATCACAAACGGTCAAAAATGACAGGGTTGACTGCGACGTCGTAAAAAGGATATGCAGCTAATTAACTTTATCCCGTAGCGAACGAACTCTTGTCCTACCATGCTCCTGCCATTATCAGCCGAACATGTAAGCAATAACGGTGTATTTAATCCTACGGCACAAATTACCCTCCCAAATATAAATCATACAACTGAAAACATAATAAGTAACTTGATGGGGTATGGCCAAAGGAAGACAAATACGTAAATACCGGGAGAGCTGGGCTAGATAGCATAATAGGAAAAAGAACACAGACCTCCACGGCCGCTGGAAACCATAACAAGTAGGCCTTAAGGCAGCTGCCCTGACAAAAATGTTACGAAATAAAACCTGCCCACGGGTGGAATCTGTCTAGAGGAAGCAAGCCTGATAAAAATGCTTGCTGTAGTTGGACACACTGACCTGTGAGGTGCTTAACTACTTGTAACTCATTGCCCTCGAAAGAGGAACGAAGGAGAGGAAGGAGAGAACAGACGTGATTCGAGATTCTGAGAAATTCGCGAGAAAGTAAACCAGGCCTTCTCAATTTGCCAGCACATGGCATAATGGTGATGATGACGTATTAGACAAAATTACGCCGCAATTAACTTTAATTAAGCTCAACTTGACTACATAATCGGACGGTGAAGCGGAACCCAAATCAAAAACATTTAATTAAGTTATATACTAATCCGCTTTCAATCATGACATTTCCCCTCGAATGTTAACCATTTGGTTCGCCGTGAATATAACAGGGTTAAGATGTAGTACAGATCCGGTTGTTGGGGTTCCATCATGAAAGCACATCAGGGATCCCCTTTACATAATTATGTGTAAAGGGGTTTGAGGTGCTCACCAACGCTATTGTCAAGTGGGTGGTCCAGAAATCATGCCAGGAGTAATTATCTCCAGCATGCCACGTCAGGGGGTACAGTCGGTACTGCGTGGCTCCGAACCTGGAACAGAAAGAGGGCAATCAATGCCACCGCAGGCCGTCTGGTGGGATTATCTTTGTAGATAACGACAGCTTCAGCCGGGGGTCTTCTTATGAGGCTGGGAATGTTTAGTGTTTTGTGGTGCTACCTGCGTACATGAAATACCCTGTGCGTGGTCAGCGGGTACTGAACAGACTGTGGAGCTGTCAAACAAGGTAGTATTGTTCTGTAAGATGTAACGGTTGTTTCTGTGGTCCTGTGGTATGGTGTTTTGCCTCCCAACAATTTCGGGTGAAATCCAACATTAACTGGTTAAGTGCTATGGGCTGATAAATCGTTTTTATTTTCGAAATTCCGGTAACTACCATGGGCTTACAAATCAAATTATAGTTAAAACATCAATACAGAAGTTTTCCCTATGCAACCCCCTTTAATTTGATATATAATACAACATGTCTGATACCATATTAACAATTTTGAAATCATAACTGTGACACATCCTTACTTCCCATTTTCCGCAATCCATTTTTATTTGGTCCAGACCGACATTTTGTTTCGCACTGAATCTGTTAAGACACGGTTATTCCCCTGTAATCACTAACATTCTTGCATCTATCCAGCCCCAAGAAGGTTAACTCGGTCAACAAATAGCCGCAGAAGTCAGATGTATCGGCCTAATGGCGCAAGAACGTAGCTCTGCTGTAAACAGGCACAACGCAACCACGTCCGAAAAAAAAAGAAAAAAAAAACTCTCCGGATGAACGCAGAAGAAGAAGAAGAAGAAGAAGAAGAAGAAGAAGAAGAAGAAGAAGAAGAAGAAGAAGAAGAAGAAGAAGAAGAAGAAGAAAAGAAGAAGAAGAAGAAGAAGAAGAAGAAGCATCTATCCCGTCTCCAAATAATGGACAAAAAAATTCTCAACACACACACACATGTTGGACTTTTGACGATAGTCACACAGCAGATACTGCCCTTGGGGTATGAAGTGTTCGGCCTTAACATGTTCTAGGCCACAACATATGAGGTGTGATGGCCAGTTCCATTCCTCGTTTAGAAGTTTCCTGGCAGAATGGTTAACAGCGTCCACTCTTAAACTTCAGGCGCGTTGATGGCGAGATAGGACGTTCTCTTCCTATACCATTCAGGTATTGACTTCTCGTCCATGACGTCGTGACGTAAATTACAAGTACTTCAGAAGTCGGAGTGGGTTCGCTGGATGGACAAGGGCACTGATACTAGGGAAACTGGCCCACACGCAAAACCAGTTATATAGCAACTAGTATTAGCAGCAGCTACTGCTGCACGTGCGTGCACTACGATAGAGTTCAAAGCGAGCGAACGTAAAGTGTGTGTATTCTGAGTTCAAACGTCCCATGTAACGCTTTTCGCCACGGGTTACTCACGCCCACATAGCTCAAGATGACTCCCATCTTCTCCCCTGAGTTCAAACGTCCCATGTAACGCTTTTCGCCACGGGTTACTCGCACCCACGTAGCTCAAGATGATTCCCATTTCCTCCCAACTCCTCAACATGAGACTCGAAAGACTATCCTCCCCTCAAGGTTTTAGCTTTCCATATTACCAGTGTCCCGCTATCAGGCGACTTCTGAGGTACTTGTAATTTACGTGCCCAAGTCAAGGACTAGAAGTCAATATTTTAGTCAAGCTGAGCGGGGTAGAGATTAGAACAAGAATCGCCATGGCGAAAGTAGCCTTTAGCAAGATGAAAAACATACTGACCAATAAAAAGATGTCAATTGAAACGAGAAAAAGAGTGTTGAGGGGATACATAAAGCCTGTTCTTTTGTATGGATGTGAAACTTGGACAATGAGCAGTCAAGCTGAAAAACATCTGATGGCGGTAGAAATGTGGTTTATGAGGAAAATGCAAAGAATACCATGGACAGACAGAAAAACCAATGACCAAGTACTACAGGAGACAAATGAAAATCGTAAACTGATTAGAGAAATTAGACGTAGACAGTCAACCATTTTTGGACATGTTATGAGAAGAAATGGATTGGAGAACGTAGTGACAACTGGCAAGATCGAAGGGAAAGGGAACAGACCAAGAGGAAGATCGAGAGGAAAATACCTGGATGGCTTGGCCACATGGCATGGACGAGACAGGAACACTGAGCTGATCCACGGTGCTGGTGATCGAGTGAAATGGCGAGTCATGACCGCCCACGCTTTCCGGCATGGCACATGATTGATTGATTGATTGATTGATTGATTGACCGGTGTAGTGGTTGAACCCGCTACTTGGCATCAGTACACCGGAAGTTTAAGAGGGAAAGAGAGAGAGAGAGAGAGAGAGAGAGAGAGAGAGAGAGAGAGAGAGAGATCTTGTCCATTCAGCCAATCTGACCTCTTGTCAACATTTCATACAACCATCTTGTTGTAGTTTGACCAGTGCAAAGCAAGTGAGGCGGAAAAACTACAGTAAACGAAAGATTTAAAACAAAGATTCAGTGTGGTTATGTGTGTGTATACGTCTGTCTGTCTCCCTGTATGTCTGTCTCTTTGTTTGTACGTGAGTGCATGAATAAAAGAAAACAGAACACACATTCACACACGAACACACACACACACACACACACACACACACACACACACACACACACACACACACACAAATTCACACACATACACATTCACAAGTCAACAACAGACTAGAAACGAAATATAGCCATTAACCCCCAAGTCAGCGTTGTTTTTGAATACCCCAACTGACGAGATCTCGTAGACACGTGTCCTGGTCGTGGTCTCATAGATTCAATGACGCCTGTGCCTGGTTTTGACTTATTTCCGTTCAAGTAAACGAAACTCGGATGTTTAAGACGGTTATGATTACCTGACAGCGTGAGGTGGACCTGGTGTAGCGGCAAGAGAAGCTTGTATGCTAAGGCTCTAGGAATATAATTAAGAGGGCGAGATGGAGTAGAGGTAGTTTTCATTTTTTGGCACGTTGTGAGAAGACAAAAACTGAAACATGTTGTGACAACTGGAAAGATTTGTGGGAAAATGAGAGATAAAGGAAGATAAGAAGAGAAAATGAAAATTTTTTAGTCTTGTCTCATGGCACGGAAGGGAGTCAACACACGAGTTGATTGCTAGACCCGGAGAATCGTGATCGTCCACGCCCCAGTCGGTAAGGCACGTGATGATGATGATGATGATAATGATGATCATCTAGACTAGTGCCTTGTGTCGATCAGGTAGTTCTGGGTTCAAAGTTCACTGTCTATGGTGGGTTTGCGTGTGTGGTTACATTCTCATGTCTCACAACAAAAACTTGAAATCACCCCAACCTCATGATATTCACAGTCACCATCTCCGCAGTGAAAGGTATGAGATTTGAACTTCCAGCCGTTTCTGATCTGAGGCTAAGTTGATAATTATGCCAGGCTGTCTCCTTATAATATGGTGATTTTGTCTGTTTATTTACATCTGTGGTGCCTTCTAACAGTTTGCTCTCAACGGTTCCACACATAAAGGTTCTCAGTGGATTGTTTGTATAAAATGACAAAGTAGTTTGCCTTTATTATTGTTATTATGGTTAAAAGCGTGTGTGTTTTTTTTATACAGAGATATTCTATAACTTTATGAAATATATTCAAACGTGTGTGAAACAAAGAAAACATCAATAACTTTATGTGAACAGATACAACGAAAGAACCACAGCTAATCACTAAGGATTCTTATTCTATAAAACAATATATCTTTACAGCGTTTACGCACCCCAAACACAGAGAAATACTTTGAAACTTCTAAAAGCAAAAGGCTAACAGTAGAAATTAGACCACGTCTCACTCCCGTCACTGAATTTATACAGAGACAACAAACACAACATCTTGTGAAAATGGAGTTTAATCAAAACCCGCTTTCTGACAACCACAAACAAAGCTGTGTGCATAGAGCTAGAGGCAGACCAAGAATCAGATGGGTGTTTTAAACGTCGTATCAATGTATGTTTATTGTTTGTGTGCTGAAGAAGGCTCTAGCCACAACGTTCATTTAGTCACTCGTGATTGTGTTCTAGTGAGTCAATCAGGTGTCGTCTCCACAATGAAGGTTGACTACAATGGATCTCCAACACTGTCAGACGGGCCTGCGTGCCCATTTCTTATCCCTTTGAAAATAAAGTTCGTTCGTTCGTTCGTTCGTTGGTTCGTTCTTTCGTTCGTTCGTTCGTTCGTTCGTTCTGTCTCTCGTCTTAATTGTACATTCTGTCAGACTGCTGTTCTTCCATCTCTTGATGTTATCTTCCCACTTGTATCGTACGTGGCACTAAACTCATAGTTTTAGAATCAGTCAGCTCTCCACTGATGATGTAGTCATTATCTTGCTGGTCGCTTTTGCTTCCTAAAACATTTCGTGGTACTCATATTAGGCTGGATCGACCACGGAGCCCAGATCAATTTTTAAGACCCGCCCTACCAGTTCGGCAGACGAGTGTCTAATCTCTAGCTAGACTACCGCGGCTAACTCAACGTAACGCAGCCGAAAAGTTTGGCTAATGATCAAAATATATAATTCCCGCCTTCGCCTAACAACAAAAATGCACCAAAATGCATCGATCGTCCTAAGGGTAAAAATAATAAATAAATATACAAACACAGAGGCTCTTCAAACCACCTGCAAGCTTCAGTACTCCCATTACGTCTGCCGGAAGAACCCACACGTGAGCGTCTGCACATGCGCAACGATAGAACCATATTTTACAAATAATGATTTCTCATTTTATAAAACAACGGGGCCTTTAAAACGTATAAACATCATAGACAACGTAAAATACTTCACAACTACCACACAAATCTGAGGAAGTAAAGTTTTTCAGTTGCTCTATTCTCCGAGGAAAATCCTGCTCGAGCCTGTTCGGTGCGTTTTTCCAGGTGAGTTAGGCGATAAGTAGCTAATTGGAAAAACCTCCTTGATGCTTTAATAATTAACCCAGACGTAACAGCGCTGTTCACACTTTACGAGGAGTTAATTTTATCAAAGATTTCTCGTTTCCCGAAGGAAAATAGCTGGCAGTGTGTTTAAAATAGTAAGTTAAGTTAGTTGTAAATCTTGCACAGGACATCGCGGCCAACGCCAGCATTTTTAGGCTATTTGTGAGTTCTTGGCAAGTTTACGTTCTGTAGTTTGCCATTGCTTTCTGAAGTAAAAAGCAAATGATCATTTTTTCACGTTTAGGCGTATTGGGCATACGGTGGTTGAAAGTCAGCTGCATGTACTTTACAAGACGTCGTAATCAACCGCAACATATTTATTGACTGGTTGTGACGTGCTATGCGACTTTACCTCCACTAGTTTGCAATGTTGTTTGTTTTTTGTTTGTTTGTTTGTTTGTGTTTATTCTTTTTTTTTTTATTTTGGTGGGTGTTGATTGATCGACGCTCACACCATTGTCAAAATCAAAGCAAGACAACTTGCTTCCTAATCGCCTGCCGCTATTTTCGAACCCGGCATGTGGGATTGTGAAACTGCGTTTACTGCACCTAAGACACAGACTGCTGCATATATATGTGTATGTGCGTGCGTGCGTGTGTGTGTGTGTGTGTGTGTGTGTGTGTGTGTGTGTGTGTGTGTGTGTGTGTGTGTGTGTGTGTGTTATATCCCCACAGTAATTTCCATTCGTATCCACATTCGAATAATACCTGTGACTATGTGTCTGTATTATTGCAGCTAGAGTGTTATTCATGTATTCAATTCACGTGATATATAACTCTGCAGTATACACCTGACCAGATGCAGCGAAATATACCAGGCAATAAATCGTGTTCTCTGTTTACATAGAAAAATTACCCTTATGTTGGAAACTATTAGGCAAACGAGGCAAGAGAAGATGGAGAAATCGGTATGTGCACAGCTTAAACAGCCGGGCCATGAGTAATAATATATGTAAAGAAAGCTGTATGTGGACAGCTTAAACGGCTGGGCCACTAGTAATAATATAAGTAAAGAGAGCTGTCCTATTTCTATTTCTTTGAGCATTAGGAAAAAGTCCTTCAAGAAACAAATGAAGATCGTAAACTGATTAGAGACATTAGACGTAGACAGTCAAGATTTTTTGGGCATGTTATGAGAAGAAATGAATTGGAGAACTTGGTGACAACTGGCAAGATTGAAGGGAAGAGACCAAGGGGAAGACCTAGAAGCAAATACCTGGATGGTTTGGCCACGTGGCATGGTCGAGACAGGAACACAGAGCTGATCCACGGCTCTGGTGATCGAGTGAGATGGCAGAGCATGATCGCCCACTCTTACCGCATGGCAAATGATGGATGGATTAGGAAAAATCCCATTCGCGATATATGAAAACCGTAAACAGGCACTCTCCCGCTGTTTATGCTTTATCTTGACACATCAAGGTGCAAGAGGAACAACATGAGATGAGACGAAGAAAGCTTAAACATACGTATTAATATAAGTAAAGAAAGCTATATGTGGACAGCATAAACAGCTATGCCATAAGTAGTAGTATAAGTAAAGAAAGCTGTATGTGGACAGCTAAACAGCTAGGCCATAAGTAATAATACAAGTTAAGAAACCTGTATGTGAACAGCTTACACAATATAAGTAACGACACATTAAAATATCAAAAGATAGAATGGCGAGTCATGGTATCTCATGTCTGCTTCAGTCCAGACACCCCAAGAACAGGTAGATCTCGAACATTCCTTTCGCAGTTCCTATTACCTTCTTAACCTTATTACCGGATGACACGTTATGTATTCTATTACCATGATCAGTGTCCACTTTCTGACGTATGTTCTGTTTCTTTCCCCCAACAGATCTCAAGAAGAGATTTGAACGGTTTCCTGTAGCCGACAGAGTCCAGGAAGGCCAGGCTGCAGAACTGGCTTGTTTACCGCCTGAAGGGAAGCCGTTACCTACAGTAAGTACCCGTCTGTGTATATTCTTAGTTACCTATCTACCCACCTGGTGTACCTTACCTTCGTCTACCTGCATGCCCACCTCAGCTCACCTTTATACACACTTTATCTTTATACGGATTCATGACCCGGCTGGGCCCTTCCCCCAGTGAATGTCAGAAAGGTAAAGGACCGAACCATCCAGGGAAGGGAGAAAGCTTCTGACGATCAGAAACCTCATATCGTGTTATCTCCCCTGTGGAGATTTTATCACGGCGCAGGTGCTGTCGTGTTGGCATAACCACAACTATAGTCTGTTTACTTTTGTCTGCCCTAATATAAAATTCTATATGTCAGTAACCAACTGAGGGAAAATGAGATTTAGCATATAACCTTATCATTTTGTCCACCCAACAAAAACATTTTTGGTCTGGAGATTGTACAGCAGATTTCAAAGTTTGTTTATATGCGGTATATAATTTACGGGACAGAGATGCAGTCCAT
>OY992880.1:25071424-25138924 GCA_963921405.1 Cepaea hortensis | reverse complement strand
ACAAAGAGCACCAAAGTCCTTTAACACACAAAGAGCACCAAAGTCCTTTAACACACAAAGAACACCAAAGTCCTTTAACACAAAGAGCACCAACGTCCTTTAACACACAAAGAGCACCAAAGTCCTTTAACACACAAAGAGCACCAAAGTCCTTTAACACACAAAGAGCACCAAAGTCCTTTAACACACAAAGAGCACCAAAGTCCTTTAACACACAAAGAGCACCAAAGTCCTTTAACACACAGAGAGCACCAAAGTCATTTAACACATAAAGAGTACCAAAGTCCTTTAACACACAAAGAGCACCAAAGTCCTGTAACACACAAAGAGCACCAAAGTCCTTTAACACACAAATAGCACCAAAGTCCTTTAACGCATAAAGAGCACCAAAGTCCTTTAACACACAAATAGCACCAAAGTCCTTTAACACACAAAGAACACCAAAGTCCTTTAACACAAAGAGCACCAACGTCCTTTAACACACAAAGAGCACCAAAGTCCTTTAACACACAAAGAGCACCAAAGTCCTTTAACACACAAAGAGCACCAAAGTCCTTTAACACACAAAGAGCACCAAAGTCCTTTAACACACAAAGAGCACCAAGGTCCTTTAACACACAAAGAACACTAAAGTCCTTTAACACACAAAGAGAACCAAAGTCCTTTAACACACAAAGAGCACCAAGGTCCTTTAACACACAACGAGCACCAAAGTCCTTTAACACACAAATAGCACCAAAGTCCTTTAACGCATAAAGAGCACCAAAGTCCTTTAACACACAAATAGCACCAAAGTACTTTAACACACAAAGAGCACCAGAAGTACTTTAACACACAAAGAGCACCAAAGTCCCTTAACACACAAAGAGCACCAAAGTACTTTAACACACAAAGAGCACCAAAGTACTTTAACACACAAAGAGCACCACAGACTTTGAACACTCAAATAGCACCAAAGTCCTTTAACACACAAAGAGCACCAAAGTACTTTAACACACAAAGAGCACCAAAGTACTACAGAGCCATGCACACCTACCCCTGTTTGAGAGCCGCGATGCCAGCATCAACGTCCGGCAGGTTGTGGGGTTTCATGTAGTTATACATGTCTTTGTGGTTGGCCCGGATGTTGGCCTCCGTGCTGCCGTTGGGAATTGTGGCGTACGTGAATGGAGGCTTCATGGTGTATGGATTCTGCAGCTGTTGAATATGGTATACATTTTGTAATGATCTCTAGCGATATTAATACGGCAGAATGAGATGTAAGTCAGTACAATACTCGCTCTCTCTCCTTCTCTCTCTCTCTCTCTGTCTCTCTCTCTCTCTCTCGTTCTCTCTCTTGATATGTTCTTGTGTTTTATGTTCATATCTATAAACACCTCTTTTATGCTAAATATTCGTAAGCTACGTAGGTTAAAAGTCAAATGCCCATCTCCAAAAGTGCCTCGTTAGATCCAGCTGTATATGTTTGTTCAAAGGAAATCGACTTTGCGCACCTCACCACTGACCTTTACGAAGTGGTTGGATGTCAAACCTTCTCAAACAAGGACGAAGAAACAAGAGATCTCGTGAGCATGCTGCACATGCTAAAAGTCGACCTGAACTTGAATATCATACAGATTAGGCCATGTCAAACCTTCTCAAACAAGGACGAAGAAACAAGAGATCTCGTGAGCATGCTGCACATGCTAAAAGTCGACCTGAACTTGAATATCATACAGAGTAGGCCATACAAGAACGCCCTTATGGTAAAATTGTTTTACACTGTGAAAAATCAATTTCCGAAAGGAATAGTTAAAATATGTGTGGATTTGTGTGTATGTACTTTAGGGGAGAGTTGTGCTGGGCTAGGCTTTGAACTGCAAGCCAAACACTACAGTCTCATCAGTTGAAAACAAAATATTTAAGGGATACTTTTTACACCCTTGAGTTGAGCTGAGCTAAGAAACGACATCACTGCACTCAGGCATTTCCCACACGCACTTCGCCCCCTCGTTCAACAGCCAGCGAAAAGTAGTTTTGGTATATCATTAAGGTGAATTAGTTATGTGGTGCTGGATAAATATTAATATAGATCAATCGACACTCTGTGGGTGACGGGAACTGTATCACACCGGCCGCCTTTACTTTCCAAGACATTTCCTGGTACCAATTTTAGGCCAAGTAGACCAGGGAGCTCAGGCCTATGTTAAAATCTGCCTCCATACGGCGGATTCGAACCGGTAACTACCAACAGGCGAGCGTCTAGCCACTGCTCTATCTCCGCTCCGATCCTCGGTAATTAAAAAAAGTGTTGCATGTGCGTTGTAGGACTTTGTGATCTACCCCGAGTTGATATTCTAGGTAATTTTACGTTCAGTAGTTTGCCATGGCTTTCTGAACGAGAAACCAACATTTAAATTTAACTTACTGAGGGTGAACAGGTTAAACTACCTACCTTCGATATCAGCACACCAGATGTTTAAGAGCTATCGCTTTTATCCATTCGGTCACGCCGACTTCAAATCTCGGCAATAGTGTAATCTAATTACCCACTGTGTTAAAACAAGCTGAACAGCGCATAAATGTCTTTGGATATAAATGTTACTGACGGGTTCTAAGAATATCTTGGATACAGAAAAGAACAAATGCGTCCATACGACAAGATCTGGATATTGAAGAAGGTTGGCTACTAAAGACGAAAAAACAAAGAACATTGCCATATTTTGGTCACTCGAAACGTCATTAAAGTTTGGAGAGAACAATAATGGAAGGGTATGTGCCCGGGAAGAGAGAAAGAGGATAGCCAAAGAGAAGATGGGTGCGGGATGTGGTGGATGATCTCCAGATGGGTGTATCAAATGCGGGGCATCTTGCTTTAGACCGATAAGTTTCCCGGAAGATTATTATGGGAGCGAGGTTCTGCAAAGGACATGCTACTGAATGAATGAATGGAGGAGAAAAATTAGGAGAAAGAAAGCAGAAAGGATGGTCAGGTTGATAACAATAACACAATCACGTGACACATACGTCTCAGTGACTCACCCGGGGATCCTTGATTCCAGACAAGTCGTAGTAGACCTCCTTAGTGATCATGAAGGCGGCCAGGTTGGCTGTGTATGAGGCCAGGAACACCAGAGCGAAGAGGGCCCAGATGTTGGCCAGGAACCGACTGGCTATTCCTTTTGGAGAGTCCGTTTGGACGGATGTGCTAAAGAGCATTGCCCAGATTAGCCAGAAAGATCGGAACAGTGAAAAGCGATGTTCTGGACATGAGGGAAGAGTTCATAGAAATACAATTATTCATACAGTTTGCTCAACATAGAGTTTATTTTATAATAGATTGCATTTTGCATAACATGAACATAATATTCTGATTAATATATTTAACTAAAAATATTTCAAATGTTTAAGTTAGATAAAAATAACGTTTTAGTTTCGTTCTCACCTACCCATACGTAAAATAAAACACACTAGACTCTGCAATTACGTTGTAAACTTGAAATAATTTTTTTATGACGTGGAGAGGCTAGTTCCCTTTCTACTGACCTTTCTATACCCAAGCTATTTTTGTATTTCAGTCGGATTGATTTCACAACTTGTATTAAATTTAGCTAAATTAAGGCAATGACTCTTCTGCTAAATGAAATTCTAGAACCACTCTTGCATGTCCCCATGGTTCCTGAGGTTGTAGAGGGACTGAAGATCTCTGAATAAAGTCTCGGTGGAGACGGTAAATCAGTACCGGGTTGGTAGTAGAGTCTGTACATCAACCTCCTGGACGTCAGTGGGTCGGACTCAAGAATTAAATCTCTTAATTGTCCAGGGATCCCAGCCAGTCAGCCAACCAGACAAATAACCAACCACTCAACCAACCAGCCAATCAACCAACCAACCAACCAACCAATCAACCAACCAATCGACCAATCAACCAACCATCCAACCAACCAACCGGTCAACCAAACAACCTTCCAACCAACCAACCAACCAACCAACCAACCAACCAACCAACCTTCCAACCAGTCAACCAACCAATCAATCATTCAACCACCAACTAACCAACCAACCAGCCGGTCAGCCAAACAACCTTCCAACCAACCAACCAACCAACCAACCAAACAACCAACCAACCAATCAACCAACCAATCAACCAACCAACCAGTCCGTCCGCCAGTCAGCCAGCCAGCCAAACAACATTCCAACCAAACAACCAATCTTCCAACCAATCAATCAGCCAATCAACCAACCAATTTTAAAACCAACCAACCAACCAGCTATCCAACCAACCAACCAAACAACCAACTAATCAATTAACCAACCAACCAACCAACCATCAACCAACCAACAAATCAAACAGTTCATTTAGACGCAGGTCTAGCTTCCATAACCCTGCGTGAATTGCATAATCTTGCCCAAGAGATAGAATTATTGAAACATCCATTCTTTCAGATCCATTCTTTTCTCCACTAAACGAAACGACAGAACCGGGCATGCTGATGATGCTCTCCCTTGTCTGGCAGCAAGATATACACCCATTTCCAGCGTATTCACATGTGATGAATAAAACAAGTTTTCCTTTTGTCTACCACCATCTTGGACAATTCTTGTGACACTCTTGCAATAGCACAACTTGCACAGTTTGTGATTCTTGTCAGGTTTCAGCTTCTACATACTGCATGAATGAGTAGAGATAATCTTGACCACACTGATGTCCATTTCCAGGATATCCAGTAAGATGGTGAGGTGTGGAGAGATGTCTTGTCCAGTGTGGCAAGTGACCACGGGCCGCGAAGAAAAATATTTGTATTGGCATTTGCACACAAACAAATATACACGCGCGCGCGCGCGCACACACACACACACACACACACACACACACGCATACACACACACACTCACAAACAACACACACAACCGTGTGCATACAAACACACACATACATACACACACACAACCGAGTGCATACAAACACAAACACACATACACACACACACACACAATGGCAAACATGTTTTATTTGTCGGGCCTGTAACATTGATAAAGTCACGGAGGGTAGTAGGGGTTGGAGCTGTGTGAGTGAATCCCGTGTTTATATGTCAGGTAGCTGTGTGAGTGAACCCCATATTTACTTGACAAGGAGCTGTGTGAGTGAACCCTGCGTGTACATGACAGGGAGATGTGTGAATAAACCCTGTGTTTACATGACATGGAGCCGTGTGAGTGAACCCCGTGTGTAAACGACAAGGAGCTGTATGAATACACCCTGTGTTTACATGACATGGAGCTGTGTGAACGGGCCCTGTGTTTATATGACTCGGAGGTGTGTGGGTGAACCCCGTGTTTATACAACGTGGATCTGTCTGAGTGAACCCCGTGTTCAAGACATGGAGCTCTGTGAGTGAACCCCGTGTTTACATGACATGGAACTGTGTGAGTGAACCCCGTGTTTATATGATAGTTAGCTGTGTGAGTGAACCCCGTGTTTACATAACAAGCAGCTGTGTGAGTGAGCCCCGTGTTTACATGACACGGAGGTGTGTGGGTGAATCCCTTGTTTACATGACGTGGAGCTGTGTTAGTGAACGCCGTATTTAGATAAGAAGCGGGTGAGTAATCCTTGTATTTAGATGACAAGGAGTGGGTGAATAAACCATTCGTTTACATGGCACGAAAATGTTTCAGTGAATCTTATCTTGATGAAGCTTGGAAGGATATTAATGAACCATATTTTGACATGGCATGGAGGGATGTATAATAACTACACAACACAATAAGTTTAATAAAACTTAAAAGAAAATGTACATGCCAAATGCTCAACAATGCTATATATGTTTGCTTTCTTCTATTCTGCAGTTCGAAGCATTTTCATGCATATAAATGTTAAAATTTTGGATATCTACCACATGCTATTATGATTACATATTGTGACCACACATCACTCGAAAGGTGATTTTTGTCTGCATCGTGCCAGTTGTCAATAACTCCGAGAAGATTTTCTGGTACCAATTTTTACGAAACTAAACGGTACTTTTGCCTTAATTCACCCCAAACAAACGTCACCAGTTATATTTAGGGTCACCAGCTATATTTAGCACTGACGGTGATCTCCTGTGTTCTGGTACAGTGCGTGTCAGTGCGTTTCAATTGCCCCACAGTGTTTCTTTGGCGTTGACAATCGTTTCTGTGTGTGGTGTGCGTGTGTGCGTGAGTGTGCGTGTGTGTGTGTGTGTGTGTGTGTGCGCGCGCGTCTCATCATGAGTTTTCTGGAACTGGGCTGTCCACGACAAGCAGAGTAGCGTTGCTTTTCTGCAGCATCATGACATCTTACATTCTGCTAGACACTGTTCTCATAACCATGTCATGGAGCTATCGCTGACTGAGCGTCAGGACAGATGGAGATACCGACATTCACCATGTCGACAGGACCCATACTACCGGTGCACATACTCAGTGCATCGAGCGCATGTGGAGAACGGCCAAGGAGAGAAACAAGAGGCAGAATGGAACACACAGGCATCTACTAGAGTCCTACATGTGCGAATTCATGTGCCGTCGACGGACTAAATGCGCTGGTCTCGATGTGTTCAACACCATTCTTGCTGAAGACATTGTTCGATTCTGGCCACCGCAAGAATAGCGCACCGCATAGAACATGGCACACCGATAAAATTGTGCACCCAGTTACGGCGGAATACAGGGAAACCCTGAATGTGACTTCATACCCTGGAATTCTGTTTGTTTGGAGTGAATTAAGGCAAAAGTACCGTAACGTGAAGTGCGCGAGAATCGGTAGCGGTTCTCGGCGCGTGGGTAACTTAGGGGTATGTGAGCCGGTCGCTCAGAAAGCAATGAGCGTAATCTTGCCAAGAAATCAACAACCAGATGAAAGATGCTGACGTTGACAGCGATTTCCTGTAAAGGATATGCGAAATAATAATAATAATAATAATAATAATAATAATAATAATAATAATAATAATAATAATAATAATAATAATAATAAAAAAACTACCAACAGGAGCCATTTGGCCAAACAAATATCCCGATATAAAGGAGATTTGAACCCAGAATCTCTGTTGCACTAGTCAATACGATACCGAGGGTACACATTTACCCTCATTTTCTCTAAGTTTGTCTGTGTCTGGTGTCTGTTTCTATGTCTATATGTCTATTTGTCTGCTATACATACATGGTGTATTGTTAATGCCTGTGCAGTGATTGAAAATATTGCTGGTCCAAGATTTGTATTTACCTATTATGTTGAACTAACTTTACAGAGGATGAATACAAAACTTGGACCGGCAATATTTTCAATCACTGCACAGTCATTAAAAACACATTAAAAAAAAACTCCTGAGCGTCAAATGACCAGGAAAATCAACATGAGGTTGGGGTTAATTGCAGCGTTCTGTAAATGACATGAAACATGTATTATATACACATATTTCATGTCATTTGCAGAACGCTGCAATCAACCCCAACCTCATGTTGATTTTCTTGGTCATTTGACGCTCAGGAGTTTTTCACTGCATTCTGAACGAGAAGTCAACTAACTGGAGTCGGGAAAAGTTAGCGTACCCGCGAGCCATTGAGATTGTCTTTGTTTTATTTTCCTGGGAGATTTAGTGTACTTGACTAGGTCAGGCACGTTAAGAAGTGTTTGTAAATTTATGACTGGGTTTGGCAAGTTAAGAAAGTGTTTATAAATTTACAAATAGGTCTGGCAAGTTATGATAGTATTTGTAAATTTACAACTAGGTCTGGTAGTTTAGACAGTGATTGTAAATTTACGATTAAGTTTGTCAAGTTTAGACAGTGATTGTAAATTTACGACTAGGTCTGGTAGTTTAGACAGTGATTGTAAATTTACGATTAAGTTTGTCAAGTTTAGACAGTGATTGTAAATTTCCGACTAGGTCTGGTAGGTTAGACAGTGATTGTAAATTTACGACTAGGTCTGGCAAGTTTAGACAGTGATTGTAAATTTACGACTAGGTCTGGTAGTTTAGATAGTGATTGTAAATTTACGACTAGGTCTGGCAAGTTTAGACAGTGATTGTAAATTTACGACTAGGTCTGGTAGTTTAGATAGTGATTGTAAATTTACGACTAGGTCTGGCAAGTTTAGACAGTGATTGTAAATTTACGACTAGGTCTGGTAGTTTAGACAGTGATTGTAAATTTACGACTAGGTTTGGTAGTTTAGACAGTGATTGTAAATTTACGACTAAGTTTGTCAAGTTTAGACAGTGATTGTAAATTTACGACTAGGTCTGGCAATTTAAGACAGAGTTTTTAAATTTACCTAAAGAGTATAAAATCATGCCACACACCAGGGTAGAAGTGGAACCAAGTTACATTAATTTTCACTATGCGCATATTAAATTAACAAAAATATAACAAAATCTGGAAAATAACATTATTTGTGTTTCTTTTGGAATTTGGATTTGAACTCAAACGTAGTCCACACACGTGCTACTAATTTTAGTGCACTGGACTGATTTTTGCGTGTGAATTAGCTTTATCTATTACCAGTGTACCTCGCCATCAGGGGAATCTACTTTATGACTTCTGAGGTGCTCGTAATTTAGGTATCATTGTCAAGGACAAAAAGTCAACATTTTATTCCAGCTGATCGATGCAGGGGTTGAACCCCTCTACCTCGCCATTAGCACACCGGATCTTTAAGAACAAGCCCTCTTTTCCATTCGGCCATGCTGACCCCATAACACAAATTATATTTCAATAACTAAAAAAGAATAAATTGAAGCCATTGATTCATAAACTTGCTTTTCTCTCTGCCGATGTTAGGGAATATTTTATAGAATTTTTAAACATTTCTAACTTAATATATATAATATATAATTACTATTACTTAATACATAATTACTAGAATATATCATATTTAATCAAATTTTCCGCCAGATAATTCAATGAATCGTCTGGGATGAAGTTTATTGAACATTTCAGGACACCATGAAATAAAGCTTTGTGAAAGCGTACATACAATTAATCTTTGCAAATTAGTGTGATAATTTATCTATGTCTAGCACAGTGTAAATCATTAAAATAAAAGAAACTGCCTTCTTACTTATTTATTTTGTATAGAACTGTTGTTGTAAATATTTCTGAATCTTTTGCGTATTTACCCATTCACATTACATCTGCCATTAAGTTGTGCCGAACAATTCCGTCACATTCCCAAGATAAGGAATGACTGTTGGCTTTCACGAAGTTGTTTCCTAAGTTATTTCTTTATATATCAATTTCAGGATGTTAGTTTTCATGACTCGTTATATCAAGCAGAGCACTATAGGTTCTTGTCTAACGTTCCGTATCTGAAACGTTTACTAACCTTAATGGGCTTGGTTGTTTCTCTCTCTCTCTCTCTCTCTCTCTCTCTCTCTCTCTCTCTCTCTCTCTCTCTCTCTCTCTCTCTCTCTCACCCTCTCTCTCTGTCTGACTCTGCTTCTCTCTCTCTCTCTCTCTCTCTCTCTCTCTCTCTCTCTCTCTATGCGTCCTTCTGCCTCTCTCTTTGCGATTCTTTGTCTATTTTTGATTCTTTCTATTTCTCCGTCTCTCTCTCTCTCTCTCTCTCTCTCTCTCTCTCTCTCTCTCTCTCTCTCCCTCACTCGCTCTCTTTGTATGTCTTTCTGTGTCTCAATTTGTCACACATTGCCCTCTGTCTTCTCTCAATCTCTGTCTGTCTGTCTGTCTGTCTGTCTGACCTCTCTCTCTCTCTCTCTCTCTCTCTCTCACCCCCCTCTCTCTCTGTCTGTCTCTGCTTCTCTCTCTCTCTCTCTCTCTCTCTCTCTCTCTCTCTCTCTCTCTCTATGCGTCCTTCTGCCTCTCTCTTTGCGACTCTTTGTCTATTTTTGATTCTTTCTATTTCTCCGTCTCTCTCTCTCTCTCTCTCTCTCTCTCTCTCTCTCTCTCTCTCTCTCTCTCTCTCTCTCTCTCGCTCTCTCTCCCCTCACTCGCTCTCTTTGTATGTCTTTCTGTGTCTCAATTTGTCACACATTGCCCTCTGTCTTATCTCAATTTCTGTCTGTCTGTCTGTCTGTCTGTCTCACTTACCCCCCCCCCCCCTTGTCTCTCTCTCTCTCTCTCCCTGTCTCTCACTGTTTCTTTTTCTCTGTTTCTCTCGTTGCTGCTATCTGCTTCTCACTGTCGTCTGACTCTCTTTCTCATTTTCTCGATCTCACTTCGCCTCTCTCTTTGTCTCACAATGTTTCTCTGGATTTCTTAGTCTTACAATCTTTCTATACGTATCTATTTGTCTCCTTCGCTTTGGCTGCTTCTTTTTCGGTTTCTTTAGGTCTTTCTCCCCTCTTTCTCTCTCTTTATCACTTTGTAGACTGCTTCTATTTAGGGCCAGTTACTTCGTAAGTTTTTTCCCCCCTAAAGATAATAAAATATCAGTTAAAGTAATCCACAATCAAAATGTGGACGATAGTAGCGAAATAAGGGAAACATCAACATTCATTATAAGCAGTCCATCAATGTATTTCCATGAGTAAGAGATCAACTGGGTTGTGTCTATCTCCTCTATACAAGAGATCAACAGTGTCGTGTCCATCTCCTCTATACAAGAGATCAGCTGTGTTGTGTGCATCTCCTCTATACAAGAGATCAACTGTGTTGTGTCCATCTCCCCTATTACAAGAGATCAACAGTGTCGTGTCCATCTCCTCTATACAAGAGATCAACAGTGCCGTGTCCATCTTCTCTATACAAGAGATCAACTGTGTAGTGTCCATCTCCTCTATACAAGAAATCAGCTGTGTTGTGTTCATCTCCTCTATATAAGAGATCAGCTGTGTTGTGTGCATCTCCTCTATACAAGAGATCAGCAGTGTTGTGTGCATCTCCTCTATACAAGAGATTAACTGTGTCGTGTCCATCTCCTCTATACAAGAGATCAACAGTGTCGTGTCCATCTCCCCTATTACAAGAGATCAACTGTGTCGTGTCCATCTCCCCTATTACAAGAGATCAACTGTGTCGTGTCCATCTCCTCTATACAAGAGATCAACTGTGTCGTGTCCATCTCCTCTATACAAAAGATCAACTGTGTCGTGTCCATCTCCTCTATACAAGAGATCAACAGTGTCGTATCATCTCCTCTATACAAGAGATCAGCTGTGTTGTGTGCATCTCCTCTATACAAGAGATCAACTGTGTCGTGTCCATCTCCTCTATACAAGAGATCAGCTGTGTCGTGTGCATCTCCTCTATACAAGAGATCAACTGTGTCGTGTGCATCTCCTCTATACAAGAGATCAACTATGTCGTGTCCATCTCCCCTATTACAAGAGCTCAACTGTGTCGTGTCCATCTCCCCTATTACAAGAGATCAACTGTGTCGTGTCCATCTCCCCTATTACAAAAGATCAACTATGTCGTGTCCATCTCCCCTATTACAAGTGATCAACTGTGTCGTGTCCATCTCCCCTATACAAGAGATCAACTGTGTCGTGTCCATCTCCCCTATTACAAGAGATCAACTGTGTCGTGTCCATCTCCTCTATACAAGAGATCAACTGTGTCGTGTGCATCTCCTCTATACAAGTGATCAACTGCGCCGTGTCCACTTCCTCTATACAAGAGATCAACTATGTCGTGTCCATCTCCTCTATACAAGAGATCAACAGTGTCGTGTCCATCTCCTCTATACAAGTGATCAACAGTGTCGCGTCCATCTCCTCTATACAAGAGATCAACTGTGTCGTGTCCATCTCCTCTATACAAGAGATCAGCTGTGTCGTGTCCATCTCCCTTATTACAAGAGATCAACTGTGTCGTGTCCATCTCCTCTATACAAGAGATCAGCTGTGTTGTGTGCATCTCCTCTATACAAGAGATCAGCTGTGTTGTGTGCATCTCCTCTATACAAGAGATCAGCAGTGTTGTGTGCATCTCCTCTATACAAGAGATTAACTGTGTCGTGTCCATCTCCTCTATACAAGAGATCAACAGTGTCGTGTCCATCTCCCCTATTACAAGAGATCAACTGTGTCGTGTCCATCTCCCCTATTACAAGAGATCAACTGTGTCGTGTCCATCTCCTCTATACAAAAGATCAACTGTGTCGTGTCCATCTCCTCTATACAAAAGATCAACTGTGTCGTGTCCATCTCCTCTATACAAGAGATCAACAGTGTCGTATCATCTCCTCTATACAAGAGATCAGCTGTGTTGTGTGCATCTCCTCTATACAAGAGATCAACTGTGTCGTGTCCATCTCCTCTATACAAGAGATCAGCTGTGTCGTGTGCATCTCCTCTATACAAGAGATCAACTGTGTCGTGTGCATCTCCTCTATACAAGAGATCAACTATGTCGTGTCCATCTCCCCTATTACAAGAGCTCAACTGTGTCGTGTCCATCTCCCCTATTACAAGAGATCAACTGTGTCGTGTCCATCTCCCCTATTACAAAAGATCAACTGTGTCGTGTCCATCTCCCCTATTACAAGTGATCAACTGTGTCGTGTCCATCTCCCCTATACAAGAGATCAACTGTGTCGTGTCCATCTCCCCTATTACAAGAGATCAACTGTGTCGTGTCCATCTCCTCTATACAAGAGATCAACTGTGTCGTATCATCTCCTCTATACAAGAGATCAGCTGTGTTGTGTGCATCTCCTCTATACAAGAGATCAACTATGTCGTGTCCATCTCCCCTATTACAAGAGCTCAACTGTGTCGTGTCCATCTCCCCTATTACAAGAGATCAACTGTGTCGTGTCCATCTCCCCTATTACAAAAGATCAACTGTGTCGTGTCCATCTCCTCCATTACAAGAGATCAACTGTGTCGTGTCCATCTCCTCCATTACAAGATATCAACTGTGTCGTGTCCATCTCCCCTATTACAAGAGATCAACTATGTCGTGTCCATCTCCCCTATTACAAGAGATCAACTGTGTCGTGTCCATCTCCCCTATTACAAGAGATCAACTGTGTCGTGTCCATCTCCCCTACTACAAGAGATCAACTTTGTTTGTGTCCATCTCCCCTATTACAAGAGATCAACTGGGCGGTGTCTACCTCCTCTCTGGCAAAAGAAATCATGAACAGGCCAGGCGTAGTCCCAGCCAATCTTTGCGCGCTGTGCCAAAGCATGAACGCTGGCACATTCTTTTCAGGCTTGAGGACGTCCTGGGTATATGGCGTTAGAACCATATGTGTATAGATCAATCGCCACTCGGTGAGAGGTGGCTGTCTTTACCTCCCAAGACATTTCTTGGTACATATTTTAGGATGGCACGCCCTAAGAGCCCTATACAATTTTAGAAATCCTTATTGTAATAGGGAAAGTTAACCCACACACAAATATCAGTCCAGTGCACTAGAAGTAGTAGCACGCATATGGACAACGCTTGAGTTCAAAGCAAGTTAAGGAAAAAAGAAATGAGAAGGTATACCAGGTTTACAGACCATTAAAGTATGTTGGTCCAAGACGCGTCTCAGAGCTTGAATGACTCTGAACGTCAACGAGGTGGATCCAGAGCTAGAACTCAATTATTCTACATGATTCACTTCGCACTAATCAGTCAGCCGTGATCTAGTAGCAGTAGATAGAACGTCTAGACATTTCGAATACTAGAGAAATACTGGAAGCATCTGTGTGTATGGTGCACAGATTAAGATTCCCTCCTCGGTTAAAAATCATAAAGAATTAATTGAAAAGGCCGCTGTCCAGTACAAACAACTACTTATAGTGTTGAAATTAAAAAACCAAACCACACAGACATGCTCGTGCGTACTCACACACACACACACACACACACACACACACACACACACACACACACACATACAAATACACATAATGTGTATAGCGTGCGTGGTTCAGGGATACGCAGACCACATTCTCTGTGCTGTAGAGTTCGTATGCTGTGGTCAGAATCTGTCGATGTTATCTGTGGGGGAAGATTGAACATCCTTTGGAGATATCTGTTTCACGTGGAGGTGAATATTGATAAACCAACACCCCAAACGCAATAAAGACTCACAGAAAAGAAAAGAAAAATTTCGCCACGAATAATGAGGACTTTGCTTCACGAATTCATTTACATATCTGCGAATAGCAGGAACTTTACTTCACGAATGTTTAAAAATAGTGACGAATCGTGGGAACTATTCTTTACGAATATTTGGAAACTTCTACGAATATTGAGAAACTTTCACTATAAAGAACTTTACTCCACGAATGTTTGGACATATGCAATAATAGTGGGCATTTTGCTCCACGAGTGTTTGAAAATAGCGACGAATAGTAAGAGGGTTAACTATTTAGTGAGAACTTTGCTTCATGAATGTTTGGTAATATCCACGAATATTGAAAACTTTCACTAAAGAGAACTTTGTCCGAAGAATTCCAGTAAATATCTGCACCTCAATCGACTTAAATGCGTTTAAAGTTAAGAAAAATATGGTGAACACGTAGAAAATATCTCGTTTCAAAACGTCGCGACTTGCTTGATATAGAACGATTTAAGTAACACTAGTTTGGAATAAGAAGAGTTAAGCATAGAAAATAAACTAACACATAATTAACTAACATTACAACAATGTTAAAAATAATGGAAAAAAAAAGAAAAAAAAAAAAGAAAAAAAGAGAATGCTATGCTTAGGCTGTGCAAAGTAATCAGTTTCACATCCGAAATTTTAAGAAAAACAATAAATTGGGAAAGGTCAATAGTTGGGGATGCAACAAAATATGTTTCAAACATGGTGAAAATATGACTATATATGTAACACCAGTGCAATAATATACCTACTATACAATATGTGCAATGCAATATAACTGTTCTTATGTATAAAATAATTAAAACAACACCAAACAACATAATTAACAACGATAAACAACCGAATACATAAAATACAATTTTCTGAGCCTTAATTTCTTACACCAAAAGTAAAATTATCTAAAGTTATATAAAACTGCTAAAATGTATATCTGTACTTGTGAAAAGGGAGATAATTACGAAAACACCTTACTCCCTGAGTTTACCTCAGTTACCTCGCAATGGCGTTCGTCCCCTGTTGAGTCCATACGGACTCAACCATTCGAAGATGAGTATTGATGATCCCGTGGCGTGAACGCTGAAGATTAGGATTAGCGACCAAGAGGCGAAGTCGTAAGGTTCTGTTTGAGGACGCAAGAGAGATGAGTAGCACTGAGAGCGTTAATGTGAAGATACATTAGACTTACAGACTATTAAAGTCCGTTGGTCTAAGACACTGTTCAGCTTCTTCATATATACTATGGTACATTAAAACATCTGTTTTCGAAAGAAAAGGTGCCAAAAATTAACAACATCAAACACATTGTATATGTTAGTATTGTGTGGCAATACCCAATACTGTTTTTCAAAAAATGGTTCCATCTGCAAAGTTTTGTTGTATTGTTTATGATACTAACACTTAGTGTTTAACACGCCACCTGGGAAGACGTGCGCTTTTAGTTCACAAAATGAAAAATACTACTAAAGGTCTGCTTAAAAATAATATGAAAACTATCGCTACTGCCCTCCATCAGCGGAAGTGATATTGACTGTTATCACCCATAGAGTTCCAATCGGTCTATAAATATATGGGTCTTGCACTGATGCCCAATTTGTCTTAACGAGTGTGAAAATGTCGTTTTCTTGCTTACTTCCACCAGTTATTGCTATTTATATTATTAATTTCCTCTTTTTGCCTAGCACAAACGTGTTATATACATTTAGGAAAGTGACTGCCACCTTGTCGTCTTGATAGACGATAGTTTGTTACATTGTGCTTCAACAAAGGCACACTAACTACAACCCAAGGAGGGAACAAGAGATGGAGTTATACTTCTCCATAGCCAAAGCCTAGGCTGAATTGTAGAGACCATGTTTAACCCATGCAACATGATCTCTGTCTTGGCCTGCCTCGTTTAAACCAGAGAAAAGGTAACACCAATACATCTGGAACAAGACAAGTAGGAGGGTAAGGTAATAAATAAGTCACAAATGGCTGTAAAAAAATAACTAAAGATGATAACAACTTGAAACCAGTTTATTTTTATAGATACACTGTCCCTTTATTTCTCAACATAATTTCCACCAAGATTGATGCAGTTATCTCATCGTTTTATCAGTCATTCCAAACCAGCTGCATAGAACTGCGTGCTCTGTTTTCTAAACCACGTTTTCGCTTAACATTCAACTTCGGCGTCAATTGCGAAATGTCTCCCGCCAAAGTGTGTTTCCTGTTTATGCTGACAAATGTGTGTCCCGTAGAAAACGTTACGAGGGTGAGTCAATTAGTAAGTCACACAGTTCTGTGGCATGGTAGGTCAATGAAAACAAAGCACGCAGTTCTATGAAGCCGGTTTGGGAGGACTGATAAAACGATGGGATAAGTGCATCAATGTTGGTGGAAATTATGTTGAGAAATAAAGGGACAATGCATGTACCAAAATAAACTGGTTTCAAGTTGTTATCATCTTTAGTTATTTACTACAGCCATTTGTGACCTACTTATTAACTTACCCTCGTATGTGTGTCGTTTTTGAGGTAACTGATGATTTTAAATAAGACCTGACGAAATTAGCAAGCTGAACATTGTCTAGAGTTTCCTAAAGGACTTGAATAACCTCCAGATATTTTCCAAGTGAAAGATACTCTGTCAGTTGCTGCGAGTCTACTGTAAGCTATTTTACGACATAACAACATACAGTAAGGGGCCCTTTGAAATGCCTTAAAGCGCATTCTGTATATGTTGCTAGACTCATATCTGTAGACCAATCAGTAATCGATGAGATGACCTGGTCAGTATCAACCCGTCTTTGCGACCTGCACTTGTTATTGTCAACGCCGTGACTCTATGCAGTAGTTCATACAGCTTCATCTCCGCGTTTGTTGACAGCTAATAAAATGAGTGAAATAAATCTGTACTCGTAGGCTTGAGTACATGGCAATGAATACAGATTACCTGGCAGACAATCAAACAAATTCCTAGTTGTACACACATGAAAACAAACAACTGTTGTACACATAAATATATAAATAAGCTGTCCATGTGTGGAAGCTACGAACTGACTAGAGTTTTGTGGAAGGTTTTTTTGTTGGATGGTTTTAGAATGGGTTTTAGCATTTATTGTATACGTTACTTGGAAATAAACATTTTCTTTACCATACATACACACACACACACACAGAGGCGTGCGCACAAACACAAACACACACACAACACACATATACAGATGCATATATAATGCACACATTCTTCCATGCATGCATCCTTACAAATTATATCCATCCTTCATCGCACGCACGCATGCCAGCACATCCAAGTCACCAGCCACTCACCTACCCACACACATACACACACACACAGACATAATACCAGAGAGACAGACAGACAGACAGACAGGCAGGCAGGCAGGCAGGCAGACATCCATCCATCCATCCATCCATCCATCCATCCAAACCCATACACACACAGACCGGCAGGCAGGCAGGCACGCAGGCAGGCAGGCACGCAGGCAGGCAGGCAGGCAGGCAGGCATCCATCCATCCAACCATCCACCCCCCCCCCACACATACATACATACATACATACATACATACATACATACATACATACATACATACATACATACATACATACATACATACATACATACATACATACATACATACATACATACATACATACATATACACATTTATATATCGCGTGTTGTAAGTTATATGCTGTTTTTCATATTATGATGCATGTTACATGTTTATGTTATATGCTTAATCTTATATGGTGTGTGTTATATGCTGAATCGTATATGGTGTGTTATATGTTGTACTTTATATGTTAGTGAGTGTATAGTTCCTAGATTAATATGTTATGATCCTAAAGTAAGACGCTCGAAAAGTAGACATTTATGTCCGTACTCATTCTGTATGAGCGATTTTATTACCTAGATTTCAGTCAACTAACACGCTTTCATGATAAATATTGTCTGTTTGAAACGAAGCGATAGCTACTATTGACACAAACGAACGGTTGCATTAGACATACAGTTTTGTAAATAATAATAATATAAACACTTGTGGCTGAAAAGCAGGGATGTTATGTGAAACAGAGACATGTACATAATTGTGACATATATAATAACCATATTATAAGCTGCTAAAGTGACAAACAATATACACGACATAATGAACCATTTTCTGATTGTAGTTGCAGTGACTTTCGTTTCTTCCATCTTTGGGTAACTGCAATTGCATCTATTGTATAGGAAATGTAACACTGATTTTGAGAGATTATGCAGGTTTTTGCGTGTTGGTTGTACAGTGCGTATTGTGAAAACAACGATGATGGAAAGCGGTTGGCGTGCAAAGAAGACAGAAAAAAAGGATTAAACGAACATACAAAAGGGGGAAAAAAGGTTTCCAAAACTGATTTCGGGAGCAAAAGGGGAAAAGAAATTGATGGTATTAATTTAAAATGTTCTCTATGCATAAAATGCAGGACTGAGAGACAATTTAAGGACAGAAGGAAAATAAAATTAACGTAACAAATATGCAAAAATATGAAGTGCAAAAGAACATGAAACGAAAGAAAAAACAGGAGGAATTTGCCTGCTTGGCTGCCATGGGCTACCTGCTTTCACCGGGCTCTTCTTGGGCACTACCCACTCAAAGATGAAGATTATGGATGCGGTCACGTGCACCGCCAGTAACATGATGAGAATCCAGGAGAAAAAATCGAAAGGCTCTGAAACAAGTCACCCGTAACCTTTATTGCTGGGAGTTGTTTGCTATTGTTATACTAGCTGTGGGTGTGAATGGCGGTGGTGTGGTGGCCAGCTCGCTTGCCGTGTCAGCGGTCATGTGTTCGAATCACAATTGATATTTTAAAAATTGACGTGTGTTCCCAGGTCGATCCAGCCTTAAAACGGGTACCAGAAAATCTTATGGGAGGTAAAATTGGTCGGCTTGATACTGGTCACGCCACCTATTGAGGACAGATTAGTCTTTAAAAATATAAGGTTAACACCATTTACTCAAAGCGTCTGTGATTGGAAAAGAATACTCATAGGGTGTAAAAAGATCGGTTACTGCTTGTGAAAAAACTATGGCTTTCACAAGACCGTTATGTTGTTGAATGTGACCAAGCGACCATGTCATTTGTTTAGTTAAGTACATTATAAATTGACCTTGTTAACCGCCTTAAAGTCTATTGGATATGTCGTGCTAGGTACATATTGTTATAGATAAGCAGACGATTGTCAATATGATGTAGGCCGTCTTTACTTTCTAAAACCATTCTTGGTACTCATTCTAAGCCGAGTCAGCCCGTGAGCGCGGGTCAATAAAAAATGCACTTCGATGTGAATTAGAACCTATGAACACCGGGACGGCAGGGTAACTAACGTTTAACCACTGCGCTAGACCTTAGTCTAGTGTATACTTAACTCTCATGTCAATTGTATACTTAATTCTCTTGTCAGTTGTATACTATATCCTATTGCCATTTGTATACTTAACTCTTGTCAGTGGCATACTTAATCCTCTGTTCAATTGTATATACAATCCTCTTATCAATTGCATACTTAACTTTCATGTCAATTGTATGCTTTAGCCTCTTGTCAAATTATGCTTAACCCACTTATCAGTTGTATACTCAAAATTCTTCTCAGTTGAATACTTAACCCTCTTGTCAGTTGTATACTTAACCTCTGTTCAATTGTGTACATAACCCTCTTGTCAGTTGTATACTTAACCTCTGTTCAACTGTGTACATAACCATCTTGACAGTTGTTTACTTAACCTCTGTTCAATTGTGTACATAACCCTCTTGTCAGTTGTATACTTAACCTCTGTTCAATTGTATGCATAACCCGCTTATCAGTTGTATACTTAACTCTCTTGTCAGTTGTATACTTAACTCTCTTGTCAGTTGTATACTAAACCCTCTTGTCAGTTGTATACTTAACTCTGTTGTCAGTTGTATACTTAACTCTCTTGTCAGTTGTATACTTAACTCTCTTGTCAGTTTTATACTTAACTCTCTTGGCAGTTGTATACTAAACCCTCTTGTCAGTTGTATACTAAACCCTCCTGTCAGTTGTATACTTAACTCTCTTATCAGTTGTATACTTAACTCTCTTGTCAGTTGTATACATAACTGTCTTGTCAGTTGTATACTTAACTCTCTTGTCAGTTGTATACTTAACTCTCTTGTCAGTTGTATACTTAACTCACTTGTCAGTTGTATACTTAACTCTCTTATCAGTTGTATACTTAACTCTCTTGTCAGTTGTATACTTAACTCTCTTGTCAGTTGTATACTTAACTCTCTTGTCAGTTGTATACTTAACTCTCTTATCAGTTGTATACTTAACTCTCTTGTCAGTTGTATACTTAACTCTCTTGCCAGTTGTATACTTAACTCTCTTGTCATTTGTATACTAAACCTTCTTGTCAGTTGTATACTTAACTCTCTTTTCAGTTGTATACTTAACCCTCTTGTCAGTTGTATACTGTATCCTCTTGTCAGTTGTATACTTAACTCTCTTGTCAGTTGTATACTTAACCCTCTTGTCAGTTGTATACTGTATCCTCTTGTCAGTTGTATACTTAACTCTCTTGTCAGTTGTATACTTAACTCTCTTGTCAGTTTTATACTTAACTCTCTTGTCTGTTGTATACTTAAATCTCTTGGCAGTTGTATACTAAACCCTCTTGTCAGTTGTATACTTAACTCTCTTGTCAGTTGTATACTTAACCCTCTTGTCAGTTGTATACTGTATCCTCTTGTCAGTTGTATACTTAACTCTCTTGTCAGTTGTATACTTAACTCTCTTGTCAGTTGTATACTTAACTCTCTTGTCAATTGTATACTTAACTTTCTTGGCAGTTGTATACTAAACCCTCTTGTCAGTTGTATACTAAACCCTCCTGTCAGTTGTATACTTAACTCTCTTATCAGTTGTATACTTAACTCTCTTGTCAGTTGTATACATAACTGTCTTGTCAGTTGTATACTTAACTCTCTTGTCAGTTGTATACTTAACTCTCTTGTCAGTTGTATACTTAACTCACTTGTCAGTTGTATACTTAACTCTCTTATCAGTTGTATACTTAACTCTCTTGTCAGTTGTATACTTAACTCTCTTGTCAGTTGTATACTTAACTCTCTTGTCAGTTGTATACTTAACTCTCTTATCAGTTGTATACTTAACTCTCTTGTCAGTTGTATACTTAACTCTCTTGCCAGTTGTATACTTAACTCTCTTGTCATTTGTATACTAAACCTTCTTGTCAGTTGTATACTTAACTCTCTTGTCAGTTGTATACTTAACCCTCTTGTCAGTTGTATACTGTATCCTCTTGTCAGTTGTATACTTAACTCTCTTGTCAGTTGTATACTTAACTCTCTTGTCAGTTGTATACTTAACTCTCTTGTCAGTTGTATACTTAACTCTCTTGTCAGTTGTATACTTAACTTTCTTGGCAGTTGTATACTAAACCCTCTTGTCAGTTGTATACTAAACCCTCCTGTCAGTTGTATACTTAACTCTCTTATCAGTTGTATACTTAACTCTCTTGTCAGTTGTATACTTAACTCTCTTGTCAGTTGCATACTTAACTCTCTTGTCAGTTGTATACTTAACTCTCTTGTCAGTTGTATACTTAACTCTCTTGCCAGTTGTATACTTAACTCTCTTGTCATTTGTATACTAAACCTTCTTGTCAGTTGTATACTTAACTCTCTTGTCAGTTGTATACTTAACCCTCTTGTCAGTTGTATACTGTATCCTCTTGTCAGTTGTGTACTTAACTCTCTCGTCAGTTGTATACTTAACTCTCTTGTCAGTTGTATACTTAACTCTCTTGTCCGTTGTATACTTAACTCTCTTGTCAGTTGTATACTTAACTTTCTTTGCAGTTGTATACTAAACCCTCTTGTCAGTTGTATACTAAACCCTCCTGTCAGTTGTATACTTAATTCTCTTATCAGTTGTATACTTAACTCTCTTGTCAGTTGTATACATAACTCTCTTGTCAGTTGTATATTTAACTCTCTTGTCAGTTGTATACTTAACTCTCTTGTCAGTTGTATACTTAACTCTCTTGTCAGTTGTATACTTAACTCTCTTATCAGTTGTATACTTAACTCTCTTGTCAGTTGTATACTTAACTCTCTTGCCAGTTGTATACTTAACTCTCTTGTCATTTGTATACTTAACCCTCTTGTCATTTGTATACTTAGCCCTCAGAGCGAGGTACTTCTAGCTGCTGGTTGTATACCAGTTGTTATATGTAACGGCTTGATGCCTTCAGCCTAATCACCCTCAACGTTTTCGTTCAATGCTTCAGTCCAAATGATCGGTGTAGGGGTTGAAAAAGCTACCTCAGCATCAACACACCGGAAGTTTAAGAGAGAGCCGTCTTATCCATTCGGCCATGCTGACCTCCTTACAAGATCTGGACACCGAATAATATGGGCTCATTAACAGCATTATGTCTCGGGAAATAAAATAATTGGACCATATCAAGCGCTGCAGATGTTTAGAAAGAGGAGCACGTTTCTGAAAGAGCAGCTAGGTGTCGACCAACACTGCCATCGACACAAAACATTAAAGCCACCACCAGCAGGGAAATGCATGATGTAGGGGACCTGGGAATGGTCCCATAGTTTTCCGCGGTTTGTGATGAACTAAATTGGGTCCCGGAAATTATTTTTGGGAAGTAAATGCAACTGACGGGATATTTTTTACATTACCAACCGAATGCTACCATCATCATCATTTGTCTT
This sequence comes from Cepaea hortensis, assembly GCA_963921405.1. NCBI lineage: Eukaryota > Metazoa > Mollusca > Gastropoda > Stylommatophora > Helicidae > Cepaea > Cepaea hortensis. The sequence continues at coordinate 25,116,150 of OY992880.1, read as the reverse complement.
CCAGCTGGCGTAGGTGTTCATGTATCTCCACATATCTTGATATTTAGTGTTCTGGATACACTCTGTTCATGCTATTCCTCCATGCCACTGCCTCAGTCCATGCAGCATAATTTTTCTTAGTCTACCTCTACCTCTTTTCCCAATGATCTTTCCTGTTGTCACGATGTTCTCCAATACCTCTCTTCTTATTACATGACTAAAGAAAACTGGTTGTCTCTTTATTATTGCTGTATATAATGTTCTAGTTTCCTTAGCCTCTTTCAGGCAATCCTGGCTCAAAGACCCCTCTGCCATACACCGCAAGGTACTATATTGGCAGTAAATGACAGTTTATGAGAGGCAATCGTTGTTAGTTGTTAGTTACTCTGGCAGTTAAAACACAGGTGATGGAACAAGATGCTGGTGCGCCTCCGTCAATCATAATTTCTAATTACGAATTGAAGGTCGTCCACGATTTTGTGTATTTGGGGTCTACAATATCAGATAATCTTTCATTAGAGACAGAAATCGACAGACGCATTGGAAAGGCAGCCACAACATTTTCCAGGCTAGCTTAAAGAGTTTGGGAGAATAATAGATTAACAGAGCGTACAAAAGCTCAAGTATATAAAGCTTGTGTTGTTAGCACACTACTCTATGGGTCTGAATCCTGGAACCTGTACTCAAGACAGGAAAGGAAGTTGAATTCCTTCCACATGAGATGTCTGAGACGTATCCTGGGCATAACATGGAAAGAACACATAACAAACAGGTGATTGAAAGAGCAGATATTACGACAGTGCACAACCTCCTCAAGCAGAGACGCCTCCGGTGGCTGGGCCACGTATCTCGAATGGAGGATGAACGTATTCCCAAAGATCTCCTTTACGGAGAACTAGCCACAGAAAAGAGGCCAACCGGAAGACCCCAAATGCGATATAGGGATGTGTGTAAACAAGATATGAAAACCATTGGAATAGATCCAGACACCTGGGAGAGAGTTGCAACAGACAGATGCTCCTGGAGAAGAGATGTACGAAACGGACTGGTGCTCTTTGAGCACAATCTGATCCAACAAACTGAGGATAGGCGGCACAGGCTCAAAGAGCAGTCACTTACTGCGGGACTTGCCTCGTCTTACAGATGCGGAAACTGTGACAGAGATTGTCACTCTCGAATTGGACTATACAGTCACCAGCGGTGCTGCCAGGCACCTTCCAAGCGGCACAACTCTATAGTCCTTCAGGGCTGAAAGAGGTCTACTACTACTCTGGCAGTTCAAAGAATTCGTAACAGTCATCTCAGGAACCACATCTCTGTTGCTTTCAAGTTCTTCATAATTTCTTCACTTACGTTCCATGATTGGCTGCCATACATCAAAACATATTGTATATAGCATTTCAGCCAGTCGGTCTAAAATATGGGGCTAGCAGAACGTTCATTGGGTGGTCTAAATGATCATGACGAGCGAATGTAAGGGTTTGATACGGGCATTTAAGGGTTTGATACGGGTATGTAAGTACATTTAAGGTATTGTCAATCCATAATACATATGGTGCTAGCTTTATTTTCCTAGATCGATTAACACTGGATGGAAGATATCACATCGACTACCCTTCCTTCCCATCACATTTTCTAGTACACGTTTTAGACTGGATCAACCTGTGTGACATGATCACAGACAAAAGAAATTCCCGCCTCGAAGGAGATTCGACCACATGACCACTGGGCCGACAGGCAGAAGTCCTAGCCAATTCACTACTGCGGTTACTTCCGGGGTTATATATAATGTATTTATTAATTCTTGAAGAACGCAAGCATTTTCTTATTCAGTATGTTCAGCTTAACTTTTCTTTTTATTTTCTGTTGAAGGTTAAGAAAAGTTATTTCCATTTTTTTTTTCAAAACTATATTGCTATGCATTGTTATAAAGGGATTATTTGAAAACTGTAGCTGGGACAGAACGAAATAAACTGTTGCAAGAATATATCAACCTACGAACATCGGCCTCTCGCTATCTGAACTTGGACATCAGTATCAAAAGTCCCGAGCTTAGAATAACTCCCAATTAAGCTAAGACAGGAGCTGCTGATAAATGAAGCCTTTAACCAAATATGAAAAAAGAACCCTTTTACACGCATCAATGCGCATCGGGCACACACTGTTAGACTCATCTATTACATAGACCAATTGGCAGTCGGTGGGTGGTGTGCAGTCAGTATCATTCCGCCCGCCATTACTTCCCAAAGCGTTCTTGGCACCCATTTAGGCTGCGTCGATCTGGGAGCCCAGCCTCAATGTTAAAAATCATAATCTGCCCATCTGCTTATAAAATCCAGGACTACAGAGTCGACAGGCGAGTGCCTAGCCACTACGTCACCACGGCTCCCGTCATGAAATGGCAGAGGAGAACTTGCCATAAGAGCATTCAACATATCATCATCATCAAGTGTGATCTCCAAGGTAATGAAAGTCCCCAACTCCGCCTGTACTAATTACTTCACGTTTGATATTGTTTGTATGCATGTATACACATTGTATAAATTATGTTTCAATTATATATTTCCCATTGGTATAAACAAATTCACAATGTGTGCAATAGATAAGTAACGGTTGAAGTCAAGGAAAAGTGCTAAGTATTATAGAGCTCCAACAATAATTAACAACTGAGCACGGTAATTAATTTAAGTAATTAAAACAAAGAGAAGACAATATATTGAAGCCATAGAAATAAGGATCTAGTCGTATAAAAGAGTGTTGGAAAAGTTGGCAGTCAGAATTAGTAATAACGATGATCAAATGAAATCAAGAAAGAAATAAAACTATTCGGAAATGTCACATATGTGTGAATATATTATGATAATATAAATTAAGAGACTGAAAAACTGATGAAACAACTAAAGCAATAATAAAGAAGGAGAACAAAAGATAACAGAGACAATTTATGCCTCAAAATCTTATATCCCTGGTTGAGAAGGAGATGCCACAGCATAAATTGATTTATGTTATTATAGAGCGGGGGTTATAGACCTGCATGATCGCCGACACCAGATTGCAAGACTATGCCAATGATGGTGATTTGTGTGGTGGTGATGATTATTTTGATGATTATAGTCACACTCTAAATTAGCTTTTTCAAATGGCATAGTGAACAGTCAATGTTTAGGGCATACACCTGGGGGTGCTTCTTCTTAAACACACGTGATGATGATGATGATGATGATGATGATGATGGTAATCTAAATTAGCTTTTTCAAATGGCATAGTGAACAGTCAATGTTTAGGGCATACACCTGGGGGTGCTTCTTCTTAAACACACGTGATGATGATGATGATGATGATGATGATGATGATGGTAATCTAAATTAGCTTTTTCAAATGGCATAGTGAACAGTCAATGTTTAGGGCATACACCTGGGGGTGCTTCTTCTTAAACACACGTGATGATGATGATGATGATGATGGTAATCTAAATTAGCTTTTTCAAATGGCATAGTGAACAGTCAATGTTTAGGGCATACACCTGGGGGTGCTTCTTCTTAAACACACGTGATGATGATGATGATGATGATGATGGTAATCTAAATTAGCTTTTTCAAATGGCATAGTGAACAGTCAATGTTTAGGGCATACACCTGGGGGTGCTTCTTCTTAAACACACGTGATGATGATGATGATGATGATGATGATGGTAATGCTGATGGTCATGGGCGTAGTGAGGAGGATGATGATGGTGTTGATGGCAATGGTCTAGCAGCACTCGGTTAACTCTAAATTACATTATCAATATTGTATTGTGAACAGGCGATGCTTGAGAGCAAACATCCGGGGGTGCTTCTTCTTAAACGCAGGTAATGCTGACGATGATGATGATTGTGATGATGTGGTAATGCTGACGGTGAAGGACGTAGTAATGTTGGTTAATGATAACGATAAAGATGACTGGGATGATGAGGACACTAATGATATGACGATTGTGATAAATATTATGTATACGAAGACAACAACAATGATGATGACAAAGATTAAGAGTCTGATGATAATGATGATGATGATGACTGAAATAATGATGATAATTATGATGGAAATGATAATGTAACGACAACGATGATAGCTATTATGATTACGAAGACGCGACCACAATAATGATGATAACGAAGAATCATCTATTGAAGACGAGGCGATGGCAGATGAAGATAACAATGATAATGTCAGTAATTTATCACAATGATGATAACTATTATGACTACGAATACAACGACCACAATAATAATCATAAAGGTGATGCATTTGATAATGAAGACTATAATGATGCTGATGATAAATATTACGATGACGATAATCATCTTATGCATTATAAAAGTAAAAGTTTATTCCAAGCAGAAGTAGTAAAGAGGAAAATATGAATAAACGTGTAACTTACCTAAAAAAGCTATTGGAGAAATAGCACCATCCCTAATAGCAACAATGATTTTTATCCCAGTTTCTAAATATGGCACCGAAAAACGAACTGCTTCCGCCCTCTCTGGGTTTATTTTCATGGCGGTCATAACAATGTCGGCTTTGTTGTCGAGTAGAACTTTAACTAATCCATTCCATTGTTTTGTCACCTGAAACAAGTTCATGTAATTTGCAATGCTCATTGTGTTGGGTTTATTCTGTCTAATGACAGAGTATTTAAAGCTAATACCAAATACCATGGAGCAAGTCCTACAAGAAGCAGATGAAAACCAGAAACTGATCACAGAAAGTAAACTAAGACAGTCAACACGTTTGGACACGTTATTTTAAGAAATAAACCAGAGAACTTGGTGACAACTGGCAAGATTGAGGAGGGAAAAGAATACGCGGTTGGCAGATAAGTAAATATCTGGATGGCTTGACCATGTAGCATGGTCGAGACAAGAACACGGAACTGATCCAATACTGCTGATCGAGTGAGATGGCGAAACATCATATCCCACGCTTATCGGCATGGCACATGATGAATGAAAGTGATAAGACCGTTGTGTATCTAAAATAATGCTGCGGCCCGTATTACGGTTCTAACGTAATGCATGTTGTATTTCTCATTGGATCAATCGTTTTCAGTTCAAATGTTATCATTGTTGCGACAGTTGTAATGATACTCTGTTCATTAAAATTTTAAAGAGAATATGATTATTAGAGTTTTAATGAATCGTAATTGGAGCTAATATGCTATAATGTTGGCACACTGAATATTTCATGTTAGGTGCGGTTATTATGTCGCTTAAAAAAGTGACATTATAACCTTTTTTAAGCGACATTATAATGCTATCATGTTAGGTACAGTTTTAATCCTTTAAAGTTAGCTAAGGGCTTGCGAACGCGGTTTGTGAGCCCGTATACCCGGGTTCGAAACACGGCGGTGCTGGTTTTTTCGAAAAAGGTATAGGGGCCGGTCGTTCAGAAAGCAATGGCAAACTACTGAACGTAACACTTGCCTAGTACATCAACGGCAGCTGAAAATGCTGGTGTTGACTGCAACGTCCCGTAAGGGATACGCAAAAAAAAAAAAAAAAAATAGTTTTAAATACTATCATTTTATGAATAGTTTTAATGTGATCACATGAGATACAGATTTAATGTTATCATTGTAGGTACAGTCTTACTGTTATCATGTAAGGTACAGTTTTAATGTTATCATTTTAGGTACAGTTATACTGTAATCATATTGGGTACAATGTCAATGTTATCATTTGAGGCAGAGTTTTAATGTTATTAAAATTGTGTATCGAACCCGTGACCACGGCAAAGGCTGGCAAGTGTCTATCCGCTACACTAGAGCGGCCTCCAACAATTGTTAGTGGTCAGTACAAGTCTGGAATTATGATCGTTGTTGGTTTCAATGGACAGAGGAAATAAAGGAATTTATGGGAATCACGATACATGAATCCCATAAACGGGCACTCTCCCTCTGTTTATGCTTCACCTCGACACCGTAAGGTACAAGAGGAACAAGATGAGATGAGATGAGTCTATATGTCACATGCTTGGTAACATTTTCCTGTTAAGATAATAGTTACAATATGTCCAGAAATGAATGCCGTCATTCACGATCAATTATTTTGAAAACTGTCTATTGCATCGTTATGAAATTTTTCCTGCCGTCTTATATTTACCCCCTCACAAGGAATATGTCTTTGATACGTCCAAAAGCAACTTAAATCATCGAAAGCGGCGACATTTCTTTGATGTTTTGCTGAAAAACTTGTGATTTCTCGATAACAAACTTGTTTTTACAGTAATGAATGCCCCGACAATTCACATGACGACACAAGGCGTATCCGGATTCGTATGGGAGTGGGTGCAATAAAAGAAGTAGCTTAAAAGTCGACAGTGCGGCTGCATTGCACCTGGTTTTTATCCCATATGGCTCAGTTTCTTTCCGCAGCTCGGAAAGCGTCGCACAAAGCACGAACTCCGTAGCTCCAGCGACGACCCTCAGGAGTCTCCGAAAAAATGCACTCGTGAAATGAAGTACGCGGCCCGGAATCGAACATACAACCTTCGGAGCCCGATTCAGACGGCTTGACCACTTCACCACGGAGAATCCCTAGAGGGGTGCAAAGTGTAATATTAGTAAAGACAGAGAATTTATAGAGGCATGGGGTAAATAATTTGTAAATTGACAGGAAAGTAGAAGGAATATATTTCTTACCTTATTTTTCATTTCCTTCTTGTTTCTTCAGCTGCTGGTTAATAATGTGTACACAAGTATTCATATTAGCCTTTAATATTAAGTTCGTGAAAGCTTCCAAATAGCTGTGCGTTAATGTGCGTATGGAGTGACCAGAAATGATACCGCAATTTAGTCATCATGTGTCAATTTTTAAGGATCTCTTCAGCTGTCTGTGTAGTTTGTTCACACGTACACATGGGTGACAGACCAGCTTTGAGTCTTAGTGAAAGATTGTCTTCTCTGCTGTTTACTGATCAGAGATGGAACATGATTACCTGTTTTGCACTATGAAAATAGTTGTCAGTGTCTCTGTAGTGGGCTTTCTTCTTAACGACCAAGATGTTGGTCCTCTTTTCATTGTAGTTTATAGATTGATTCGTATGCACGTGTGTTGTCCCCTAATTTGACAACGTGTTTTCTCTCACGTTTCTTGTTATGCCACAATATGTCAGTTTCCACCGCAATATTACTCTTCTGTTGGTATTCAGTGCGCTTAGTGTGTGTGTTTTTTTTTCCCCTTCAATACCAGTTGTTTGTCACCGCCGAGGGCTTGTGGAATTGAAAATTCATCACTGTGGAATACAAACTGTTGCCATTGACATTGTGCTGATACTGTAATGTTTAGGGCCTGCAATTCGTCTGAATAGTTGGAGCAAAATATCCCAGTAAGCGTGCACGCGGATTAAGGTCTGCGATCTGCTCAGACCTTAATCTGTGTCGGACGATTCCAGTAGGTTGATGACTGCTCTCGGTTGCATACAATTTAATCCATCCTTTCTCCAATAGTCCTGTTCCTCTTTCAACACATGGTCCTCACATTTTCCCAGTAACTTTTATCAATATTTAATAGCGCGGACTGGATTAGTATCTTGACGTCAGACAATTTGAATATAGTATTGTCAGCTGCCACCTGTCCTTTAATTTTAGCCCACACAAGTTCTATAGGGTTAAAATGAGAGTGGTACGGCGGAAGTCTCAAGCACCCATGACGATGCTCTTCTATCAACTTGTGGATTTGATATTTCTTGCTTTTTGGCATCTGTTTTACAAGGGACAACAATTCTAGCTAGAAATATCTTTCTGGAAATGGTATGTTTTCCATTCGGAGTCATATCTTTATTGCTCCCTTTGTGCTCTATGCTGTAGGTATTTTGTCTTCTTGGGCAACAACATTGATATCATGCATTGTCCATAATTGGACACGACGGTCTATCTAGGGATGGAAGCACAGTATTCTCAAGCTAATCTCTAAATACATTACCATTCATCTTATTATGATAATCCCTATTGTCTGGATGCTTTGATACGAACACGAGCCCATCATTCTGTTGTAAGCCATTATGCGTATTACGAGCATGATCCATGACCAAAAGCTGTCCCATACTACTGGACCCATATAGCTTTATCTGTCCATCCACTGCTTGCCATTCCTTATCACTTGTGTGGTGCGCATTGACCCACATTTCATCCAAATACACTATGCCATAGTTTTCTTTGCGCATTTCCCTTTTTTCACGTAGGTATCTGCTTCTCATGGCTCCTAAATGCGATTGCTCGCAAAGAATATTTCTACCTCCCTTGTACTTTCTAAAAGTGAAGATACTGTCCTTATAATTTTCCACAAAGTTGTTTTGGAAAGCTCTATGTTATTGTTCTTTCTCAACCAAAACCTAAGTTTTCTTACAGTCACTGTTTCTTTGGCATCCAGCATTTTTATAATGCTGGATAATCCTGGATATAAAATCCAAAACTTTTATAATTTTAGGAGTCTCCGTGGCGAAGTAGTCAAGCCTTTTGACTCGGGTTCCAAAGGTTGTGGGTTCGATTCCGGGTCGCATCCTTCGGTTCACGAGTTAAAATTTTCGGAGACTTCTGTGGGTAGTCGCTAGAGCTGCGGAGTTCGTGCTTTGTGCGATGCTTTCCGCGCTGCGGAAAGAGACCGAGCCATATGAGATAGAACCCGGTGCAATGAAGCCGACCCTGTCGACTTTTAAGCGACTTTTTAAAGCATTTTTATAATAGCTCGCCTTATGACATCTTTGTCAAAGCTGTCTACAATAACCTTTCTACCTACCGTTTGGTTATTGCGTGGTGGTTTAATTCCAGATTCTTGCACCCATCGACGAAATGACCGTTTACTCAAACCCAATGCATGCACTGTTCTTTTTTCGGTATTTGTAATAGTATAAAACAGTTTCCTGCGATCAGCTTCTTGACAAAAATATGTGTACAACTTCATAGCGATGCTCTGAAGTGTATACACAATTTCGCATTCAACCCCATTAAAAAATATTCACACATTTCAATGTTAGCGATAAGTGGTAAGATTTAAAAAAAAACACATATTAATCAGGTTTCATGAAATAACCCACATTTTGAGACACCTCTGAACAGTCCCAGTTTAAGCAACGCGGGGTTCTTGGCATAAGTCCAATCCCGTAAAATACGTAAAATATTCAACATTGAACGCTGATTGTCTGACTACGTTGTAATACATTTAAAATTATGAACTTCATCTCGGACACGTAAATTATATATCGCATATAAACAAACTTTGAAATCTGCAGTAAAATCTCCAGAACAAAAATTGTTTTGTTGGGTGGACATAATGATAAGCTTATATGCTAAATCTCATCATTTTCCTTCAGTTGGTTACTGAGATATGGAATTTTATATTGGGGCAGACAAAAATAAACACACTATAGTCTCATTGTCATATGGTTGGTAAAATTCTTGTGTTCAGATGATAGTTAATTTCAATGCCACATGCTTGGTAAAATTCTTGTGTTCAGATGATAGTTAATCTCAGTGCCACATGCTTGATAACATTCTTGTGGTTAGGGGATAGTTAATCTCAATGTCACATGTTGTGTAGAATTCTTGTATTAAGATGATAGTTATTCTGAATGCCACATGCTTGGTAAAATTCCTGCATTAAGATGATCGTTGGACTCACAATGTATCATGCTTTAAGTGGGTCTTCTAATATCATACTAGGTAGAGCTCCCATGACGGAGAGAGAGAGAAAGGGAGAGAGAGAGAGGAGAGGAGAGAGAGAGGAGAGAGAGAGATAAGAGAGAGAGACGTGAATCAAGCTAACGAAAATGAGACAGATATAATTAGAAATAGGCAGGCAGACAGACAGTTATGCAGGCAGACAGACAGTAAGATAGACTTATAGATATCTTGTTAGACAGACATTAGATAGACAAGACGGACAGACAGACAACCAAACAGATAGACAGCTAGCTAACGAGACAGTCAGTCAGGCAGAAATCAAATAACAAACAATATATCCCCAGACACAAATGAGAACTAACCTTATTAATACTGCCCCATTTGCCATCCTCTACTTCCGTAATTGTGAAGTCAAAGTCCAGCTGTGCACTGAGAATCTTCAGAAGATCCATGCTGAAGCCGACACAACAGTTCAGCACCGTCACGTTGCTCTTTCTGTGGACAGACCGTGAGAAAGCATGAGATCGTACCCATCTGGGTAATCAATGAAAACCGCAGAGACATCTACAGTACTTTGTTTTATTTTTTGTTCGCATATCCTTTACAGGACATCGCTGTCAACATCAGCATCTTTCAGCTGATTGTTAATTTCTTTGCAAGATTACGCTCAGTAGTTTGCCATTGCTTTCTGAGCGACCTGCTCACATACCCGTAAGTTACCGACGCGGCTAGAACCGCTACCCATTCTCGCGAACGAGAGTATATGGGAAAACGGAGAAAGTCGTGTAACACCTAGACCAAGGAGATCGGTACAGGACACACAATTAATACTTATAGATTGTTATAAATAAAAAGGTGGTTGAAGGAATAAGGTAATCCACGTAAAAAGAAGTTATTTGATAATTATTCTTTCCACAGAAACGTAAGAAGTAAGATTAAACCAGATATTAATGATAAACAATGTGGATTTTCCAAGGGAAAGGGAAATAAACATAAAAAAGCAATACCATATAGTCTCATGGCACTATTAGAAAGATCTATTTAAGTAAAAGCAGATTTGTATGTATCTTATATATAAATTAGGATGTGCGTATCTCTGTATGTATTTATGTATCTCTGTCTGTATGTATGTCCTTTATGCGCTCGCGAACGGCCCATCCGATTGAGATGAAATTTTCTACACGCCTTCCTTTCATTCCAGAGATGCCAACTGTCGTAGTTTTTTTTTCTTCTTCCTCCTCCTCCCTCCTCCCTCCTCCCCCTCCCAAAATACGTACGTCCAGGAAATGGTCTTCTACATAGACACTTCTCTCTGAGGTCCGCGATAACATATTAACCTGGTGGGATGGCAATCAATCATCCTACTACCTCCTCCCTCCTCCTCCCTTCTCCCTCTTCCTCCCTCCGCCTCCTCCCTCCTCCCACTCTCTACGCCTCCTTCCTCCTCCCTCCTCCTCCTCCCTCTTCCTCCCTCTTCCTGCTCCCTCCGCCTCCTCCCTCCGCCTACTCTCTCCTCCTCCTCCCTCCTCCTCCCTCTCCCTCCTCCTACTCCCTTCTCCTCCTCCTCCTCCCTCCTCCTCCCTTTACCTCCTCCTCCTCCCTCCTCCCTTCTCCTCCTCTTCCTCCTCCCTTTCCTTCCTCCTCCTCCTCCCTCTACCTCCTCCTCCCCCTACCTCTTTCCTCCTACCTCCTCCTCCTCTTCCACCTCCCTTTCCTTCCTCCCCTCCTCATTCTCCCTCCTTCCTCTCCTCCTTCCTCCTCCTCCTCCTCTCCCCTCCTCCTCCTCCCTCCTCCTCTCCCTCCTCCATCCTCCTCCTCCCTCTCCCTCCTCTTCCTCCTCCCTCTACCTCCTCCCTCTACCTCCTCCCTCCACCCTCCTCCTCTTCCTCCTCCCTCTCCCTCCTCCCTCTTCCTTCCTCCTCCTCCTCCCTCTACCTCCTCCCTCCTCATCCTCCCTCCTTCCTCTCCCTCCTTCCTCCTCCTCCTTCTCCCTCTGCCTCCTCCCTCCTCCTCTCCCCTCCTCCTCCTTCCTCCTCCCTCCTACTCCTCCCTCTTCCTCCTCCTCCCTCTTCCTCCCTCTCCCTCCTCCATCCTCCTCCTCCCTCTTCCTCCTCCCTCTTCCTCCTCCCTCCTCATCCTCCCTCCTCCTCCTTCCTCCACATCCATCCTCCTCCTCTCCCCTCCTCCTCCTACCCTCTTCCTCTTCCCCTCCCCCTCCTCCCTCTACCTCCTCCTTCTTCCATCCTCCTCCTCCCTCTACCTCCTCCTCCCTCTTCCTCTTCCTCCTCCTCCTACCTCCTCACTTCTCCTCCTCTCTCCTCCTCCCTTTTCCTTTCTCCTACTCCTCCCTCTACCTCCTCCCTCCTCCTCCGTCCTCCACATCCCTCCTCTTCCTCCTCCCTCTACCTCCTCCCTCCTCATCATTCCTCCTCCTACTCCTCCCCCTCCTTCTCCTCCCTCCTCCTTCTCCCTCCTCCTTCTACCTCTTCCTCTCTCCACCTCCTCTCTCCTCCTCATCCTCCTCCCTCTCCCTCCTCCTGCGTTCTCATCCTCCCTCCTCCTCCTCCTTCTTCCTCCTCCCTCCTCCTCACCCTCCCTCCTCCTCTCTCCTCCTCTTCCCTCCCCTCCTCCTTCCTCTTCCTCCCTCCTCCTCCTCCTCCTGCGTTCTCATCCTCCCTCCTCCTCCTTCTTCCTCCTCCCTCCTCCTCCCTCTCCCTCCTCCTCTCTCCTCCTCTTCCCTCCCCCTCCTCCTTCCTCCTCCTTCCTCTTCCTCTTCCTCCCTCCTCCTCCCTCCTTCTCCTCCTCTCCCCTCCTCCTCCTCCTACCCTCTTCCCCTTCTCCCTCTCCCTCCTCCTCCTTCCTCCTTCTCCCTCTGCCTCCTTCCTCCTCCTCCTCCCTCCTCCTCCCTCCTCCTCCCTTCTCCTCTCTCCCTCCTTCTCCCTCTCCTCCTCCCTCCTCCTCCTCCCTCCTCCTCCTCCCTCCTCTTCTTCTCTCCTCCTCCCTCCTTCTCCCTCCTCCTCCTCCCTCTACCTCCTCTTCCCTCCTCCTCCCTCCTCCTCCTCCCTCCTCCTCCCTCTTCCTCCCTCTTTCTCCTCCTCCCTCTTCCCTCCTCCTCCTGCTCCCTCCTCCTCCTCCCTCTTCCTCCTCCTTCTTCCCTCCCCCTCCTCCTTCCTCCTCCTCCCTCTTCCTCTTCCTCCCTCCTCCTCCCTCCTTCTCCATTCTTCTCCTCCTCCTCCTACCCTCTTCCTCTTCCCCTCCTCCCTCTCCCTCCTCCATCCTCCTCCTCCCTCTTCCTCCTCCTCCTCCCTCTTCCTCCTCCCTCTTCCTGCTCCCTCTTCCTCCCTCCTCCTCCTTCCTCCTTCTCCCTCTGCCTCCTCCCTCCTCCTCCTCCCTCCTCCTCCCTTCTCCTCTCTCCCTCCTTCTCCCTCTCCTCCTCCCTCCTCCTCCTCCTCCTCCCTCCTCTTCTTCTCTCCTCCTCCCTCCTCCTCCCTCCTTCTCCCTCCTCCTCCTCCCTCTACCTCCTCCTCCCTCCTCCTCCCTCTACCTCCTCCTCCCTTCACATTCCTCCTCCTCCCTCTTTCTCCTCCTCCCTCTCCTCCTCCTGCTCCCTCCTCCTCCCTCATCCTCCCTCCTCCTCCTCCCTCCTCCTCCTAATCCCTCCTCCTCCCTCCTATTCCTCCCTACTCCTCCTGTCTCCGCCCTCCTCCTCCCTCCTCCACCTCCCTCTTCCTCCTCCCTCCTCCATTTACTCAAGACAGACAGACAGTCAGACAGATAGTCGGGAACGGGATCTTATATGACTACTTATATGATTTAAATGAGATGCTCTCCACCATGGGCTGGACTGGGTCAGACAGACAGACAGATAGATAGATAGACAGACAGACAGACAGTCGGGAACGGGAACTTATATGACTACTTATATGAATTAAATGACATGCTCCCCATCAGGGTCTGGGCGAAGACGGGCTGGGTCAGACAGACAGACAGACAGACAGTCAGACAGACAGATAGTCGGTAACGGGAACGAGAACTTATATGACTACTTATATGAATTAAATGAGATGCTCCCCACCAGGGTCTGGGCGAAGCCTGGCAGGGTCAGCTAGTGCTTCATAAAATAGACAAAATCTGCGATGTGGCCCATGTCGTTGGCTTTTTCTACTTTTCTATTGCAGTGGTCATCTCCTTCTGTAAGATAAGATATCATCTAAAATGGAGGCGAAACGTCTGAGACGAGTTATCGCCTGCCATAGCCAGGTATACTTGATCGTGCAATTTGCAATCAGGGCTCGCTCAGTCTATCAGCAGGGCACATCCAATACGACTGTCCAGATATCACCAGAGAGAGAGAGAGAGAGAGAGAGAGAGAGAGAGAGAGAGAGAGAGAGAGAGAGAGAGAGAGAGAGGGAGAGATAGAGAGAGAGCGAGAGAGAGAGAAACTATTGTCATGGGGTAAACTCAACAAGCTAAATAAATCAAAAGGAATAGACCTACGCTGTTCTAATGTTCTCTGCTAAAACTGGAATAAACGCGTAGACACTTTGATAGCAGAAGAAGAAGCAGTTGTAGTAGTAGTGGTAGTGAAATTGTAGCAGTAGTAGCAGTAGTAATAGTAGTAGTAGTAGTAGTAGTAGTAGTAGTAGTAGTAGTGGTGGTGGTGGTGATGGTAGTAGTAGTGGTAGTAAAATTGTAGCAGTAGTAATAGTAGTAGTAGTAGTAGTAGTAGTAGTAGTAGTAGTAGTAGTAGTAGTAGTAGTAGTAGTAGTAGTAGTAGTTGTTGTTGTTGGTGTTGTTGTTGTTGTAGTAGTAGTCATTGGCACCTTGCCGTCTTGACAGACGATAGTTTGTGCTTTAAAAAGGCATAATAACTATTACCCATGGGGTAGCGAATGTGACAGATAAGGCCAATTCGCGCTGTAAATGTTCGTCCACAGTGGGTGCATGTGAACACGTGGTCATTTCCACAATCGTGCACCATCTTACGTCTCACACGCTCGGTGTGTAACTTATCTGCAACAATTTTCTCCTTTGTCTTTATTCCATTTCTGATGTTTGCCCTCCATGCAACACGTTCAGCGGCGACTTGCTCCCAATGTGCATTATCAATGCCTGTATCAATCATGTCCCACTTACACACATCTTTGTATCGTAGTAGAGGCCGACCCTGAGATCTCTTACCCTTCTGTAATTCACCAAAAAAGATGTCCTGTGGTATTCTACTATCATCCATCCTCCTAACATGTCCTATCCATCTAAGTTTACGAAGACTGAGCATGGAATAAACCGTCACACAACCTGATCTTTCCAATACTTCAGTATTTGTGATTTTGTCTTGCCACTTAATACCAAGAATTCTTCACAGACACCGCATATGAAAGCTGTTTAAATGTTTCTCTTGGTGTGAGTAAGTTGTCCAGGTTTCACTGCCATAAAGAAGAGTACTAAGTTCACAGGCTTGAAAGACAAGAACTTTTGCTTTGGCAGTAAGCTTTCTGTTCTCCCAAAATCTTTTTCTTAACCTGTTCATTGTTGTTGCTGCCTTACCAATCCGGATATTGATTTCCTGATCTAGGGATAATTTGCTATTTACCACAGATCCTAGATATGTAAAATGGTCTATCATCTCTAGTTCGGTGTCGTCAATAAAGATTGATGTACACCTTGTGACATAATCTAGTAGTAGTTGTAGTAGTAGTAGTAGTAGTAGTAGTAGTAGTAGTAGTAGTAGCAGCAGTAGTAGTAGTAGTAGTAGTAGTAGTAGTAGTAGTAGTAGTAGTATGTGTAGTAGTAGTAGTAGTAGTAGTAGTAGTAGTAGTAGTAGTAGTAGTAGTAGTAGTAGTAGCAGCAGTAGCAGTAGTAGTAGTGGTGGTGGTGGTAGAAGCAGCAGTGGTAGTGGTAGTAAATTAGTAGTAGTAGGAGTAGTAGCAGTAGTAGTAGTAGTAGTAACAATAGTGGTGGTGGTGGTAGCGTTAACAACGAGCGTTATAGTAGTAGTATAGTAGCAGTAGGAGTAGTAGTAGAATGAGTAGGAGGAGAGGAATAATAATAATAATAATAATAATAATAATAATAATAATAATAATAATAATAATAATAAGTGTTAATAATTACTAAGAAAGGACTGTACAACACAATCTTCCTATATGCTACCAATGACCAAAAATTAAAAAAAAAATTAAAAAAAAACAGAGGAAAGAAAACTCACAACAACAGAAATGAGATAACTGAGGAGAATACTCAATGTGTCAAGAGGAGAGAAAATCAGAAATGAAGATATCAGGACGAAAGTGGGGATTATAGCAGCTCTAGATTTTATCAGAAGACAGCAAGTTGAATGGTTTGGCCATGTAACTCGATTACCAACTGACAGTATACCACAACAAGCAGTAGTGTATAGACCAAATGGAAGCAGAAGAAAAGGCCGGCCACGTAAACGATGGACAGAGGGAATAGCAGAGTCCATGGGAATGTCGACACAGGAAGCTCATAAACGGGCACTCTTCCGCTGTTTATGCTTCATCTCGATACCGCAAGGTAAAAGAGGAACAAGATGTGATGAGATGAATAATAATAATAATAATAATAATAATAATAATAATAATAATAATAATAATAATAATAATAATAATGGTGGCACCTTGCAGTCTTGACAGATCAAAGTATGTGAGTTGGAAAGTGGCCAAAATTCCATCACAATGCCTGGGCAGAGCTTCAGAGAAACATGTGGTGCCAAAATGACATGTTCCCTCTCTCGGTCTAGCCTTGTGTATTCCAGAGGAATGGGTAAACAATACGTCTGGCACAAGGTAGGCTGCAGACGCTGGCGGCTCAGCGTCAAACCTCCGAGACCTCGCCTTCATTAGCAGGTGGCGAGTGGTGGACAGACCCTGGAACCCAAGGGACCCGACTTAGAGGCGTTCAGCCAAGTCCCAGAGGTGAGGGCCTCGTACGCTCCTGTACCGTAGGACGCGCACATCTGTCAATCACAGTGTCCAGACCTTGTAAAGCGTGTACTACCGTCAGACTCCCCGCCTGACTTGTGCGGATCCCGCGACCACCGGGAATAGGCCCGCCGGCGATATCGCAGGAGATATTGCTCGTCTGTTGCGAGCACATCTCCCGTCCTTCCACTGTGCGGATCCCGCGACCAGCGAGAATAGGCCCGACGGAGATATTGCTCGTCTGTTGCGGGCAAATCTCTAGCGATGACTGAATAAGTAAAGAAACGATAAAAGTAGTGGTATTTCAATTGCGCTTGCGCTCCCACCTATGCTACACCCTTCATGTGTCTTCACAAAGTCGGACTAGAGTCAAGCTCAATAATAATAATAATAATAATAATAATAATAATAATAATAATAATAATAATAATAATAATAATAATAATAATATATCAAGTGCCCTGCCAGCTGGCGTAGGCGTTCATGTCTCTCCACAGATCTCAGTCTTTGGTGTTCTGGATCAACTCTGCTGCTGATATTCCACCGTGCCACCGTCTCAATCCGTCCAGCATCGTTTCTCTTGGAAGGCCTCAGCCTCTCTTCCCATCGGTCTGTCCAGTCGTCACGATGTTCTCCAATGCCTCTTTTCTCATCATATGACCAAAGAAAGCTGTTTGTCTCTTTCTTATTGTTGTTCTAGTTTCATTAGCCGCTTTCAGGCAATCGCCGGGAGTTACTCTGGCAGTTCACGGAATTCGCAACATTCGTCTTAGGAACCACATCTCTGTTGCTTCCAAGTTCTTCCTAATTTGTTCATTTACATTCCAAGATTCACTGCCTGCCATACAACAAAACAGGTTCTATACAGCACTTCAGAAGTTTCTTTCGTACATTCAATGATAGTGAATTATTGCATAAGATACTTATCATTTTCTGAAATGCAGGTTTTTCTTGCCCCATTCTGCTCTTAATCTTTGTTGTGCATTACGTATGATGTTATAAATAATAATAATAATAATAATAATAATAATAATAATAAGAAGAAGAAGAAGAAGAAGAAGAAGAAAAAGAGGAGGAGGAGGGGGAGGAGGAGGAGGAGGAGGAGGAGGAGGAGGAGGAGGAGACTGTACACAAATGCAGTATCTTACATTTCTCTATTCTTCTCTCTCTCATAAACACGACATGGCAACGCGTTCTCCTCACACACGCCGTCTTCATTATGAGGCCGGTAGATGACATACGGAAGCTCATTGAGTGTAGCCACTCGCAGGAAAGCTCGTTTGGGTCGACCTGTAGGTGGAGTTGACGACTCTCCAGGCCACGTGATGTCCTGCATCTGTAATCCATGACGCTTCCATCTGCCAACCTGACGTTTATGAAATTTTAAGACAGTGAGCAAGGCGGAAGTTTAACATCAATTAGTCTTATATTTATAGTGCGATTGGGGCCATTCAGTCGCAATGGTAAGTTAATTGCATGTCGTTTACAGGACTTCGCAATAAACCCCAGCATTTTTTGGCTTTTTGTAATTTACTAGAGAAGTTTACGTTCAATAGTTTGCCATTGTTTTCTGACCAACTGCCGCGCATACCATTGTTAAAAGTCAATACAAGGAGGTCTGCTTCCAAATCGCCAGCTGAGTTTCGGTATGCCAGATTGCAAATCGTGTTCGTAACTCATTAGCCACAGTGCCAGCTTAGTTGCAACGAGAGACGTGCATTTAGCGATATTTCATTGTCAGTATCGGAAACAAATACTAACATGTAATATAATATATACATCGGACTGAATATATATCTAGAGCAGGGGTCACCAAAGGATCCGGCCCGCGACGTCATTTCATCCGGCACGCCGACGGTACCCAAACTTGCTTGATATAACGTATAGAACACGAGAGGTTGTGATACAATTTAAATGTAAATATTGTGTTTACAATAATAGGAGATCTTCACACTTGCGGAAACCTCCTGGCTGCTATATGTCTCAAATTTACTATTTTCAACTATAAATTATTGTATCTAGATTTTCTCGTTTATTGTAATGTCTGCTTATTTCTCGCCATCCCAAGTCCTTCCCTGGCTCATGGTAGCGACGCCTACGCTCTGACGTTACCATGGTTTCCATGGCAACACACACACATACGCATCTTTCCCTCCCCCAGATGCGTCCGGCTGTCAACACAGGTCTGATGCTCCATATTTACTTCTTTTTGCCAGTCAACCATTTTATAGGTATATAACAAGGATTTCTTTGTTTGACAGTGATAGGTAAGTGAACTACAAGTGTGAATAGAGGCAATAAAATGACAAACATAGCATAAAAATGACATAAAAGCTTTGTGTTATTACAGCTGTCAGATCCTATCTGGCTGTCAAAGTTGTCATGTTTGGTCGACATCACATCCTACATAAATGAACTGAATTTGAAACTTCAGGGACAGGATAACCTCGTCTGCGATCTCTACAGAATTATCAAAGGATTTTGGAGAAAGCTGTCATTGTTTGAAGCACAACTGGAAGCACAGTTCCAAAGAGTTTTGCGCTACAATCGTCGAAGATGTCAACCTCTATTTTCCGAGAAAAAAAAATTTCGTGAATTGAAAAAGCATATTTTGGAAAGATATTCAGATCTTGACAGAACTGAGAGTGACATTCTTCTGTTTCAGAATCCGTTCGATTGTAACCTTGATGATGT
This sequence comes from Cepaea hortensis, assembly GCA_963921405.1. Lineage (NCBI taxonomy): Eukaryota > Metazoa > Mollusca > Gastropoda > Stylommatophora > Helicidae > Cepaea > Cepaea hortensis. The sequence continues at coordinate 25,096,872 of OY992880.1, read as the reverse complement.
GCCAGTTGAACTAAAGTTGGAGCTAATTGATTTGCAAGCTAATGGCTTGTTGAAAGAGAAGCACAGAGATGGACAACTTGTTGAATCTTGCCGCTGCTTACCTGATGTTGAGTTTCCGAAACTGAAGAAATTTGCCACTGGTATGATACCAGTGTTTGGAACAACTTATGTCTGTGAGCAAACATGTTCACAAATGAAGTATGTGAAGTCAACACATCGAACGAGATTGACTGATGAAAATTTGAAAGCAATTCGCTTGATTGGATGCAGCAATTCCAAACCAAACATTGATGATATCTTGAAAGGAAAATATCAGTTTCACAAATCTCACTAACCTTTTGTTGCTGCTTTGTTTGTGAGATTCAGATATGTGCACAGTAGGTCTGATGTAACTATCTTTTCGCTAACGTAACCGTCTGTGATAAAGTTGTTTTTTTGTAAATAAATATGTTGGTTGTCTTTGTTTTTTGTGCATTGCAGGCCACTCATCCATGATTAACTTAGTTTTTCATCTTTTCTTTCAAGAGCTTTCGTTCTGGCTTGCAAGTATTGTTAAAGTTAGTTGCATGTCCTTTACAGGTCATTTGCAGTCAACACCAGCATTGTTTGCTGTTGTTGACATTTTGACAAGTTTACATTTAGTAGTTTGCCATTGCTTTCTGAACGACCGGCGCCCATACCATTACGTAAAAAACCAGCGCAACGCGGTCTGCTGCCAAATCGCGCGCAGCTATGTTTCGAGCGTGGGTATACAGGATTACGAACCGCCACGGAGACCGGCGCAAGTATTGTGCAGAATGAGTATCCGGCCCGCGCTCGTAATTTTGTTAGTTATCCAGCCCGCCGTGAAAAAAGTTTGGTGACCCCTGATCTAGAGTAATCAATGAGCTTTCAAAGATATGTGTGAATTACTACTTTGGAAAGAACGACGTCTTGGGTTCGGCGTTATTGAATTCATCGTCAGAATTTCCCGACATACTAGGTGAAGGATTAGACATCACCGCAGGCGATTTGGCAGCAGATCAATTTTAATTGACTTCGATGATATGAGCGTCGGCCTTTCAGAAAGCAAGGACAAACTGCTGAATGTATAGTAGTAGTATGCCTCTATCAGTTCTGTAGGACAATAGAGTTGTGCCGCTGAGAAGGCAGCTGACAGCACCGCTGGTGACTGTATAGTCCAATGCGAGAATGACAATCTATGTCACAATTCCTCTATTTGTAAGACGAGGCAGATTCCTCAGTAAGTGACTGCATTTAACGCTTGTGCTTATCATCAGTTTTTTTTGGGGATCAGACTGCGCTAAAAGAGCACCAGTCCGTTTCGTACATCTCTTCTCCAGGAACATCTGTCTGTTGCAACTCTTCCCCACGTGTCTGGATATATGCCAAGGGTTTTCATATCTTGTTTACACACATCCCTATATCGCATTTGGGGTCTTCCGGTTGGCATCTTCCCTGTGGCTAGTTCTTCGTGTAGGAGAAATAGGTTCATCCTTCATTCGAGATACGTGGCCCAGCTACCAGAGGCGTCCCTGCTTGAAGTAATATCCGCTCTTTCAAGCACGTGTTTGTTATATGGTCTTTCCACAATATATCTAGGATACGTCTCGCACATCTCATGTGGAGAGAATTCAACTTATTGTCGTAAGTACAAGGTCCAGGATTCAGACCCATAGAGTGGTGTGCTAACAACATAAGCTTTATATACTTGAATTTGTGTACGGTCTGTTAGTCTATTGTTCTCCAAGACTCTCTTAATTAGCCTGGAAAGTGTCGTGGCTGCCTTTCCAATGCGTCTGTCGATTACTGTCTGTAAAGAAAGATTATGTGTATAATTGTCTAGAAAATCACAAGCAGCCGATAAACACTGGGGTTGATTGCAACATCCTGCATTTCAACATACGAGGGGGCTTCTAATGAAAACCTTAATTTTCTCTTACTTTGTACGGGTGAATATATTCTTAAAACAAAAGAACAAATGTATCATATTTCATGTAGTCACCACTGCGTTCAATGCAAGTCCACCAGCGCCAATAAAGTGCTTGGATTCCTGCAGAAAAATCGACACTGGGGTCACTACTCTGTGTGTCTGACCCGGTTGTGAATATTCTGTCACAGAAGTCACGCCGTTTTGAAACGTTCTACTCAACTCATACACTTGCTGGGCTGACAGGCATGCATTACCATACTGGACTGATAAATTTCGCTGATGAATTTCTAAAGGTTTCACCCCTTTACTGATCAAAACATGGATATCAGAACGCTGCTTCTCTTTCCTGCATTTAAAAAGTGGGGCGGCCATCTTTAAAAAAATGCCCTTATGACGTCACCGTGTGCATCTGCACCGCGATATCAAGTGCTTAACACTCTTGCCATCCTTAACAACAATATTGACAGGTTACAATACAATAGCATGGTTATTTTAATTTATATCAAACTTTTACGGTTTCAGTTGAATCCCCCTCGGACTTAAGAAAAAAAGTTACGGGTTACAGGTTGCAAGTTAAAGACGAGAGGATCCTCTTCATCAAAAGAGAAAGTGGGTCCCACAGAAGATCTGCTTTTGCTGTCTGAAGTGTTAGGCCTTATCATATTATAGGCCACAACATAGGATATGTAGTGGCCAACTCCCTTTCTCGCTGTTTTTCCTTTCGAGACACGATGTCCAGAATCTCTAAACATTGCCTGGTACCATTTATTATTTAGGATGGATTGACACTAGAGTACTGGTAGCAAAAAATAATCCTGCCTCTGCTGGGGATCGAATCAAGATCACTGCCTTGGCGGCAACCGTGCTAACCATTACGCTATCGCGGCTTCACGGCACCCGGTAAAACCGTCTGAAACTTTCGCTCTCCGTAGAACAGCATAGCAAGACTCCTGCGAAGAACAACTGCGCAAAGCATGAACTCTATAGATCCAGCCATGACCTCGGGGGTCTCCGGGGAAAATGGCACTCGCGGTGTAAAAACGCAGTCCGGAAACAAACCCACGACCTTTAGTTTGCAAGATATACGGTTGCTCACTTCACCAGGGAGGCTTAAACTTTGCATACCGCCTGCTGCTTTAAGTGTCGTGTGACCACAGCTGCATCTCTATTACAGGAAGTCAATTAAGAGGCCCGGGGTATATGTCAGGCCACTGTACTACAATGTGCGATAAAATATAATGGCTGTTGTTTCCCAATGCAACATTTCTAGGATGCTTTTATCTGTGATAAAAGGTTAAACTAAACAGAAGTGCTTCTGTTGTCAAATTCCACAATGTATTTAGGACGAACTGGCAGAGAGACAGGTTTTCATCCTGTTACTTTAGAAGTCGTGGTTCGACGATGTTTCTAGAATAAACAAGGTTATGAGTGGGTGAAAGTGTTGCAGGAAGTGAAGGCGTGATACTGCCAATATCACCCACCCAGCTCCGAGTGGGTTATAAAAATATGGGTCTAACAACATATGCCCCATGGACCTTAACGTAAAAGTGGATCTTCAGTGAATCTTTTTGGATATGGACAAAAATGAAAGATCTTGCGAGTACGCCCACCAAATTAAAGAGATCTTTAAATGTTAGTTCTAGTTCCTTTACATGACTTCGCACTCAACCTCAGCATGTATTGGCTGTTTATGATGTTCTAAGTAATTTTATGTCTAGCAGTCTGTTAGCTGACTATCATACCATTGCGGTCTGTTTAAAATGATCTCGAATGTAGGAAATCGTAAAGAATAAAGCCACAATTTGCCGATGCCCTGAAGAAAATGACCACAATTTGAGAAGCTGCCCACAATAGAGGGAGCATCGGTAGCGCACTGGCCGGCTCTCTTGTCTGTCGGCCTGGTGGACACGGGTTCGAATTCGCAACGAGATGTATTCTTATAAACCTGCCTGGGCTCCCATGGAAACGCTGTCTATAGTAGGTACCAGGAATATAAAGGGAAATAAATGCGCGCGATGAGATATTGATCACAGTGAGTTATACAAATGTGGGTCTCGTACCATATGCCAATGCTCATTAAGGCTTGTAAGTCGGTCCTTGACCTACATTTCACTCACCAAAGTCGGTATTTCATTTGCACTCAGAGAACCAGTATTCGCACACACAGGGGCAGTATTTGCACTCACAGAGCCAGTATTTGCGCTCACAGAGCCAGTATCTGCGCTCACAGAGCCAGTATTTGCACTCACAGAGCCAGTATTTGCACTCACAGAGCCAGTATTTTCACTCACAGAGGCAGTATTTGCACTCACAGAGGCAGTATTTTATTTATATTTCAAAGCCACTATATCATTGACATTCACAAATCTAACATTTCTGTTGTCAGTCACAAAGCCAGTATTTTATTGACACCCACAGATCCATTATTCCTTTGACACTCACAAAGGCGACATGTCAGTTGCCTTTCACAGAGCCAGTATTTCACTGCGACTCCGAAGCCAGTATTCCATTCACACTCACACAATTGACAACATCTCAGTTGCCACTTGCAGATCGATGTTTCCACTGTCATTCTCAAAGTCAACATTTTCCTGATATTCAAAGAGCCAAAGAACCACATGTCACTTTGTATCAAGAAAGCATTCAAAGGAGTTGAGAAAATAAGCAGTTTGAAGAGAGCAGGCTAGACAACTGAGAAATCTCACATTAGAGAGTATAAATATCTTCCCTTGCCTCTTCTCCCCCCATCTTTCTCGTTAGGAAGGCATACTTCAGCTTTTCCCTTTTCACGATACGCCTAAAGAATATGGACGTATCTATTTCTATCAGTTCACGGTATTCTCATTAATCTTCTACAAAACCACAACTCCGCAACTTTCAAATACATCTTCACTTTCATAATCTTGTCAAATGCTGCCTTTGCTTTGGCTATTATACGAGGGTAAGTTAATAAGTAAGTCACAAATGGCTGTAGAAAAATAACTAAATATGATAACAAATTGAAATCAGTTTATTTTTATACATACATTGTCCCTTTATTTCTTAATTTAATTTCCAACAACATTGATGCATTTATCCCATCGTTTTATCTGTCGTCCAAAACCGGCTACATAGAACTGCGTACTTTGTTTTCATTTACTGGCCATCCCACAGAACTGTGTGACTTACTTATTGACTCGCCCTCGTAATTTTTTTCTACCCAGCTATGCACCACTTTACGGGATAAACATTTGTCAGCATAAACACTGAAAACCCACCTTGACATCTCGCGAATGACGCCAAAGTTGAATGTGAAGTGAAAACGTGGTTTAGAAAACATAGCACGCAGTTCTATGCAGCCAGTTTGGGAGGACTGATAAAACGATGGGATAAGTGCATCAATGTTGGTGGAAATTATGTTGAGAAATACAAGGACAAAGTATGTATAAACATAAACTGGTTGTAAGTTGTTATCATATTTAGTTATTTTTCTGCATCGATTTGTGACTTACTTATTGATTTCCCCTCGTATATCCAATCGTCTTAATAAATCTTCCATCTAGTGTTAATAAAGTACTCAAATAATAAAATACAACATGTAACAAAAGCACATACCTCTTTCCACTCGGATTTCTCTTTCTGACTATTTTGCCATTGCAGGTTGATAATGATCACCTCCGTCCTCTTCAGCGTGCCGTTCTCGTTAAATTCTATCTGTGGCTCGTCACGAATGCTCACGTTCATCATATGCCTGAAAGGATAAAGAGTAGTTGCATTCATCATCATCTTCATCGTCATCATCATCATCATCATCAGGTGCCTCGCATGGTGTGGGTGATTATGCGTTTCCACATCTAGCGATGTGCGCATTTACAATTGTATAAAGTCGGTATTGAATTAAAGACAGAGATGAATAATATAAGAAGAACATGAAGGGAGCTGCAAGATATGACAAGAGAAAGAACGGATTGGCTTGCCTTGGCCTATGCTCCAATATAGAATAAAAGAAGAAGAAAGAATTATTTTTGGACGCTCACTCGCTTTGAACTCAAGCATAGTCCATACACGTTCTCCCACTTGTAGTAATAGTAGATGCATTTTACGTGAGGATTAGCTTTCCCTATAATACCAATGTCCCTTGCCAATAGACGAGCCCACTCCGATTTCAGAGGTACTTGTAATTTACGTCCCCGAGTCAAGGACGAGAAGCCAATAGTTTACTCCAACTGACTGTTGTAGGGATGAACTCCCTCCCTCAGCATCAGCACACCAGGTGTTTAAGACCGAGCGCTCTTATCCATTCTGTCATGCTTACCTCCAGAAGAAAGAATGGAAGCCAGCCATGATCATGATTCTTTGTAGAATTTCGTTATCAGGGCACATCGAAAAGACTCTCGATCTCTGGGAGATCCTGTGCCTCAGGCATTTTCATGTCTGACGTGTCTTCAGTTTCCCGTGCCTCGTGTATTTTCTTGCTCGAGTTATCGTCAATATCCCGTGCCTCATGCATTTTCTTGCTCGAGGTGTCATCAATGTCCCGTGCCTCATGCACCTTCATGCTCGAGGTGTCATCAATGTCCCGTGCCTCATGCACTTTCATGCTCGAGGTGTCATCAATGTCCCGTGCCTCATGCATATTCATGCTCGAGGTGTCATCAATATCCCGTGCCTCATGCACTTTCATGCTCGAGATGTCATCAATGTCCCGTGCCTCATGCATTTTCTTGCTCGAGGTGTCATCAATGTCCCGTGCCTCATGCACCTTCATGCTCGAGGTGTCATCAATGTCCCGTGCCTCATGCACTTTCATGCTCGAGGTGTCATCAATGCCCCGTGCCTCATGCATATTCATGCTCGAGGTGTCATCAATATCCCGTGCCTCATGCACTTTCATGCTCGAGATGTCATCAATGTCCCGTGCCTCATGCATATTCATGGTCGAGGTGTCATCAATATCCCGTGCCTCATGCATTTTCTTGCTCGAGGTGTCGTCAATGTCCCGTGCCTCATGCACTTTCATGCTCGAGGTGTCGTCAATGTCCCGTGCCTCATGCATTTTCTTCCTCGAGGTGTCGTCAATGTCCCGTGCCTCATGCACTTTCATGCTCGAGGTGTCGTCAATGTCCCGTGCCTCATGCACTTTCATGCTCGAGGTGTCATCAATGTCCCGTGCCTCATGCATATTCATGGTCGAGGTGTCATCAATATCCCGTGCCTCATGCATTTTCTTGCTCGAGGTGTCGTCAATGTCCCGTGCCTCATGCACTTTCATGCTCGAGGTGTCGTCAATGTCCCGTGCCTCATGCACTTTCATGCTCGAGGTGTCATTAATGTCCCGTGCCTCATGCATATTCATGGTCGAGGTGTCATCAATATCCCGTGCCTCATGCATTTTCTTGCTCGAGGTGTCGTCAATGTCCCGTGCCTCATGCACTTTCATGCTCGAGGTGTCGTCAATGTCCCGTGCCTCATGCATTTTCTTGCTCGAGGTGTCGTCAATGTCCCGTGCCTCATGCACTTTCATGCTCGAGGTGTCGTCAATGTCCCGTGCCTCATGCACTTTCATGCTCGAGGTGTCATCAATGTCCCGTGCCTCATGCACTTTCATGCTCGAGGTGTCATCAATGTCCCGTGCCTCATGCACTTTCATGCTCGAGATGTCGTCAATGTCCCGTGCCTCATGCACTTTTATGCTCGAGGTGTCGTCAATGTCCCGTGCCTCATGCACTTTCATGCTCGAGGTGTCATCAATGTCCCGTGCCTCATGCACTTTCATGCTCGAGGTGTCATCAATGTCCCGTGCCTCATGCATATTCATGCTCGAGGTGTCATCAATATCCCGTGCCTCATGCATTTTCATGCTCGAGGTGTCGTCAATGTCCCGTGCCTCATGCATTTTCATGCTCGAGGTGTCATCAATATCCCGTGCCTCATGCATTTTCATGCTCGAGGTGTCTTCAGTGTCCCGTGCCTCATGCATTTTCATGCTCGAGGTGTCGTCAATATCCCGTGCCTCATGCATTTTCATGCTCGAGGTGTCGTCAATGTCCCGTGCCTCATGCATTTTCATGCTCGAGGTGTCATCAATATCCCGTGCCTCATGCATTTTCATGCTCGAGGTGTCTTCAGTGTCCCGTGCCTCATGCATTTTCATGCTCGAGGTGTCGTCAATATCCCGTGCCTCATGCATTTTCATGCTCGAGGTGTCGTCAATATCCCGTGCCTCATGCATTTTCATGCTCGAGGTGTCGTCAATATCCCCTGCCTCATGCATTTTCATGCTCGAGGTGTCATCAATATCCCGTGCCTCATGCATTTTCTTGCTCGAGGTGTCGTCAATGTCCCGTGCCTCATGCATTTTCATGCTCGAGGTTTCATCAATATCCCGTTCCTCATGCATTTTCATGCTCGAGGTGTCTTCAGTGTCCCGTGCCTCATGCATTTTCATGCTCGAGGTGTCGTCAATATCCCGTGCCGCATGCATTGTCATGCTCGAGGTGTCGTCAATATCCCCTGCCTCATGCATTTTCATGCTCGAGGTGTCTTCAGTGTCCCGTGCCTCATGCATTTTCATGCTCGAGGTGTCGTCAATATCCCGTGCCTCATGCATTTTCATGCTCGAGGTGTCGTCAATATCCCGTGCCTCATGCATTTTCATGCTCGAGGTGTCGTCAATATCCCCTGCTTCATGCATTTTCATGCTCGAGGTGTCATCAATATCCCGTGCCTCATGCATTTTCTTGCTCGAGGTGTCGTCAATGTCCCGTGCCTCATGCATTTTCATGCTCGAGGTTTCATCAATGTCCCGTGCCTCATGCATTTTCATGCTCGAGGTTTCATCAATATCCCGTTCCTCATGCATTTTCATGCTCGAGGTGTCTTCAGTGTCCCGTGCCTCATGCATTTTCATGCTCGAGGTGTCGTCAATATCCCGTGCCGCATGCATTGTCATGCTCGAGGTGTCGTCAATATCCCCTGCCTCATGCATTTTCATGCTCGAGGTGTCTTCAGTGTCCCGTGCTCGTCTTTTGTGCTGGTCGAAACCTGCCGCCCCTCCCCTAGGAACCACGCCTGTATTTACTGTTCTGTTCAACCCACCTTAATGACTGAGTTGAGTCATGAATCGACATCACATCATTTGGGGAATTCCCATACGTGCTTCGTCCTAATCTTCAACAGGCAGCAAAGAGCCCCAAAACTAATGGCATCTGTTGTCTGATTATATAACCGCCTGACCTTTCCTCTGAGTATAGACTGTCGGCCAGATCCTCTGGTCACTCACTACCACTCCATTCTCTCCAGGCTTGAGTTGAGTTGGGCTGAGTTGAGTTGTGTTGAGTCGTGGTGATTAATATGGCACAATATTTCATTTTACGAGACATCATAGTGTTTATGCGCAAATTGTTTTCTTCGTTTCATCATCATGTGCCTTGTCGATTAGCATGACTGGTCATTCTTTGCCACCTTACACGATCACTCGTGTCTTGGATCAGCTCTGTGTTCTTGTCACTACCATGCCTTGTGGTCAAGCAATCTAGATATTTACTTTTCTGCATTCCCTTTGTATTTTCCCCCCTCAGTTTTGCCAGTTGCCACCAAGTTCTCTAGTTTATGTCCTCTAATAACGTGCCCAAACATTGTGACTGTCTGCGTCTAATTTGACTAATCAGTTAAATGTTTTCTGCTTCTTGTTTGACGTGCTCATTGGTTTTTCTGTCTGTCCATGGTATTCTTTGCATTTCCCTCAGAAACCACATTTCCACTGCCGTGAGATATTTTTTCAGCTTTGCTTATTCCACGTTTCACATCCATGTACAAGTACAAGTTCTTTTATAACTTGAACGCTCCTTTTCTTGTTGCAATTAACGTCTTTTTATAGGTCAGTATGTTTTTTCATTTTGCAAAAGTCTACCTTTGCCATAGCGATTTATCTGTTTAGACCTAAAATGGGATTTTCATTGCATGTTGCATTGTTTAGCTTTACGAGTAAAAACATTGTCATCAAAATCAAAATATAGATTTTAAAACCTGGTCTGACTAGCAATGGCGCGGTGGTTAGATTGTGAGGGTGATGACATATACAAACTGATGATGGCGTTTGCAAACACAATGACAACAGTAAATTAACAATGTTTCGATAATTTTCATATTCTCGTCTTTAGGCTGTAACACGAAACGTGAATCTATGTTTAGTTGTAGAGCCTGAAGAAGAGAATAGGAAAATTCTTGAAATGGCCATATATTTATGTTTGTCCAATTGTGACTGCACACTCCATTATAGTGTATACTTATGTAATAAAACAGCAAGAGAGCTTCCATTAACAAACAGTATAGTCTAATCTTGTATTATGATCTACAACTTTGAACAACATTTCACAAAATTGTCTTTTAACCTTGTAAAGTGTTATATAATCTTGTTAAGTTTTACAGTATTTTACTGTGTTTAACAGTCTTGTACAGTAGTTTACAACCTTGACTCAATTTTACAGTTTTGTGCATTTCTGCAAACAACAGGCAATTAATTCCACAGTAGATATTGCTTTTTGAATGTAAAATTCCAAAGATTTAACTTACATCTGCCAATAAGGTTATGAGTTTGGATTACCAGACCCTTACTCTCGAACTTTTTCTAACTCAGATACTCATTTACTAATTCGTTAAGGAGAAGTAAAACCATGACATTGTTTCCAATAGACTGATTATCCATACAAAAACATAAAGAAGTCAGCGGAATCGACCTTTTTAAAGTCCGTGCTCTCCTGACTAATCATATTCTTTGTGTTTCTTCCATATGTAGCGACATCTTTGTTTCTGTTTTCTTTTTTATTGAGCAGGATAATCTTTTGAAAGGTATTTGTCACAAAATGAAACCGTGCGTTTACCCAGCTAATTGTTAGGGAGGATGTTTTGATTAACCGGACTATCTGCTAAGCAACAAGGGTTTCAACGAATACAGAGAAAACATTCATAGTTGTGGCTACACGTGTTTCCAAAACAGGTCGGGCAGAAATAACAGTTGTACTGGTACATCTGGTTGACGGATTGGCCACTGTCGGAAGTGCGGGAGCCGAATCCCGACATCGCCTTGACAAGGTTGTCAACATTTGAATACAAATGGAAGCCGTGGGGTCAGCCCATATACACATTTGGTGGTGAGTGAGGAGGAAGTGAGTGCGCTGAATCATACATCGTTTGACAAGTCAGATGGAAAACGGAAGTACTCAGCAAGGAAGTAAACAGTCCATATGTCATATAGTTTCCGGACATCACTCAGAGGGGCAGATTGCTACTGACAGCTTGTTGAGGAAAACTCTTTGTTGGAACTCGACAGCAACTCGCTGGCTTGTTTTGAGAATCTAAACTATTACTGACAACTTTGACAGGACTTAAGCCAGGAAAATAGTTTCCTGACAATGGATGATATGCGCAAATAACACCTGCAGGACGTCACCCATATCACGTGACCAATTTTAGGAGTTTGCCATATAAACCCGAGTTGGGATCAACTAGGGGGGAGTTGACCAAGAACCGTGGATTATGATGGACGTGTTTGTGGGAGAGCTCTACAGTGTTAGATTAATTTAACATTAACTAGCATGTGCCGTTATGGCAAAGTGTAGTAGCCATCCCGGGAATGAGGCGGTTTTTACATAAGGTAGTCAATATAGTCTATTAGTTCTAATTAATATAGACTGTAGCCTTGTTAAACTATAGTGTGATGATTAGCACTGTTAGTGGAAACTAGTTAGAGTAAGAATAGTGATATTAACTCTGCTAGTTAAGAATAGATTAGTGAAGTGTTTATAAGCTTTACTAGTTGAGAATTGAGTAATGAAGGATAATTGGGATCTTCCCGTAGGTGTCCCTGGTGGGCGGGGTTCCGCATTCTGTTTGCTGATTTTTTTTGTCTTGGCCTGATGATAACCTATGTGGTCAGTTCATCTGTCCCTGATGGGTACATTATATTTTCTGAGCGAGGCCGATGCCCACGATCATCTAATAGAGATCAGTGAAGGGGAGGCTATCACCAGTTGTATGATTTATTTTACAGGTTCCTCTGGTTGGAATGAAGAACCCGGAACAACTAAAAAATCCGATCCCGGATAAAGTATGATGTGGAGAGATGGGCCAGCAACTTTCGCAACGGAAGAAGTTAAGACACATTGCTCGGTGGAGTCTAATGGTATATGTATCCTACATGAGTGAATACCAATCGTTAACACACCTGAAGTGATGGAGGTTCAGCCCACGTGGAACTAGATCAGTAGGAACTGATGTTCACATTAGATGAAACCAAACATTGAAGTGTAGTTGTGCCACGTATCAAGGAAATCAGAACTTTCAGACTATATCTAGTGAATAAAGCAAGCCATTTTATTCTAGATACAATAACTGTTTAATAGTGAGAACTAGTGAACATTTATCAAGAGACAAAAAGTCTTGTTCATAGGACAGTGTTCCATGTTTGTTTTCACCGCGCCGGAATTATGAAGCCGGAGTTTCTATAAACTGTTAGGAACAGTTGTGTTAGGAACAATAACAGTTTTTTCCCACGGATTATATATTTACATGGGATTCAGATCTCATGGTCATCGGAGTTCCTGGAGGAGGACATGTCTGGAGAGAAGGATACGACTTCGGTGAGGTTTTTCGTACTGACTCGAATGATGTCGTGTGATCCTTGCCATGATGTGTACACTATGATCCTGAACTTTGAAGGCTGACATACACATTTATGTTATAATACACGACACACTTTTTTCTTCGCATACACGTCTCATATACGTTACACTTTTCTTTTAATAAATTAGTCTTTATTAATTTTTTAGAAGCAATAGTTGTTGAGTATGTTGCGTTGGGGAAGTATGAGAAGGGGGGCATAGTACGACAGTGAGAGAGTGATAGGAAAAGGTGTCCATAGGCTGATGGAGTGTGTTGGACGGAAGCTGGTGGATTCTCCAGAATATTGAGAGGGAAAAAATATTATAATGTGGGTGTCGACTCTCTTCACTCCAGGGACGACACTGTAAAGGAGGACACGACATTATTGGGGGCTCATAAACGGGATCTTTGGACAGCGGGATCTCTCGTAAACGGAATCTTTGGACAGCGGGATCTCTCGTAAACGGAATCTTTGGACAGCGGGATCTCTCGTAAACGGAATCCTTGGACAGCGGGATCTCTCGTAAACGGAATCCTTGGACAGCGGGATCTCCCGTAAACGGAATCCTTGGACAGCGAGATCTCCTGCAAACAGGAACCTTTGACAGTGGGATCTTCTGACAACGGGGTCTTTTGACACGGGATCCTTAGTTATAAGAGGGAGATATCATTTTGGAGAATCCAGCTAGAGTGAATGTGGATAGGGGTTAGGACTAATATCTTACCTGTTCACACTTCACACGTCTGCATAGGTCTGTGGTCCTGATTCTACTCTTGTCACTGAGTGAATGTGCTGTGTGTAGTAATATCTAGATTTATAGTACTTGTTCATATATCTGTATAGTAATTTGCAGTTATATTGTACTAGACCTGCTAGCTTACCTCTCTGTATAATGGCCACCCCTAAACTAACCACGTTAGAATTAAAGGCAAAGGGGGAGGACATGGGATTGGGGGGGTCTGCTCTAACGGATTACATACAGGAAGTGGAGAGAGAGTATCGTCAAGCAGAAAGGGAAGATCGAAAGGCCGAGTTGGAATTGAGAAGGATGGAATTGGAAGCTGAGCAAGCAGCTAGGAAATTGGAAGCTGAGCAAGCAGCTAGGAAATTTGAAGCTGAACAAGCAGCTAGGAAATTAGAAGCTGAACAGGAAGCACAGAAAAGGGAGCACGAGTACCGGATGAGGGAACTCGAGTTGAAGAGTCAATCTAATGGAGAAACTGAGGGAGCAGTTGGAGGTTCCTCCATCCCAGGGTCAACACCAGTAGGTGGACATGGGTACCATGCCATGAAGTTTCCTTTAGCGGTCTACGAGGAGGACAAAGAGAAGATTGATCAATACCTTCAACGCTTCGAGGCTATGTCAGTTGCTATGGGTTTGGAGCGTAACAAATGGAATCTTAAGCTATCCCAGGGATTACGCGGGACGGGATATGAGGTTTATACTCGCCTGCCACCAGGACATGAGAACAATTATGACGAGTTAAAGACGGCTCTGCTGAAACGATTCGAGGTTACGTCACATACCTACCGGAAAAAATTTCGAGCAGCGAAACGAGAACCGGGGGAGTTGTTTGCCGCCTACAGTTTGCGTCTAAAATCTTATCTCCATAAGTGGATGGATTTGGCTGGGTTCGCACATGACTATGAGAGTCTGGAAGAGCTCATGGTGGTCGACCAGCTGAAGAAGCAAATGTCTAAACCTCTCAGGACGTTCCTGGGAGAACAAGGAGCGGAACGTATTGACCTCGTGACTAAATTAGCAGAACGGTTCGTCGAGGTACATGGGGAAGCAGGGGAAAACCTTTCCACCAACTCCAAAAGTCAAGAGAAACATGACAAGAAGAAAACCAAAAACTCAGGAACAAAAAAGTGGGAACCTTATGTGCAAAAATCAGAGGATAGTTCAGAGAAGAAGAAGGAGGGAAGCAAGAGCACTTCAAGCTCTACACCAAAACGACCATGGTCGGAGAAGTGGTGTTCAATTTGTAAGTCACCCTCTCACAATACGAGGGACTGCAAATCGAAGGCTAAGAACCCTCACTTCGCAGCATGTCAAGTGACTTCCAAGGAGGTTGTCACGGAAAATGCCAAGGTCAACAAGGAAGCTCGCCACCAGGAGAGCTCACTCAAGTCTGGCAATAGAAAATCTAGGACAGGGAAATGGTGCAACCAATGCAAGTCAAACACGCACAATGCTATTGACTGCAGGGGAAAGTCAGGAGACACTCAATTCGTCGTGTGCTCAGGAAAACCTAAGGTGGAGCCCACCGAACAGGTCGAGGCCGAGGAAGAGACTCCAGACCAGGAAAAACCACCTGTAGTGGAATTGGTAGAGGTTAACGGTCGTCAAGTGGAGTGTTTATACGACACAGGACTGGACGGGGAGGCCGTGATTTCTGCGGATCTGGTACATCCAGAACAATTCACAGGTGAAACATTGGATATACAGCCTGCACAGAAGAGTGCTGTAACCATGAAGTTGCCCATTGCTAATGTGGAGATTCGGTCAAGGTACGTCACCGGCACCATCAAGGCCGCTGTATTGACCGATCCCATTTTTCCAGTCATCCTAGGTTGCCGGTATGTCTTTCTGGGAATGCCCAGGGAGCCAATCCATATGGGAGCAATGCAGACTCGCTCTCAGACGAAAACGGAAGAGGCAGACGCAATTGTGACTAACCCAATGCCGGGGGAGCTACGAACTGCCCAGAGTGAGGATGATACTTTACGTCCTTGCTACAAAAAGCTGCAGAAAAGTGCTGATCCGCCAGGACGGGGGCAGTACTACATGAAGAATAGGATACTCTACAGGAGAGCAGGAAGGGGAGACAACCTATACGGTCAGTTGGTCGTCCCGAAAGCTCATCGGTCCCAGATTCTTCATATGGGGCATACCATCTCCTTTAGTGGACACATGGGTATAGCCGCCACCATGCAGCGGATTTCCTGCCACTACTATTGGCCGGGAATGACAGATGATGTGCGTCGGTATGTGAAGTCATGCCCTGAGTGCCAGAGGGTGGCACCGAAACACTGGACAGCACCGGTGGTGTTGGGTGAGATGCCCATCATGAACTCTCCTTTCGAGAGGGTAGCCATCGATATCGTGGGTCCACTTCTGAGGACTAGGAAGAGGAACATGTATATACTCACAATGGTGGATTGCTGTACAATGTGGGGTGAAGCCATACCGTTGACCACGATTGACTCGAAAAGAGTGGCGGACGCACTGATGGAGGCCTTTACCAGATTAGGCTTTCCGGATCAAATTCTGACGGACAATGGATCACAGTTTTGTGGAAAACTCATGGAGGAGGTATTTAGGGTGTTTCACTCTAACCACATACATACCAGCCCTTACCACCCTCAAGCCAATGGACAAGTAGAGCGTTTCAACGGCACGTTGATGACAATGCTCAGGAAATTAGCGCAGGAAAAACCTGATAGGTGGGATGAATATATCCCAGCAGCACTCTTTGCCTATCGGGAGGTTCCTCATGGCTCAACAGGACTACCACCCGCTACGTTGCTGTTTGGTCGTCCAATCAAAGGACCGTTGGAAGCCATGTTGAGGAGTTGGACTGAAGAGGGGACGTCAGAAGAAGTGATCTCATCCTATCAATACGTGGAGGAACTGAAAGAAAAACTCCACAAGGGATGGACTCTGGCAAATCAAAACTTGAAAAAGGCCAGGAAAAGACATGCGGCTTACTACAACCGTAGGTCTAAAGAAAGATCTCTAGAGGTGGGAGATAAAGTCTTGTTGCTACTCCCAACGGAAAACAACAAACTGGAGATAGGTTGGCAAGGACCATTTCCCGTGGAAAGGGTGATATCCAGAACCAACTATCAGATCCGGATCCGGGGAAAGTCGAAGATTTTCCATATCAATCTCTTGCGGAAATACGAAGAGAGACCCGGAGACAAGGCAGCGCACCTCATGGCAATGGCTGTTGCAGTGGAGACAGAAGTGGGAACCAGCGAGGGCAGGGAATATCCCTTGGTATACCAGGAAACCTATAGGGATGTGAAAGTGAACCCTGATCTGACCTCCCAGGAGAGGGAAAGGATAACCCAGGTTCTCAAGTCTCATAAGGAGATACTGACTGATAAACCAGGACGAACGAGGTTGGTTGAGTTCGAGATGACTTTGACCACACAGGAGCCTGTTCGCCAAAAGGTTTACCCAGTGCCATTCTCTAAAGAAAAGGCCCTGGAGGAGGAAATACAGAAACTGCTGGAGGATGACGCGATTGCACCATCCACATCCCCATACAATGCAGGGGTAGTTTTGTTACGCAAACCAAGTGGAGAACACCGGTTGTGTATAGATTACCGACTTCTGAACAGTCATACACAATTTCAGGTGGAACCTTTGCCGAATCCAACTCAGTTATTCGCTAGGCTCCATAAGGCTCGGTACTTTTCAAAGGTGGATCTGAGTCGGGGGTACTATCAGATACCAGTCAAACCGGAGATTCGACCACTGTTAGCTTTCAGTACACCCAGTGGACACTACGAATTCAAAGTCATGCCCTTTGGACTCAGCAATGCACCCAGTGTGTTTACACGCATGATGAGGACTTTACTAGATCCGTTACAGGATCCATCCATCATCTCATTCATGGATGATATTCTGATTTCCAGTGACAGCTTGGATGACCACTTACAATCCTTGGAGAGAGTGTTTAATAGGCTCAAGGAAGCAGGGCTTACTGCTCGTCCAACCAAGTGCATGATTGGTTACCAGACTCTGGAATTTCTAGGTCACACCATCACTCCAGGACACATTGTTCCAGAAGAGAAGAACCTGGAGAAAATCAGAAATGCACCAAGGCCAAAAACGAAGAAGGATGTGCGATCTTTTCTCTCGTTGTGTGGGTTCTACCACAAATTTATCCCACATTTCACGGAACTGGGAGCTCCGTTGACGGAAACCTTGAAAAATGGATTCCCGGATCAAATCATTTGGACACCAGAATGTGAGAATGCCTATAGTCAGTTAAAGGAGGCCTTGGTCAGCAAACCTGTATTACAGCTCCCTGACCTTTCCAAACAATTTGTGTTGAGAACGGATGCGAGTGCGATTGGAATTGGAGCCGCTTTGTTACAGGAAGGAAAAGACGATGCTTCGGTTTTGAAACCTTCGGCATACGCAAGTAAGAAACTTCTACAGGCGGAAAGGAATTATTCAACCGTCGAGAGAGAGTGCTTGTCCCTTGTATGGGCAGTGCAAAAATTTCAGCCATATTTGTATGGAGTTAAGTTTCGAGTCCAGTCGGATCATCAGCCTCTGATGTTCCTGGCTACTTCTCAGAAGCTCAACGCACGTTTGATGCGGTGGTCGTTGTTACTTCAACCTTATAATTTCACAGTGGAGTACATTCCTGGGAAGGAAAATGTTGGAGCGGATTTCTTATCAAGACACCCAGCTCCTGAAGAAGAAGAATGAATCATCTGGATTAAACTCACGGTGGAGAAGAGTGAGATGGACTACTCTCTTAAGAGGGGGCCTATGTCACAAAATGAAACCGTGCGTTTACCCAGCTAATTGTTAGGGAGGATGTTTTGATTAACCGGACTATCTGCTAAGCAACAAGGGTTTCAACGAATACAGAGAAAACATTCATAGTTGTGGCTACACGTGTTTCCAAAACAGGTCGGGCAGAAATAACAGTTGTACTGGTACATCTGGTTGACGGATTGGCCACTGTCGGAAGTGCGGGAGCCGAATCCCGACATCGCCTTGACAAGGTTGTCAACATTTGAATACAAATGGAAGCCGTGGGGTCAGCCCATATACACATTTGGTGGTGAGTGAGGAGGAAGTGAGTGCGCTGAATCATACATCGTTTGACAAGTCAGATGGAAAACGGAAGTACTCAGCAAGGAAGTAAACAGTCCATATGTCATATAGTTTCCGGACATCACTCAGAGGGGCAGATTGCTACTGACAGCTTGTTGAGGAAAACTCTTTGTTGGAACTCGACAGCAACTCGCTGGCTTGTTTTGAGAATCTAAACTATTACTGACAACTTTGACAGGACTTAAGCCAGGAAAATAGTTTCCTGACAATGGATGATATGCGCAAATAACACCTGCAGGACGTCACCCATATCACGTGACTAATTTTAGGAGTTTGCCATATAAACCCGAGTTGGGATCAACTAGGGGGGAGTTGACCAAGAACCGTGGATTATGATGGACGTGTTTGTGGGAGAGCTCTACAGTGTTAGATTAATTTAACATTAACTAGCATGTGCCGTTATGGCAAAGTGTAGTAGCCATCCCGGGAATGAGGCGGTTTTTACATAAGGTAGTCAATATAGTCTATTAGTTCTAATTAATATAGACTGTAGCCTTGTTAAACTATAGTGTGATGATTAGCACTGTTAGTGGAAACTAGTTAGAGTAAGAATAGTGATATTAACTCTGCTAGTTAAGAATAGATTAGTGAAGTGTTTATAAGCTTTACTAGTTGAGAATTGAGTAATGAAGGATAATTGGGATCTTCCCGTAGGTGTCCCTGGTGGGCGGGGTTCCGCTTTCTGTTTGCTGATTTTTTTTGTCTTGGCCTGATGATAACCTATGTGGTCAGTTCATCTGTCCCTGATGGGTACATTATATTTTCTGAGCGAGGCCGATGCCCACGATCATCTAATAGAGATCAGTGAAGGGGAGGCTATCACCAGTTGTATGATTTATTTTACAGGTTCCTCTGGTTGGAATGAAGAACCCGGAACAACTAAAAAATCCGATCCCGGATAAAGTATGATGTGGAGAGATGGGCCAGCAACTTTCGCAACGGAAGAAGTTAAGACACATTGCTCGGTGGAGTCTAATGGTATATGTATCCTACATGAGTGAATACCAATCGTTAACACACCTGAAGTGATGGAGGTTCAGCCCACGTGGAACTAGATCAGTAGGAACTGATGTTCACATTAGATGAAACCAAACATTGAAGTGTAGTTGTGCCACGTATCAAGGAAATCAGAACTTTCAGACTATATCTAGTGAATAAAGCAAGCCATTTTATTCTAGATACAATAACTGTTTAATAGTGAGAACTAGTGAACATTTATCAAGAGACAAAAAGTCTTGTTCATAGGACAGTGTTCCATGTTTGTTTTCACCGCGCCGGAATTATGAAGCCGGAGTTTCTATAAACTGTTAGGAACAGTTGTGTTAGGAACAATAACAGTTTTTTCCCACGGATTATATATTTACATGGGATTCAGATCTCATGGTCATCGGAGTTCCTGGAGGAGGACATGTCTGGAGAGAAGGATACGACTTCGGTGAGGTTTTTCGTACTGACTCGAATGATGTCGTGTGATCCTTGCCATGATGTGTACACTATGATCCTGAACTTTGAAGGCTGACATACACATTTATGTTATAATACACGACACACTTTTTTCTTCGCATACACGTCTCATATACGTTACACTTTTCTTTTAATAAATTAGTCTTTATTAATTTTTTAGAAGCAATAGTTGTTGAGTATGTTGCGTTGGGGAAGTATGAGAAGGGGGGCATAGTACGACAGTGAGAGAGTGATAGGAAAAGGTGTCCATAGGCTGATGGAGTGTGTTGGACGGAAGCTGGTGGATTCTCCAGAATATTGAGAGGGAAAAAATATTATAATGTGGGTGTCGACTCTCTTCACTCCAGGGACGACACTGTAAAGGAGGACACGACAGTATTCACTTGCCGTCTTGACAGATGATAGTTTGTTACATTGTCCTTTTAAAAAAGGCTTAATAGCTACAACTCATGATGGAAGCCATTGTCACTGATCAGTCCTATTCGAGCGAGGTAAATGTTTGTCCACAACTGATGCATGTGATTACATGGACCATGTCCATCATCACGCACCATGTGACGTCTCACACGTTCAGTGTGTGACCTGTCTACAATCATTTTTTCCGTTGTCTTTATTTCATTTCTGATCTTTACCCTCCATTCAATACGATCAACGGCGACTTGCTCTCAAGGTGCAATATCAATGCCTGTATCAGTTATGTCCCGCTTACACATACCTTTGTGCCGCAGTCGACTTGAAAAGCATTACATTGTAAAGTATTTTGTTTTAAATTGCTATATAACAATCAGTGAAAACAATTACACGTAAAATAACATTCCATGCCAATTTACAACGGCTAGTGTAGTATAGAAAAACAGTATACGTACAAGAAAACTTATACACAAAGTGCCAATGTTCAGCGTTTAGTATAAAACAGAAAACATCACAGATGAAAGAAGCTGTAGTTTGCGGCAAAAAAGAAAACAAAACCCAAAATACTCGCATTGATGTGGATGTCAGCATCAGCCATGATAACGACACATCATCACTTCTGCATATCTTCCCTGGCCGTCAGCCATGACTCAACAGAGAGTCGCGGCGCACAAGCTGAACACCGCTGTCATAAGTAGATCTTACTTTAAACATTTGCTCTGTTCTCAGTAATCTGGCAGCGTCTGACATTCACATTTATCTGGATTGTATTTCGTAAGTCTCAGCAGAGGATACTAGGTCATGTTATCTGTAGGACGATCCTACATTTATATTAAAGGGAAAAACCCTCACTTCTCTATATGCAAAGACTGTATGAGTTGATGGTTTATCAGTGGCCGTTCTGTCTGCAAGAATGTTTGAATGTCTGAGCCGCGGTGATGTTGGTAATCCTTCGTGTTTTCCCCGGCCGTCTTGTTTTCAGTCATGTTACTGAGGTATAAAAGGAATACGGTCGCTCTTACTGATCATCATCTAGTGGTGTGTCTGATACAAAGCTTTGCGCCAATAAAAGTTTGTTTAGAAATTTATTTCTATAAACTGGCTCTGTTGCTGCCATGTATATTATTATTATTATTATCCTTAATCCGTCTACACTGTGATCTTTTTCGTAACTGTTTCCCTGGTACTCTTCTTTTCATAATTATAGTTTCACAAAATTAATGTTTCGTTACATACCCAAAATATTTAATTTACCTCATTTTTTTCCCCTTAACTGATTCAGTGCGAAATGATAGTATATGGCTATATGTAATCTCCCATTTGTACAAAAGGACGATATATCGTCAAACTAGGGTTATTGTGTTATTTTCTTTCTTTCGGGGTATCTTCCGCAATTTCAATGCTCACTTAACGAATGTTTTTATTAGAATACTTATTCATGCGATTGAGTGCTATGTTTGTCACGAATCAGTTAATAACCATCCCTGTTTATTATTGTTTATAGTTGGATAGATCACTTTAGTCTCTTTTCGACTGATGAAATGTTAACATTTTAGTGTCACACAGATACGTATGACCTCATATGTTCTTTTCGGGTGATTTGTTTAATGTCCAAGTTTCACGCTGGTATGTTCCCACAGAAAATATGCACGCTCTTAGTACTTTAACATTTGTTGTTCTATGTGTTCAAATCCATTAAGGTTTCATTATTTTAGTATTTGCAGATCAGTGTTTGTTCATCTTTTAATTTCTGGGACCACATTTCGATCAGCCGCCAGCAGTGAGCCTAGATCTTTAAAACTGGCCCATTTCTGTAGTGTCTCCTAATTGATTAATGTATGGCTTATATTTGTTTAGAGGGGGCTTTGGCTGTACTTATAGGTAGTGGCTGTGTCAGTGGCATGAGCGCTGTCTGACTAGGGTTCGATACGCAGGCTCGTCGCTCACTACGTCAGGGAAAGACTAACCACCCATTCCATTGTGCACCCATGCCTATAACATGTAATGATTCTAAAACATTAGAGACCCATCACAGGTTGCTGTTTCAGGACTTTAAATATTGTTTGTTTGTTTTGTTTTGATATTATTATTTTAAATCTGTTGCCATTTCTATTTTCGGCTGTGGCGAAGTGGTCAAGCCGTTTAACTCGGGCTCCAAAGGTTGTGGGATTGATTCCGAGCCGCGTCCTTCGGTTCACGAGTTAAATTTTTCGGAGACTCTTGTGGGTCGTCGCTAGAGCTACGGAGTTCGTGCTTTTTGCGACGCTTTCTGCACTGCGGAAAGAGACCGAGCCATATGGGATAAAATCCGGTGCAATGAAGTCGACCCTGTCGACTTTTAAGCGACTTTTTTATACTGCATTTTAAATTGTGTTTTCTTTAAAGGTCGTTGCCATTAATCTCCGACATCCTCTGTCCTGTGTCTTCAGGATGAATCCATACACGCTTCTTGCAATTCATCTCTTGATGTTGTCCATCCACATGTAACGATGCTTTCCTCACACAGGTGTCTCTACATCTACACGGTATTAGGCAGTGATATCCTATTACTAAAAGACCTGTGAGAGGTTAGCAAGCATGTCTGCCGGTCCTGTGGTCAGGTATTAGAATACACCTTGATGCTGACATTCATTTTAACCTGTCCTCCTTGGCCTATCCAGCTTTAGATAGGTACCTAAAAAAGTTCCAGGAAGTAAAGGCGCCCGGCATTATAATGACCACATCCCCCAACTTGTGCTGCTTGGTGCACGAATGTATTGCTATCACCATATGCTTGATACACCCCAATGCGCGAGAATGGGTTATTTACACAGTTTTGGAGCGGACCTTCGACAGAAAGCAACAGTTGGCATACCAGAATGAAAGCACTAGCTGATGTAAGCTCTAAAATGTATATTTTTAAGACTATATATGAACGACTGCTAATTAAAGATGTCACAGAATGATTATAGATCTTAAATTTATATTTATGTTTGGTTCTAAGCAGGCCGGAAAGGAAGGGGGGAAGCATGAGGCGATGAATCCAACGTCTTTACAACGAGTGCGTTACTGGAACTAACGACATGTGCTGAGAGAGACGAAGCCTCTATGTGTTGGCTCGGGGTGCTGTATTGTTAGAAACCAAGTTGTCCGAGTCACTTTATCTATTGTCTCTCTGCATGCTAAAGACAACTGCGGTAGTGTAGTGGCTAGCCGCTCGCCTGCCGGTCATGTGATCATGGTTTCCAACGGCAATGAAATGGATTCAGATATTTTAAAGTCGACTCAGCCTAAAATGGGTACCAAGAAATGCTTTGGAAGTAAAGTAGACAGACGTGATACTGACCACATCACTTACCGAGTACCGAATGGTCTATAAACATCAGTGACCACATCACTAACCGAGTACCGATTGGTCTATAAACATTTCTGACCACATTACTTACCGAGTACCGATTGGTCTATAAACATTTCTGACCACATCACTTACCGAGTACCGATTGGTCTATAAACATAATGTCTATCATCGAATGTCCATTTTGCCTTAAAGTATAAAGGGTCAATTACTTACTTACTACAAATTAAATATAGGGATGGGTACCAACCAATGCTATTGTCTTATGTTTACTTTTGGCTCTAGTGATAACAGCTGAAGACGTTCTCAAACATTCTATTTCTCAAGCCATGAATTCACTGTGTTGAGATTCAGACATGTCCGTGACAACGAACACAAGATCCGTTGACAACTATTAATCGATTACGACCACTTCCAGAATCGCAGATGAAAAGGTTCAATCCAGTTAACAGCGTGTTACTGCAAGCACGAATACACAGGAAAGCAAACAGTTAAATAATTAAGTTCAAGTAGGGTATCGGTTAGTTATTAGAAGTATAATTATTGATTCTTATTGTGTTGTGGACAACCAGCGAAGAGAAGATAACGAACCGCCATTATAAAGGGCAAGGGAAGAGGCAGGCCAAACAATGAATTAATGCTCCTTCTTTGTGTGGGATTGATACTGGATGTAATTCGTGTAGAACAGCTGTTATCAATATGCGTTTAGGTCCGCATGGTCGAATGGGTAAGAACGCGTGTTCTTAAACATCCGGTGGTAAGGGGGTTCAACCCCTACACCGGACAGCTGGACTAAAATGTTTACCTGTCGTCCTTGACTTGGGGACGTTAATTACAAGTATCTGTGAAGTCGGAGTGGGTTCTCCTTTATGGCGAGGGACAATGTTAATAGAGATGCTAACCCACACGCAAAATTCAGTCCATGTGTAAATACTGTGTATGGACTATGCTTGGGTTCAAAGCGAGCGAACGAAAAAAGAAAAATATGCGTTTTCTGTTTCTTCTGGTGACACTAAGTATTATATGGTCTCTTTTGTTGATCTATGGTTGGCATTGGGTTGAGTGGCAGTTGAGTCAAGAACCGATATTACAGCACAGAAAACATTCCCATACGCGCGCTGCCCTTATCTTCAATAACCAGAGAAGAGTCCCTGTACTAATGGTACTAGTTGTAGTCTGGAGTTTCCTGGGTGTGGTAGGCATATAAGGATCCTCCTGTGTGTGTACGCAGAGACTTGGCTGAAGCGTGGAGAGTCGGCGGGAGACTTATGTGACAGGTATTGTTCTGTTAGTTCCGCTATCACGGCTGATATTTATGTTATATTAAGTATTTACAAAAATAATGTTTATCTTACATGTGTTTTGAACATCGTTGTGATCAAACCCAGTATAACTTAATGCCCGTGTGGGGATTGAACCTCTCACCTCGACATCACAGCATCGGAAGTTTAAAAGGAAGTGCTCTTATCCTTTCAACCATGTCTACGTCTAGGTCAAGTATAGGCGGCTATAATAATTGTTTTGTCTTCAATGATTGAAGTGTATGTAGACATACGCAACGGAGATGGCAAGGAAAGAACGGAACCAGAAAGAAAGATGTAGAAAAGAAAAAAAGACAGAATTAAAATGCTGGAACGGAAGCAAGAAAGGGGGAATAAAGTAAAGTTACAGCGAAAATTTCATGTAAAAAAAAAGAAGGAATTCCCCCATAACACAAAAAGGACACAGACTTAAAAAAAAGAAAAAAAAAGAAGGAACCATAGACATTCAAACATTCGGAAAATTATATATATAT
>OY992880.1:24873924-25068924 GCA_963921405.1 Cepaea hortensis | reverse complement strand
TGTGTGTGTGAGAGTGTGTGTGTGCGAGCGTGCGTGTGTGTGATTGTATGTGTGTGTATGTGATTGCATGTGTATGTATGTGTGTGTGTGTGTGTGTGTGTGTGTGTGTGATAGCATAATGTCTCAACGCTAGCCTGCCGATCCAGTGTTCAAGGGTTCACATACGCATCAGTGCTGACATTAAAATTCACCTTCCTAAAACGGTTGCCAGGAGATGGCGTGAGAAGTCTAGGAGTACGGGTCAAGTTAAAAAAAAATATCCTGGATTTGACTGGGGTTCGAAGAAATGACCAACCGGCCAGCAGACATTCCTGCTGGCCACTGCATCACCGCTCGTGACATAAGGTCCACAGCTGGGGATAAATAGTAGCGAAAGACTACAATTATTACTCTTGTCGCGTGAGGAGTGTGGTTGTTTGGCTACAGCAGTGAACTGAAGTAGGTTAAAATAACCTCTTTGTATGAACAGCTACTGGAAAATATCCTATTTTAAGAGGGAATACCGAATACCATTATTGCCTAATTCAGCGGATCTGTTACTGCATGGCTGGATGAGGGCTGTATTTGGGGTGGGACAATTCTACAGTGTCTTATTCTGAAATTATTGATAGACTGGTTGATAGACTAATTGCAACCACTGGCCATCTTCTGTTTTAATGCTCAGTGAAATCAGACTAGTACACTCGTCAGTAGTTGCGTGTGTATAGACTACGCTTGAGTTCAAAGCTTGTTGCTGATATAAATAATGACCTAGATACATCCTGAGTCTAGCCATAGCCAGTTCATTGTTGCTGTTATAAATAATGATCTAGATACATCCTGAGTCTAGCCATAGCCAGTTCATTGTTGCTGTTATAAATAATGACCTAACTACATCCTGACTCTAACCACAGCCAGTCCATTGTTGCTGTTATAAATAATGACCTAGATAAATCCTGTGTCTAGCCATAGCCAGTTCATTGTTGCTGTTATAAATAATGATCTAGATACATCCTGAGTCTAGCCATAGCCAGTTCATTGTTGCTGTTTATAAATAATGACCTAGATACATCCTGAGTCTAGCCATAGCCAGTCCATTGTTGCTGTTATAAATAATGACCTAGATACATCCTGAGTCTAGCCATAGCCAGTTCAATGTTGCTATTATAAATAATGAAGTAAATACACCCTAACTCTAACCACAGCCAGTCCATTGTTTCTGTTATAAATAATGACCTAAATACACCCTAACTCTAACCACAGCCAGTCCATTGTTTCTGTTATAAATAATGAAGTAAATACACCTTAACTCTAACCACAGCCAGTCCATTGTTGCTGTTATAAATAATGAAGTAAATACACCCTAACTCTAACCACAGCCAGTCCATTGTTTCTGTTATAAATAATGAACTAAATACACCCTAACTCTAACCACAGCCAGTCCATTGTTGCTGTTATAAATAATGAAGTAAATACACCCTAACTCTAACCACAGCCAGTCCATTGTTTCTGTTATAAATAATGACCTATATACATCCTGAGTCTAGCCATAGCCAGTTCATTGTTTCTGTTATAAATAATGGCCTAAATACACCGTAACTCTAACCACAGCCACTCCATTGATGCTGTTATAAATAATGGCCTAAATAAATTCTAACTCTAACCACAGTCAGTCCATTGTTTCTGTTATAAATAATTATCCATATACACCCTAACTCTAACCACAGCCTGTCCATTGTTACTGTTATAAATGATGACCCATATGCACCCTAACTCTAACCACAGCCAGTCCATTGTTTCTGTTATAAATAATGACCTAAATACACCCTAACTCTAACCACAGCCAGTCCATTGTTGCTGTTATAAATAATGAAGTAAATACACCCTAACTCTAACCACAGCCAGTCCATTGTTTCTGTTATAAATAATGACCTATATACATCCTGAGTCTAGCCATAGCCAGTTCATTGTTTCTGTTATAAATAATGGCCTAAATACACCGTAACTCTAACCACAGCCACTCCATTGATGCTGTTATAAATAATGGCCTAAATAAATTCTAACTCTAACCACAGTCAGTCCATTGTTTCTGTTATAAATAATTATCCATATACACCCTAACTCTAACCACAGCCTGTCCATTGTTACTGTTATAAATGATGACCCATATGCACCCTAACTCTAACCACAGCTTTCCATTTTTGCTGTAAGCTTTTGTATCAGAATTTCATACCCAGTTGTTATCTGAGCTTGAGTAAAGGTGATAGAGCTCTGATACCCATTCTTCTTGGAGATGATACTACGGTCGGGAGAAATCTCTTTACAGGGACCTCAATAGATGCAAGTATTTTCAGTAATGACACGATCTGAACGGTAATGCAACTAATTCACTGTTACAGCTCTGCCGTCCAGATGTTCACGAATCAACGAACCTATAGTTCTCCAGAGGAAGTCCTAGTTGTGTTGTGGCTAGCCCAGTCGCATATTAACTGAATGATCCTTGGTTTGATCCCTATGTAGGAAGTGATTATGCTTTTTTCCCCCCAAGATCCAGCCATACATATGATTTCTGGAGATTAAATAAGATAACAAACCCCGTCTATCATACTGATTGTATGAGACCATCACTCGTGTTGTTTTGTCATGGGATGGGAGACAGTGCCCTTAAACTGCACTTCCTTGTTCTTGTTCTTAGTCTCCTCCTCCTCCTCCTGCTCATGCCTTGTATCTCGTAATAAAGCACACTCTCCAACAATCTCATATCAAACTCTTCTGGCTAGAGAGAGCTAAGAGTTTCTGCAGGTTGGGGGTGCCTAGTTTCAAGGACATCCTGTTTACCCGCCTCATACGACACGAGTGATAGGTTACAATATTCCTGTTATTTGCTTTAATAATGGGTCCAGTAAAACATGGTCGGTATCACTTAGCAGATTTTATTCATAACACAGTTGTATTCTTCGGTTCCCCAGGACAGCTAACCTAATTTTAAAAAAAACAAAAAAACGCCCGCTTAAGTCGGATGTGTTGGCCTAAAGGTGCATAACGAGACAAAACCACTTCTGATGAACGCAGCAGAAGAAGAAGTATTCTTTGGTTCTAAGCGAACCACACAATCTGCTTGTGGGTTGTTTTTTTTTCCTTCAAAATATGAACTTCAATAATGGTGGATTCCCTGAATCGATGGACGAGAAGTCAACATTTTAGCCCAACTGACCAGCGTATGGGTTGAATCCACTACCTCGATATCAGCACATCGGATATTTAAGAACGAACGCTCTTGTCCATTCAGCCATGCTGACCTTCGGATTGAATTTTATTTCGAGGAGGTATCCGCCTCGAAAGTTCAGCCCCTCTGAGTAATCACAGTTGGAGAACCGCTTGTCTGGCGCTCAAGACTTGTTAAGTTGCGGCTTACTATCAGAGGTCAGTCGCTTGTGAAAATGGTAAAATGGGTCTCTTATTTTCTATGTGCTCACGGTGAGATTACTGTCTAGATGGGCTTGGCCGATTTATATTTTGAGTTACTTTGTGGATTCTTTGCGCCTCAGTTGATCCCGAGAATAGATTGTTGTTCTCTTCCGTGTCTGAAATGGAATATGTTATGACGACGGACCGATAGTGATACGCAAACACATACACACGCACACACACACACACACACACACACACACACACACACACACACACACACACACACATACATATACTTATATACGGACGGACGGACTGACAGTCGAGCCGACAGACAGAAAGAAAGAAAGACAGACAGACAGACAAACAGACAGACAGACAGACAGACAGACAGACAGACAGACAGACAGACAGACAGATAGATAGATAGATAGATAGATAGATAGATAGATAGATAGATAGATAGATAGATAGATAGATTGATAGATAGATAGATAAATGGATAGATAGATAGATAGATAGATATAGATAGATAGATAGATAGATAGATAGATAGATAGATAGATAGATAGATAGATAGATAGATAGATAGATAGATAGATAGATAGATAGATCACAATGTGGGCAGACAGACAGACAGACAGACAGACAGACCACCATCATATAAGTATAAGGCATTATTCTCTATTGCGAATTTATGGTTTAGTTTTGAGCGATTGATTCACTGTGGAACAATTTCCGAGTAAAACCATTGATTGATGCATCAAATGTGTGCCTACATTACGCGTTTCGGAAAATTTACCCAGATCGCATTCACATAAATAAAACGCTTTAGCTAACAAGCGAATACATTCTGATCTGAGGAAATAGAACATCGAGATTTTAATTTACAAATAGAACAGTGTTTCTCAACTTTTATTGTGTAGCGATCCATTAATTAAAGTCTCACCATAGCTAATAATTAAAACCATAAAGAAATTTAGCTCAAGCAACACGTTAAAAAGCACTAAAATAGCATGGCTATGATTCGATAGGTGAGGAAAACTTGTAGGCGTTGAGGGAAAGCTTGTTAATACTCATCATGAGCAAGTGCCATGCCGTTAAGCGTGAGCTTTCGTGTATCGCCTTCTCACACGATCACCAGAGTCGTGGATCAGCTCGGTGTTCTTGTCTCGACCACATCACGTGGCTAAGCCATCCAGGTATTTACTTCTCTGCCTTCCCTTAGTTCTTTCACCCTCAGTCTTGTTCGTGGTCACCAAGTTTTTCAATTTATTTCTTCTCATACAGTGACTAAAATATTTGGACTGTCTATGTCTAATTTTTCTAATCAGTTTCCTCTTTGTATTTGTTTCTTGTAGGACTTGGTTATTGATTTTTCTATCAGTCCATGGTATTCTTTCCACTTCCCTCAGAAACTACATTTCTACAGCCATGAGATATTTTTCAACTTGTCTGATCATTGTCTACGCTTCACATCCATACAAAAGTACATGTTCTGTGTAGAAATTAAACACTCTATTTGTCATTGCAAATGGCACCTTTTTATTGGTCAGTATGGTTTCCATCTTGCAAAAGGCTGCCTACGCCATGGTAATTCTTGTTTTAATCTCTTCAAGGCACCCCCCATCAGATGTTATGACTTTTGTTAATATTATAACTAGACAGTCCCACCCCCGGAACACAAAGAGCAAACGAAATAGAGGGAGGATTAAAACTCACAGAGAAGAGAATTAGAGAGTGAGATAATTCTAAGAAAATATGGGAAAGACACGGAGGGAGCTGCAAGACAACTTGATGATGAAGGCCGTGTTGGAGGAGAGCCATGTGACAACCTATTACTTATATGTTGGAGAAGATGCATGTGACAACTTGCTGTTGATGTTGTGTTGGAGAAGATGGATGTGACAACTTGTTGCTGATGTGTTGGAGAAGATGAAAGTGACAATTTGTTGCTGATTTATGGGAAGATATTCTTCTACTTCTTCTTTCGTTCGCTTGAAATATGCCTATAACTGCAATGCTGTCTCTTGTATGAATTTAACTGTCTTTTTCAGTTCACTCAGCGGTCCATATAGTTTAATTTCCACTGTTGTCTCTCTAGACCAGAAGGTTTGCCTAGATATGTTGTATTTTGGGCAGTCTTGGAGTATGTGCTCTGCTGTCTGCGTCACCAGTCCACATGTGCACATGGCTGATGGCTCAAGAATCTTGAATTTTATATACATATGGTTGCATAATCTATTGTGTCCTGTTCCGAGGCGCAGAATAATGACTTGTTCTGGTCTGTTCACAATGTGGTAGTTGTCTTGGGCATGTTTTGGTGGTTTTCTGACTGATTTGATCATTCTTTTCTATTTGGTGGTATGTAACGGGCACATCAAGCTATTCATCCTTTGCTCCTTCCTTAGATAATCGATTAGCTCTGCCATTTCCGGGTATTCCACAGTGGGATGGTATCCATTGAATCGTGACCTTATGCTGACTGCTAAGTTCAGAAAGTAGTGTCCTTAGTACTGGCAATTTCTAAGACAGGAGAGCCTCGAGTACTGATTTTGCATCTGTCATTAGCACCACAGGTTGTGTAATATAGCTGGTATTTAGTAATTTCTATGTTGCTATCTTGATTGTCTCAATTTCAGTATCATAGTTATGGCAGTACTTTCCTGTTGGTACTCTGGTCGTGTCCCTAGTATTATTTGGGTATTCTATGTACACTCCCGCTCCTCCATCTCGAACAGCATTTTGTGCTGATTCATCTGTGTAGA
Source organism: Cepaea hortensis (assembly GCA_963921405.1). Taxonomy (NCBI): domain Eukaryota; kingdom Metazoa; phylum Mollusca; class Gastropoda; order Stylommatophora; family Helicidae; genus Cepaea; species Cepaea hortensis. The sequence goes on along the minus strand of OY992880.1, from coordinate 25,062,766 downwards.
CTCGAATCCAGAGGTCCTGTGGGTATTCTTCATCAAGAAAGTGATAGTCTATGTTCATCTTTCCACGGAGTTCGCTCTGGAATAGTTTTCAGGGAGATACAAACTGTGGGCAGATCGGTGGTTTCTATGCAGAGTCGTTTGGCCTGGTAGATAAAACTGCTTCTTTTCAACCGCCCCATAGCTAAGTTTTCAAATCGGTTCTTCATAGGGTGGCCTGGCAAGCTGAGGAACTTTTCTGCTTGTATTAGCGCTTTTGTATCTCTGCGCTCTCTCAGTCTTCCCCATCTTCCCCATCTTCCCCATCTTCCCCATCTTCCCCATCTTCCCCATTTCCACTATAGGGGTTGATCTCATCACTCCTGTGGTGACTCTAAGTGCTTGATTTTACACCATGTCCAGCTCTTGTAGTGTGGTTTTTGATGTTGAACACCACGCAGTTTACCTGTATTCCAGGTGTGGCCGTATGCTCTATTGATAAACTTTGCTAAGTATTTTCCCACTGGCTCCCCACGTGGTTCCACTTAATTTTCTCAGGATGGATAGTTTCCTTCTGGCGTTTGCTACCGCTTTGTTGATGTGATTTCTCCATGTCAGCCTGCCATCAAATGTTATTCCAAAGTATGTTGGTTCTTTATCTTCTCTAAATGGTATTCCATTTGTCTGGTTGATGTCTGCCTTTTGTTTTGGAGAGAGGGTAAATAGAGTGGTGCTGCACTTGTTAGTGTTTATGCTGACACACCATCTATTTCCCCATGTAACAAATGCATCTACAGCTCATTGTAGCGATCTGGTGGCCTCCGATGCATGTTCATTTGTGCTATATAAAACCAGGTCATCGGCGTACATTGCCGCGTTAATTCCATGCGGTAGATTAGCAACAAGTTCATTGATGAAGATTAGAAAAAGTATGGGTGACAAGACTCCTCCCTGGGGAACACCGTGGCGCAATAGTACTTTCTTGCTCTTGACTTCGTCTATCTGTACTGTTACTGATTGCTGTTTGTGATTTCTTGGCAATTTCACGTTCGGTAGTTTGCCGTTGCTTTCTGAACGACCAGAATCCATACCATTTTATTGAGAGAAAAAAACCGCAACATTGTCTGCTGCCAAATCGTCCTTAGCTGTATTTCGAAGGAATTATGCAGGATTACGAACTGAGTCCGCAACCCCTTCACCAGGACTGCTTGCTATATTAGACTGTTCCCCAAGCTACACATGCTGGTGCAACGGGACCCAAGTTGAGTCACAAGAAAACGTCATGCAGAACTCAACGGCCACGCGGTCCTCCATTCCCAAAGAGGCTTTCCTGAAATGCTTCCAACAATGATGGGACGGTTGGGAAACATTGTGTCCAGTCTACAAGAGAGTACTTTGAAAGAGATTAGTGTTTTAGAGCTCCACGTGAGTAATTGTATTTTACCCCCCTGGGATAAGTCTGGGGCATTTTAAACATCTATCGTACATAGATATAGAGAGATATATACCGAAGTGGGTTGGCCTTATCCGTCCTTGCTGTCTTTCATATACAGTTAATTTCCCTAGCATTCTGCAAATTATTAGCAGAATGGCTGTTTCTATACACACATCGCTCTATCTTGGGTTCATAGCTTTATTGACCTTTGGCCCCATTGACCACCGCATTCCCATCACAGCCACATTTGCGGTCTAACCGCGTTGTTATAACCATACACCCGGTATTCAACCACACAGTGTCTTATCCGTAACAAGGAAACAGATACGACTGTTACATACGGATTTTCATGTAGAGTTTTCCATGTAATTGTATTGGTGTGTTTGTTGTTTGTGCGCTAGCGAAGGCTTTGGCTGCAACGTCCATTTTGTTACATTTTGATAATATTCCCATTAAAGTTTACCGATTCTACTTCTCGTTTGTCTGTTTTTCATTCATTATAGTCTAATAATGCCACTGGAGATATAATATTGTTTTCTACAAATCAAAATGACAAGTTGCAAAAACTACAAGAATAGCATGAACCAGAAAATAATTGCTTGTTTTATTACAGACATTAAAGTATGCTTCTGAGATCGAACGAAAAATAAGAAAATACTAAAGTGGTATAACACTTGTTGGAGTTAATGATGCTTCAGTTTCCTAGAAAGAAAATAAAGCAAATGACCCTTTTGGACACCTTAACTGATTCACTGCCAAACAAAACGTGGGTTTGGACCAAACATGAATTGACAGCAGAAAATGGGACGAATGGGTGTGTCACAGTAATGATATAACAATTGTTAAAATGGTAGCAATTATACTAGTATTATATATCAAATTAAAGGGGATTGCGTTAGTATTGCTACTATTGCTATAGGTTAGAAATATAATTAAAATAATGATAGATTTAGTAAAAGAAACTTAAAGTGATTTGGACAGATGATTCTAGACTCATATTTGCATAGATTAAGATTTTTTGTTTTGGTTTTTTGCGCTCGCTCGCTTTGAACTCAAACGTAGTCCATACACACTATTTCTAGTAGTGCTGGACTGAATTTTTCGCGTAGATTAGCGTTCCTTATTAACATTGTCCCTCGCCATCAGGCGAACCCACTCCGACTTCAGTGGTATATAGATCAATCGGCGCTCAAAGGGTGATGTTACCAGGATTAGATAGATAATCTCTACTGTAAAACTGCGCACCACATTCTGAGATTATGAGATAATTAGCACATCTTTTCCATTTGCTATTAATGTCTTTTCATCTTTATAATTTATTTTCATCTTTCCGTTCTTCTCATGTGCTTATATACCCTAATGCAATCACGGAAGTGGCTTCCCCGTGTTTATTTGATGTTTTAAAATATATATTTCTTTGCTGATGAATGGTAGTCACCACAACATCCAATATTTACCGTTATTGTGTTATGTATATTGTATAATGTTTACACTTCTCAGTTGTACAGCAGTTCCATCAAGTTTATTCACACTTTAACAATGAGGAGAACGAAGATGTGGAGAGTGTTGCTGATGTCCTAATAGTCACTAGGAAAGATAGTGTTTGTTATGAAGTTCACTGTTTCCGGATTCTGGAGGAGGAAGAACAAGAACAGGCTAAGAAGAAGCAGAAGAGCAGGAAGCAGAGAAGAATAAATGATAAAGAGGATGATGATGACGACGACGATGATGATGATGATGATGATGATGATGATGATGATGATGACAATGATGAAGATGATGATGATAGTTATAGTAATAAGAAAATAGGAGTCAGCGTGGCCGCATGGATAAGAGCGCCTTCACATTAACTTCCGGTGCGCTGATAACAAGGTAGTGGGTTCAACCTCTACACTGGTCAGTTCGACTAAAATGTTGACTTCTCGTCCTTAAACTTGGGGACTCAAATTACAAGTACCTCAGAAGTGGGAGTGTGTTCACCTGATGGCGAGGGACACAGTTCATATATAAAGCGATTCCTCACGCAACATCACTTCAGTGCATAAGAAGTAGTGGCACGTGCATGGACTACTCTTGAGTTCAAAACGATCAAACGCAAAAGAAAAAAAAAAGAAGAAGAAGAAACAGAAGATGTAGTTGAAGATGAACAAGAAGCATAAAAAACTCCCGCGTGTTGCCGGGGCCCATAAGGGAAGCAAAGAATAGCAACACTGTAGCCTACCACGCATGTCGTAAGAGGCGACTAAGGAGGCTATGGTTCCGTCGCCCTGCTACTGAGTGAGTGCGTGGTGCGACACTGTGAGCTGTGAGTTTCGTGTGAAATGCTTTTGAATCTGCCCGAGGATTTTTGGAATGTGACTGCATGTTCAGAGCGATGGCAGCTGGCTATGTCCTAGAGTTGACCGGTTTTTGCCTTATGCAGAAATGCGTGGCTGCTGGGCTTCTGGTTGACTGTCACTGCCATCGACGATGAACTGTATTTTCGTGGACTGTGTGAGTGAACATCTAGGAAACATCCCGATGGGAAAATGACTGCCGATTCCATCAGAGATAAACTGGATGTTTCGTGGGGGACTATTGTGTTGACATTCTGGCGGCGGCATTATGCACAGTGTATCTGTGCGGGCTGTTGTTTGTCGAGACTCCTGTCTTTTCCACTTTTCACATTGGGCAGTGGGGAGCGTTTTATGTGATATTCACTGGCACAGGAACGGAGCATAATGGGGACAACCCGTTGCTGTGAAGTTGGAACCGCGACTAACTAACTAACTAACTAACTAACTAACTAACTAACTAACTAACTAACTAACTAACTAAGAAGCATAAAATATCCGATACTAATATGCTAGTCATATACCTTATACCTATATTGCCTGTTTAGTTATAATGTCTAATGACCCTATTGTCCATTCCTCTTTCAAAGGGTCCAAACCTTTCCGTCCACGCCTTGAGCGCTATAATGGGTACCAAATTTTGTTTTTAGCGAATAACAAGATATCGACAAAATGAACTAGTTATCTTCACGTTGCGTGGCACGATATGTGTCAAATCCGTAACATTTCACAGCTTGCCAACATCATTTCATATGGGAATGCACGCGCAAGCTGAGAGCTTTTTGCGGTTTAGTTACTCCATTTAAATGCATTTTAATGCACGTCTAAACAGTGTTAAGTCCCCGTGAGCTGGCAAGTTGCAACCAGAAAAATCGAAAAACTATGAAAATATCATTTTCAAAAACCTCAGTGTTTTTGGTTGTGGTTTGATCTCTCTGACCAATTCTGAATCTAGTCTGTCATTTTTAATTTTTCATTTCTACAGATTTCTTCCAATTGTATGCTAACAATTTCCAGTAAATTGAGAGAGAGAGAGAGAGGGAGGGAGAGAGAGAGAGAGAGGGGAGAGAGAGAGAGAGAAGAAGAAGAAGAAGAAGAAGAAGAAGAAGAAAAGAGAGAGAGAGAAAGAGAGAGAGAGAGAGAGAGAGAGAGAGAGAGAGAGAGAGAGAGAGGAGTGGGAGTGTGAGAGATTGAGACAGATACAGTAGTGGAAAAGAGGAGTGAGAGCAAGAGACATGGTGAACAAGAGTGCTACAGGGTGACTACTACTAGTGAACGAACGAACGAACGAACGAACGAACGAACGAACGAACGAACTTTATTTTCAAATGGTCACAAATTGGACACGCAAGCCCCTCTTACATTCGGAAGAATGGACATCTTTCGTTCATCAATTGTGCATATTACATTCACATAGGAAAAATCATTGTCAAATTAATGTTGTAAACATAAACAATGCATATTACCATGTTATGAGACAGGCAGGCAGGCAGACACATGTACACACGCACATTCATAAACACACACACAACACAATCCGGTATACACTTACATCATTTACACAAACTCTCACAGTTATACACCCACTCAATAACTCGAGAGAGAGAGAGAGAGAGAGAGAGAGAGAGAGAGAGAGAGAGAGAGAGAGAGAGAGAGAGAGAGAGAGAGAGAGAGAATCTAATTCTCTTGTTAAATAAAACGTGTCATCTACTGTCTATAGTACCTTGCTGTATAGGACCGGGGCTGGGGGAGGGGGAGGGGGGATTTAGCCTGTGGGTTCTTCTGTTGGAGAGGGACCCTGGCAGTAGGGGAAGCTAATCTACACAAATAAGTGCAGTGCACTCACTGGTTGTAGCACGTGTATGAACTAAGCTTGAGTTCAAAGAGGACGAACGAAACAAAAGTGCAAGGATTTATAAATGTAAGTTTCGTCTAGAAATACAGAGTGTATTTTTAATGACTGTGCAGTAATTTAAATTACTGCTGGTCCAAGTTTTGTATTTACCTATTATGTTGTATAAACTTTACATTGGGTGAATAAAAAACTTGGACAGGCAAACACTGCAGTCATTAAAAATACACCCTATAATTTTCGTGGTCGCATTCGTAGCTACTAATATACGTCACGTGATACAAGGCGGGTCATGATTTACTTTTCTGCTAATTTACTTGGCAGTCACCATGGCGATTACTTCGCATGCCTTCCGCTCTGAAAGTTGCGGGTTCGATTCTGGAATTCAACATTAAATTCACGAGTGCAGTTTTCTTCGAGAATCCTGCGAGTCGTCGCTGCAGCTACGGAGTTCGTGCTCTGTGCGACTCTTTCGGCGGGGCGCCCTGTGGAAAGAGACAGAGCTATATGGGATATATATGTGCAATTATGTCGACCCTCTTGCATTTCTGGTGTTAAATTACAGCAAATACTACTACAACTATTACTATTACTACTACTACTACTACTACTACTACTACTACTACTACTACTACTACTACTACTACTACTACTACTACTACTACTACTACTACTACTACTACTGGCTGCTACTGCTGCTGCTGCTACTACTACTACTACTACTACTACTACTACTACTACTACTACTACTACTACTACTACTACTACTACTACTACTACTACTACTACTACTACTACTACTACTACTACTACTACTACTACTAATAATAATAATAATAATAATAAAGGCAAAAGATAACACAGAAATGTCAATAGATATTTATATCCATGAAAAAAAAAAAAAAAAAAAACTACAAAAAGTGATCAGTTTTCAATATCTTAGTTCACCGCTGGTCGGCGATGGAAATCATCATCAGCATGTGCCATGCCAATAAGCGTGGGTGGCTATGCTTCGCAATCTCACGCGAACCAGAGTCATTTATCAGATCTGTGTTCTTGTGTCGATCGTGCCTCATGGCTAAGCTATCCAGATATTTACTTCTCTGCCGTCCTCTTGTTCTTTTCCCCTCAACCCTGTCAGCTGTCACTATGTTCCCCAGTTAGAAGACTACTAAAATTCACTGGTCAAAAGAGAGAGAGAGAGAGAGAGAGAGAGAGAGAGAGAGAGAGAGAGAGAGAGAGAGAGAGAGGGAGGGGGAGAGAGAGAGCAATCAGAGCCGAAGAAACATTGAAAGCGATTTATTATTTATTAGGACAAAAAATTTAGAATATTTAAATATGAGTGATTTGGTCATACATGAATGTCTGAGAAATATCTTTAGGATGGAGGGAATACGGTGAAAGCAGAAAGAAGGAACGCCACATCGCAAATGGATGCAAAATGCGATAGAAATTTACGTATAATGGCAAAAGAGATAAGGCATATGGCTTGTGACAGAGAGAAATTTCACAAACCAGTTATGAGGAAAAAGTTCTGTATAGACAAACAGAACGACAGTGAGAGCTCACACTTATAGCGAGTACCTGTAAATGACGTCTCCATCGGCCCAGTAGGGATGCAGTTCGGAGTCACAGGTAAACTGGGACGGTATGGTCATGTTGGCAAATTCGGCAGGTCTGTGAGACATGTCCAACAGAGCGTACAGCCACATCTTCACTCCCGTTCGTACAACTCTCTTCATGGCCTCAAGTTCGTAATCGAAGCTGATTCCTGACAGACAAAACGAATGTCAACAGTCTGTTAAAAATACAAAACAAGAAATATACTACCTGTATACTATATAATTGGGACGTCCAAGAAGAAAATGGATTGACGACATCAAAAACATTGTACAATCACACGGAATGACACTATCCAGTGCCGCCCACCGGGCGTTGGAGCGCAAATTAATCCTCCCCATGATGATGATGATGTGATGATGATGATGATGATGATGATGATGATGATGATGATGATGATAATGGTGATACTATATAATTACAAATAGAAAATACAACACAAGAAGTATACTTGTCTGTATACTAAATAATTACAAATAGAAAATACAACACAAGAAGTATACTTGTCTGTATACTATATAATTACAAATAGAAAATACAACACAAGAAGTATACTTGTCTGTATACTATATAATTTTTTTTTTTTTTTTTAGCATATCCTTTACAGGACTTAGCTGTCAACACCAGCATCTTTCAGCTGTATGTTGATCTCTTGGCAAGATTACGCTCAGTAGTTTGCCATTGCTTTCTGAGCGGCCGGCTCACATACCCCGTAAGTTACCGATGCGATTCGAACCACTGCTGATTTGAACCGTCATCACGTTACCGACGAGAGTATACGAGATTACGGAGAAAAGTCATAACCTCTAAGCCACGAAGCCGGCACTATATAATTACAAATAGAAAATACAACACAAGAAGTATACTTGTCTGTATACTATGTAATTACAAATAGAAAATACAACACAAGAAGTATACTTGTCTGTATACTATATAATTACAAATACTCTTTAATATTAGCATTTGTTCATCTGAAAGGCTGGTGCTGTGGCGAAGGTGGTTTGATGGCATTTCTAAATCCCACATAAATCGTTCGAACTCAGCTGGGGGAGATTAGGAAACAGACCGCTTTACGCTGGTTTTTATACAATGGTATAAGTGAAGGTTGTTCAGAAAGCAAAGACAAGCTACTGAGCATACACTTGCCAAGAAATCACACACATCCAAAAATGATGTGGTTGACTGCGGCGTCCTGAAAACGATATGCAACTAACTTAACTCACATCTGAAAGACATCAAAGTCATACATACATTTATAAACGTATTTCTGCAATAGTTTGTAAATACCATTTACACATCTAAATTCCAAACAATTGCCTGATGGTACCAGGTCCCATAAGGGAAGATTGGTAACGCTGTAACCTTATAAGCATGTCGTAAACTACAACTTAAGATGATTGGCTTAAAACTGGTACCTCAACACGTACAATATTTTTAGCAGCAACATCCAAGCAACCATGAACTGGTCTATAAAAGACTTAGACTGAGTTGGCTTGGAGCTTATGCAACATTGGCACGTAAAAAGTAGCAAAAGAATAAGAAAGATATCTGATATATGTCTCCGCGGATTAATTTCAGCGTGCAACGCCTTCTCCAGTACGGCTTGAATATATTAACAAAATAACGACAGATATACGCATTTCAATACTGAGTAACACTTACTTGATTATTAATTCAAACTGTTAATATAACTCTCATGTGGATACATCTCCAAATTTACAACTGTCCTTTGGATTACGAATTATTGTCAGTGTTATTGTTATTGTAGAACAGGTATGAGTATCGGCCTTTCAGGAAAACAATGGCAAACTACTAATTTATTACTGCCTAATAATTCATAAATAATCAACAAATGCTCGCGTTGTGTGAAACGTCATGTAAAGGGACATCTGACTAAGATTGCCCTTATACTAATGTTACTTCGGCAGCCGACTTTATGGTGAATGGGTTACGGACGCAATTCGTAGTCCCGCAAATCGCGCTTACGAAACACATCTGCGTGTGATTTCGAATCAGACAATGGCGTGAGGGCAGGTCGTTCAGAAAGCAATGGCAAAATACTGAGCTTAAATTTGCAAATAAATCACAAACAGCCAAAAACATTATGGGGTTGACTGCGACGTCCTGCACAGAACATGCAACTAACTTTATTTTATACTTCCACAGCCGCCATCTTGGAAGGTGCACTTCATTAAAGAAGAATAGATGAAATGGTTTTGCCAGCTCACAAGAATGCCCTGGTACCATCTGCTACAATGAGCTACATTGAAGAAATATCATGGATACACAGCAAAAAGAGGTAGACCATTTAAAAGATAGAGTGGTGGTATCAAGAACAACCTTAGAGAAAAGAATAATTCTTACTAAGAGCATTAGAAAGAGTGCATAAAAGATCGTTACTTCAACACTTCATGGAAGGAAATAGAGGAAGAGATGAAGAAAAAGACTTCGATAGCCTTTACTGCACTTTGGTGAGCTAATAATGACACAGGCGTCCTGAAATGTTCACGAAGATTGGAGAGAAAAATGTACAAGAATCTGTTCCCTATGTAATTCTGGCATTCTGGGAAAGTCTCTCTCTCTCTCTCTCTCTCTCTCTCTCTCTCTCTCTCTCTCTCTCTCTCTCTCTCTCTCTCTCTCTGTCTCTGTCTCTCTCTCTCTTTCATTGTCTTTCTAACTATTACATTGTCTCTCTGTCTTTCATTGTCTTTTAAATATAGATTTCTCAATGCCACTCTGCCTGTCTCTCTCTGTCATTGTCTGTCTTTCACTATATATATATATATATATATATATATATATATATATATATATATATATATATATATACCGCATATATATCGCTACCTGTCTAGCTGCCAGTCTCCCCGTCAGTTTGACTGTCTGTCTGTCTTTCCTCCGCACTCTATTTCCCTCACTGGAGCAAATGACCTAACCCAGTTTACCCCAAGCCGACCTGACAATTACTATCTCATGCAGCTCCATCCATGTCCATGTTATTCACCTCCGTCTCAATTGTCTTTTCCATGTGTTTTAGATAGTCCTCTATTTCCTTCCCCCCTGGTGGCTCCAGACAAAGAACCATCTAGTTAAACTACTCTCATATTTTCTCAAATATGTTCCACCAATCCCCATCGTGTTTTCCTCTTGATCCACCGGTCCTTGTTTTGCTGGACCCTATTTTCGTGACTCAAATTATGGATGATCGATGTGGTCAGCGAGCATCAGTCACCTTACATCGTATAGTGTTGTATGATACTGGTGGTCACGGTAACGCAGTAGCTAGTGTACCTTCCTCCGTTCAGGTAATCATATTTTCGATGTTCGAATCCTATCGAAGTGGGATCTTCCCACCCCAAATTGTCTTGTGCTCCCATGTTGACCCAATCAAACTTGGGTACCAGATTACTACACAGAAAGTAAAGATGATCGTTTTAGTTTAGTCGATGGATCAACATCACGGCACACGGGTGTAACTCATAAGTGCTCTGTTCTCCTCCTAACTCAAACCTGAGTATGGAGAAACTCAGCTCAGTGCACGAACTCCGTAGCACCGGCGAGGATCCTGAAATACTTTGGGTAGATTTTTAACTCGAAATTTTGCCCGGGCAGCGCCGTTAGGCTACTCTTTTTCGATTTCCAACTGCCAAGGGATTTTTCACGTGCCCAGCAATACACAGCAGGCTTCCTGGCCTTGAGGTTAGCGACTTTTCTCCGTAATCTCGTATACTCTCGTAAGTAACGTGACGACGGTGAGAATCAGCACTGGTTCGAATCGCGTCGGTAACTTAGGGATATGTGAGCAGGCCGCTCAGAGAGCAATGGCAAACTACTGACCGTAATCTTGCCAAGAAATCAACAATCAGCTGAAAGATGCTGATGTTGACAGCGATGTCATGTAAAGGATATGCAAACACATATATAGCAATACACACGGACGTCCGATCTCACTACCCAGAGACCAGGGCAAATTTTATTACTAGAAGTCCACGTGAAATAAATCCCGGTCCTCACAGGGGCTTGAACCCGGGACCTCCAGCACTCAAGGAGGACACCATACCGCGAGACCACGCAGCCTCCGATTATTAACGATATTAACACCATCGGCCAACGGGTTCCGATGGGTATTCAAAATAAAGGTCTAAAACCATATACCTAAAACTCCTAAAGGTTGTAAATTGTTGCTTTACTTATCCACCTTATCACGATGGATCAACACCCGAGACATGTGATCACGACAAACAAATCTAGCCTCAAGGGGGGATTTGAAATGAGTTTACCATGGTAGCTACCACGGCTCCATTGACAAAGTACCCAGGCAATGCACTTATCAGACACTCTGCTATCAAGGATATCTGATGTTTCCTGCAAAACTGCAGCGTTAGGATATTGCACCTTCAAGACAAACTGTATCCGATAAGTGACAAAGGGTTTTACTGAATGAATCCTTTTGTACTCTAAATATGCTGCTGCTTCCTCTTTCTCTTTTTACTCTTTACTCCTGCATCTCCTCTCCTTCTTTCACCTCCTCCTTGTACTCCTTCTCTTCTTTCTTCTTTTAATCCACCCATTTGCTCTTCTCGTGCATATTTATTTCCTTCTTCTTGTTCTGCTTCTTTTTTTCTTTATGATCTCCTTATTCCTAGTGCAGTTCACAATACTCCTGCAGATCCCCCTTTTCCTCGTCTCCTTCTGATCCTTGTCCATCTTCTTTTTCCTCCCATTGCGCCTCCTCTTCCTTCAGTTTGTCCTCCTCTTTCTCTTTTTGCTACTACATTTTTTTTTCTACTTCTTCTTCTTCTTCTTCTTCTTCTTCTTCTTCTTCTTCTTCTTCTTCTTCTTCTTCTTCTTCTTCTTCTTCTTCTTCTTCTTCTTCTTCTTCTTCTTCTTCTTCTTCTTCTTCTTCTTCTTCTTCTTCTTCTTCTTCTTCTCTTCCTCTTCCTGTTGCTGCTACTTTCTTCTTCATCAATATGTTGATATGCTGCATGTCTTCAGAGGGGCTGGGAAATTACACGAATGAAGAGATTATTGAATTTTGACGAGACCCCAAGAGCGTTAAGTCAACATTGGTGAAATCAGAGAAAAGCGCAAAACAGGAAGCCACAGAAGAATAGTCAGCCAACGTAGAGCTGGTGTCGCCTGCCATTACATGTTAAGGGAGATACTAAGAAGTGGATCTGTGCACTTATGGGCTGTATGGTTCCATTACGAGGTGAAATTAACTGTATTCTAACTTGTTGCAAATAAGGATGAAAGTAACATCAACAGAACTTCATCCGCCTCATTAATTCTGCACAAAGACATTGTGGCTGCACATAATGACATCCTACATTACTTGTATTCTAATACTAAACAAAAATAAGGAGATGTTTTATTATCAGATAAATATCTTTTGATATTGCCACGCCTCTTCGACCTGAGAGAGTTCAATTAATTCTTGTCTACATAGTTAGCCAATCCCAGCTCTCCATGATGACGTCAAGTATGAGGAATCCCTCACGGCGAGGCTTTCATACGTATAATAATGTTTGATTCATAATACACGCTACATAGAAAACAAAATACGAAAAAAAGAGCATTTTTAATTTTTATTCTTGCACAAAATATTAAATTGTTTTTCAATTGATATATTCTGTTCGATCAAGAACGATAATTACTTTGGTGTTGGAGTTTTGCCATGTATTATCCGTTACAATTATGTATGTATGGCTAGATCACGTGATAGTTTGGGTTTGTTCTCAAGAAGATTGCATGGAATCAGCTTATCGTTGGAAAGCTATGTATGTAATTTTTATATTTTGTCATCTTTCAATGTGTAAAGAAATCTTGTATTAATGAAAAGGGATCTTTTTTATTCTTCTGCTTCTGTTGCTGCTGCTGTCGCTGCTGCCGCCGTTGCTGCTGCTGCTGCTGCTGCTGCTCCTCCTCCTCCTCCTCCTCCTTCTCCTTCTTCTTCTTCTTCTTCTTCTTCTTCTTCTTCTTCTTCTTCTTCTTCTTCTTCTTCTTCTTCTTCTTCTTCCTTCTGTTATTTTTACAGTTTCGTAGACCCTAGAACTACTGGTAGTGCAACCATGAATGAAAGCTGTACAATGTAACAAACCATGAAAACAAACACACCGACACAGAATCAGATTGAGAATTGACCTGAATTGATTTGAATTGAACTGTATTTTAATTTTTTATTTCATTTTATATCATTTTATTTGAGAGAGAGAGAGAGAGAGAGAGACAGAGAGAGAGAGAGAGAGAGAGAGAGAGAGAGAGAGAGAGAGGGGGGAGAGCGTGATTAAATATCCCCCCCCCCCCCAGCTTCGTCAGAAAATGACTCCATAAGTCTATAAAATAAAGTCTAAGAAAGAAACCGTTGTCTATACTGTTCGGTTAATTGGATATATGATTCGAGCCCTCCCTATATTTTTACAGACTAGTCAGAACTCGATGCATGCTATGGTCAATATCACGCCAGCCACCGTTACTTTCCAGAACATTTACTGGTACAAGGAGAGTTAAATCTTATTAAAAGAAAACTCCTCTATTAGGACTCGAACATTTGACGATCGGGCGGACTGGCTGGCAAGAATGCCGTGGCTCTCCCACTTGTGTATGCAGTCAGCGGCGGATTGGCCCGGGTGTTAGCTAGCCCCTTGACAAGTGGACCCCTGAAGAAGTGGATCCTTAATGAAGCGGACCCTCTGGACCCCTTATGTAGTGGACTCTATGGACCACTAATGAAGTGGGTCCTTGATGTAGTGGGTCCTATGGTCCCCTGAAGAAGTTAGCCCTGTGGACAACTTATGAAGTGGCCTTATGGACCCCTGATGAAGTTGGCCCCTGATGAAGTGGACATTATGGACCCCTGATGAAGTGGACATTATGGACCCCTGATGAAGTGGATCCTGTGGACCTCTGATGAACTGGATCGGCGATAATGTGGTCCCTATGGACCCCTGATGAACTGGACCCTCAGGACCCCTGATGAAGTGGACCCCTGATGAAGTGGGCCTTATAGACCCATTATGAAGTGTACCCTATGGACCTCTGATGAAGTGGACCACTGATGACATTGGCCCTATGGACCCATGATGAAGTGGACCCCTGATGAAGTGGGCCATATCGACCCCTGATTAAGTGAACCATATGAACCCTAGTGAAGTGGGCCTCTGATGAAGTGGACCTTGTGGAAGCCTGATGAAGTGGACCTCTGATAAAGTGGACACAATGGGCCCATGATGAAGTGGACCCTGTAGACCCCTGATGAAGTGGACCCCTGATGAAGTGAACCACTGATGATGTGGGCACTGTGGACCCATGATGAAGTGAAACACTGATGTTGTAAGCCCTGTGGACCCATGATGAAGGGAGCCCTGTAAACCCCTGATTAAGTGGATGCCTTAAAACATTAAATAATATGTTAAACATGTTAATGCATATTTAGTAGCTATATCTACAAGAAACACACATCTTTAGTACCAGTTCTCTACTGCACAGAGCTTACAAAAGCACATACATTTTCTGGATGAAAAAAAAAGGTGATTTAACACATAATAAATATTTAAACTAAAATTCATACGGTTGAACAAACAAACTGACAAACTAGTCAGGAAATATTTCATTTCAAAAAGCGACAGCCGAAATACTTGTCACCCAACCAATCAAATCCCGTTGGCGTTATCTCGCGCCACACGCATATCACTTACCCATGAGTCCAACAGGAAACTTTGCAGGACCATTTCTCCCAGTGGGTATCGAAGATCTTGTCAGAATCCATATATACTCTTTGCCTGTCAGTCCCAGTTTCACGGCAGCCTCTATGATATCAAGTGATGCGAGACTGTAGAAGGAAATGATAACACAAACGATGCCATTCGTGGATGAGAAGATTAAAAACTACCCGGGGTACTTGATACTTGCGTGTGACCAACAGGAAATAAAGGCTGGGCGAAAGTAGTTACAGGTGGATCGATACCATGTTTAATATTAGTAGCTGTGGTAATATTAGTTAGTAGACATGGAAGCAGAAAAGGTTGTTGTGGGAGTGGTGGTAATGTTTAGGTAGAAGCGGTTATAGTATTGGAAGAAAATTGTAATTTTGTGGTAAGGTGAGTAAAATGATATTTGTGTGATTTGAAGTCGACTACAATTGAAGAGGATACATGTATATAAATGCTCTAGTGCAGGCGCTAAATATTTGAGTCCGAGTTCTTTGAAGGACGTTGCGATCAAGCCTAACTCTAAGCTGATTTACTAGGCAATTTACATCATTATCAAGTGCCATGCCAGCTGGCGTAGGCATTCATGACTCGCCACAGATCTCGGTCCTTAGTATTTCTTTATCAACTCTGCTGATGATATTCCTCCATGCCACGGTCTCAATCCATCCAGCATCATTTTTCTTGGTCTGCCTCTGCCTCTCTTCCCCAAATCTTTCCAGTTGTCACGATGTTCTCCAATTCCTCTCTTTTCATCACATGGCCAAAAAGATCTGTTTGTCTCTTTCTTATTGTTGTATGTAATGTTCTAGTTTCATTAGCCTCTTTCAGACAATCGTTGTTAGTTAATTGTAAATTCAGTAATTTGCCATTGTTTTCTGAACGAGAAATCAACGCTAAAGTCCTACTGACCAGTGCAGGGAATGAACCCACTATACTGCAAGCACACCGGAAGTTTCAGCGTAAGGACATTAAACCCCAGCGCCACGCTGACCTCGGGGTAATAATAAAAACACCCAACAAAAAATGACTAAGAAACTCGACGAATGGAACCATTGATAAGTATTCCTTTTTTTGTTTTGTTTTTAATATTGTCATTGTTCTGTTTTGTTGTTTCCGTTGACAAAGACTTTGGTGGAAACATTTGACACAGTCGACTTCACTGCACCTAGTTTAACCCCATGTAGCTCGATCTCACCCCGCAGAAGGACAAATTGCATTCAGACAACATCGCACAAATAACGAACTCTGTAGCTCCAGCGATTACCCCCAGGAGCCTCTAGAAAAACAGCACTCGTCTTAACGACGCAACTCAGAAAATGAACCCACGACCTTCAGAGTGAGAGGCCGACGGCTTACCTCTTGGCTACCGGACTGCTGGATGCAATAAATAATAGACGGCTCTGTATCCACGCCATCGGGCCAAAATAGGCACACAGGATAGGTCCATATCTTTGGACCACACGGCACTCGATGGGTGATGACGTCAGCACCGCACCAACCGTCCTACCCCCTAGAATTTCTTCACATTATGAGGCCGGGTCGACCCAGAAGGCTTGTAGTCAGAACAAATAAACCCATTCCAAAAGCAATTCGAACCCAAGACTCCCAGACGAACAGGCAAGTACACCTGTCTGTGTCTTACCGTAAAAGTAAGTAAAGGAAAGAGGTTTCTTTTAGCGCTTTGTAGCGTATTCAGTCAATGGTGATACCTCCCATATCTTTATATTCCAACTGGCAATCCATTAGTCACGTGATCAATATCGCGTCGGTCGCTTTTACATCCCAGAAGATTTCCCAGGATCTCCTTTAGGCCAATCGACCTTTAAAAAAAGGTCGCTTAAAAGTCGACAGGGTCGACTTCATTGCACCGGGAATTTTATCCCATATGGCTCAGTCTTTTTCCGCAGCGCGGAAAGAGTCGCACAAAGCACGAACTCCGTAGCTCCAGCGACGACCCCCAGGAATCTCTGAAAAAGTTAATTAGTGAACCGAAGGACGCGGCCCGGAATCGAACCCACAACCTTCGGAGCCCGAGTCAAACGGCTTGAACACTTCGCCACGGAGACTCCCAAATCTACCGGGAAGCCCAGATAATTTTAATAACATTCTGGCCTCGAGGGTTGGATTGGAACGACAATGGAACCGATAGGCAAGCGGATAATCCACCTTGCTACCGCTACCACTACGTTACTCTTACATTTTCTCAAATCTTTGCTTTCAAAGTCACAGCACAAACATGCATATTTATCCTTGCATTGTTCATGCCTATAAATACTCATATATTTATTGTATGTGTGTGTTAACTACTATTTGGCTGTGTTTATTTTCAAAGGGTGATAAATTAGGAACGCAGGCCCGTCTTACATTCGGCCCTTCCAGTCACCCATCTTTCGTTCATGAATTATTTATTGTACATGTTACATTCACATAGGGAAAAACATTGTCATATGAAAGTTATGAACATAAACAATGCATATTGCCATGTTATGAAACAGGCAGGCAGCAGATACATATATACAAGCACATGTATAAACGCATACATACATGTCTGCATACATACTTACTCATTTACATACACTTACACAGTTATGCACCCACTCAATAACACACAATGGCACACAACTCGTATACACACGTATACTCACAATCACAAACGCACTAACAAAAGTTAACTTATACATACATACTCTCTCCCTATCCCCATCTCCATCTCTCTCTCTCTCTCTCTCTCTCTCTCTCTCTCTCTCTCTCTCACTCTCTCTCACGTCCATATATCCTCATTCACACATACAGCAAGGCACACACACATACACTCCTTCCAATACACACATAGTCGACACATACACACTTTCATAAACGCAAATACACAAATACTCACACAATCTGGCATCCACACAGTCACACACACACACACCTCCTTACATACACACACACATACAAACTCACAATCACGAACACTAATTCATTCACTCATTCATACCTTCTTTCTCTCCCTCTCAGTTTCTAATGTCCATATACATTCAATAATACATAAAACCACGCACGCAAACGCACTCTCCTTTACACTGTCACTCTAATATACACAGACATCTACACTTTCACATACTATACGTTGACAGAGAGAGAAAGAAGGAGGAAGAGAGAACAAAAGGGAAAGAGAGAAGGAGACGAAGAGAGAGAAAAATAGGGAGGCAGAGAGGGATACAGAGGAGGAGAAGAGTGAAAAAGAGGGAGATAGGGAAAGAGGGGGAAATAAGGGGTTTAAGAGAGAGAAGAAAAAAGAGATATGGGGGAGAGGAAAAGAGAAAGGTAGATACAGAGGGAGAGTGAGCTGTAATGAAGGAGAAAGATAGCGAGAGAGAGAGAGAGAGAGAGAGAGAGAGAGAGAGGAAGAGAGAGGAGGAATGAGATGGGGAGAGAAAAGGAGAGAGAGGGGCGGGGGAGGGGGGAGGGAGAGAACGAACGGATAATTGAACGAACTAATTTTATTTTCAAAGGCTTAAGAATTGGGTACGCAGGCCCGTCAAACATTCAAACATTATGCACATCTTATCTCTCTGCAAGGGAGAGATAAGAAAGGGGGGGGGATGTGAGTGTGAGAAAGAGGGAAAGAGATGGAGGCATGGGGAGAGAAAGAAGAGGAGAGAGAGGAAAGAAAAAGAGGCGAAGAGAGATAGGGAGGGAAAGGAGAGAGAAGGGAGGGAGATAGGAAAGAGAGGTGGCGAAGAAAGAGAGAGAGCGGGAGAGAGAGAGAGGAGAGAGAGAGCGGGAGAGAGAGAGGAGAGAGAAGGGGAGAGAGGACAGAGAAGTGAAGAGCGATAGAAGAGAAGGAGGCGAAGCGAGAGACACGGGAGAGCGAGGACGAGAGAGCGGGAGAGAGAGTGGAGAGAGAAGAGAGAAGATGAGAGAGATAGGTGAGAGAAGGAAGCGAAGACTGAGAGGGAGAGAGAGTAGAAAGGAGGAGACAGAGAGAAGAGAGTAGAGAGAGGAGAGAGAAGGGGAGAGAGAAAGGAGAGAGAAGGAGGTGAAGAGAGAGAGAGAGGGAGGGAGGGGAGAGAGAGAAAGAGAGAATGAGAGGGAAAGAAATAGACAACATGAAAATAATTACCTCACGTTAAATACTCAGCTCAGACAACTACTCTTTTCTCAGACACCCCTGCTTGAATTATATTCATTATTTTGCTGATTCCCTGACACCTAATTCTGACCTATTATTGTTTACACTACAGACTCTTGAAGCTACGTTCGTTATTACAAATTGGACACATTTTTCTCTTTATACTTGGGCTCTTTCAATGGCAAATCTGGCTACAAGCCTAAAAGAAGAGACCGAAAAGCAGAGAAGAAAAGTAGATTAAAAACGATCACTGAGAAGAAAGAAGTAGAATGATTGATTAAAATGATTGGATTGAACGACCGTAATCATCGCAGTGTGAATCCGCCCATTAGTGCTGGTATCTCCTTCAGATAATAGTGGGAGGTCTCCTTTCTGTGCACGAACTCTGTGACATGAGCGTTGATCCCAGCGTGTGTGTATAAAAAAAGGATAATTATTTTTAATCTAGCACATTTAAAGTTTAAAATATGACCGACCTTAACAAATACACTAGGACCGGCACCATATTAAATTAAGTCCCATGTTTCACGTCTTATTTTTACATTTGTATGAAAGGTCATAATAGCAAGATAACGTCCATCAAGGTAGGCTATTGGTCCTTCAATGCTTAGTGCAGTTAGTCTAATGGACTCAGCAGTTCAGTAAATGGAAATACCCGTCCCTTAATGTACTTCCTTAAGTGGGTCGTATAGTCTCTTTATTCCATGCGTAAGAACATCAACACTTCCAGCAGGATGTACAACAAGTGTGTCAGGATGTTCTCTTGGTTTACAGCAAGTCTCACTCTGCCTCTTTCTGTAATTAGGAAACTCGAGCCTGGAAAGGTCAATAATGTTTAACATTCTTTATATTTTACTTTACAGATAGTCTGTCTTCTCAGAATGCTCATTCCGTTTCTTTAATGTCTTCGTGTTGTAAGTTTTCCTCTTTTATATCACTCTCACTCTTACTCATCTCTCATGCTTTCTCTGCCTCACGCAAGGCATATATCTATATTTGTCTGGGTTAAATATTTGTTAGTCATTTCACGATTTGTCATCATCATCCTGTTCCTTGCCTATAATCATTGGCGGTGGTAGGTCGCATGCCGTGAGATCACCAGCATTTTTTTTTAAAAATCATGCCCGTGTTCTTATTTAGAGTATGTCATGTTGCCAGTCCACACGAGTATTTATCTCTTGCTCTTTTCCCATTCACTTTGCCAGTTGTCACTAGTCTTTCAAGTTTATTTATGTCATCAGGTGCCAGAAAATAAGATTACTATAATAATAATTAGTATTATTTAATGTTGTATCCATTAATTTGTGCATATACTAAATGTGCCTTTAATGTTTAAATAATAATAATTATTACTTTTTTAATGTTGCGTATCCCTTACAGGACGTTGCAGTCAACACCAGCATTTTCAGCTGCTGTTGATATACTAGGCAAGTTTTTACGTGCAGTAGTTTTATTATACTTAATATTGACATATTCAAAGGTGTAAGAATGAAGCAAAGTATGAAAGAGGGAGACAAGAAAACTAGCATATTACAGGATCCTGCACGTTCAATTGTTAACCCTTTGATAATAAAGTTCACTTACTCTTGCATTCGTTCATTAACCCTTCCATAGTGAAATCCTTTCTACATATCAGTATTCCACTTTTCATCTTTTACCTCCTCTGTCGTCTGTTTAAGCCCCGCCCCCCTCCCCCACCCCCTCCGCAGCCCCTAGGGTACCAAACTGTGCACGTAGTCCCATTTCCGTCCGGACCTTCCAACAATTCGTATTTCATCATCATCATCATCATCATCATCATCATCATCATCATCATCATCATCATCATCATCATCATCATCATCATCATCATCATCATCATCATCATCATCTTCAACTTCTGCCGTCAAGCGTCGTGGGGAGGAATAATTTGCGTTCCAGCGCCCGGTGGGCGGCACTGGATAGTGTCATTCCGTGTGGTCGTACAATGTCTCTGATGTTGTCAATCCATTTTCTTCTTGGACGTCCTCGTGGTCTCGTCGCAGGTGATCTTTGATGTAAGGCCAGTGATGGTAGCTGCTGATGTTGCATTCTAACGACATGGCCAAACCACTTGATCTTCTGTCTTTCAATAAATGTGGCACAAGGTGTTGATCCCACAGTCTGTCTGATAGTAGCATTTCTTACTCGGTCTCGGATTGTTAAGTTGGCAGCTCTCCTCAAGCATCTCATTTCACAGGTGTTGATTTTGCGAAGGTGTAAATTGGATAAAGTCCAGGTTTGAGATTGATTGATTGATTGATTGATTTAGGAACCGACATCACAGCATTCGGGACATTCCCATAAGCGCTCCGTCCCCATCCTCAGCAGCCAGCGAAGAGTTCCAACACTAATAGTTCCAGTAGCAATCTGATTATATGTCCGTCTCGCCTTTCCTCCGAGCGCCGAGCGTCGGCCAGATCCCCTCGTCACACCTCGTTGTCTCATTCTTACCAGACCATGGTGCTCCATCTGCTCCTCCGAGGTGTACACGTGCTCCCACAAGGCCGCAACCACGTCTGCCTTGTCATGCATCAATACTCCACCAAATTTTGCCGAGCCAGCCAATCTGTCCGCCTGTTCATTCCCCAGCACACCGGCATGCCCAGGAGAAAAGATCCAGGTGATGCTTACTACCCGTGACCTCCGAAGCGAAGCATGCCACTCTGCACGAAGCCTACCTGTTCTCACCCTTCTCAGCATGCTTTCTGAGTCAGTTACAATCACAATGTGTGTATGTATCGTGTTTTCTATCCAGCGGAAAGCTGCACTGACCGCCTCCACCTCCATTCTTAAGCTAGATGTAGTGTTATCATACGCCAGGCTCTCCTGCACCAAACGCCGACCATTAGTTTTTGCCAAGAACCCCCATGCACTTCTCCTACCTCTCAACACTGACCCATCCGTGTAGATAATCACATCACGCGGGCGAGAATTTTCCTGAATTAGTTGCTGAATTTCCACTTCCGTGGCCCCTGCTGGCCATTCCCTGCACTCCCGGCTCAATGTTATTACAACTCTGCACAAGTCTGACTGCACGGCTGGCACTCTGACCCACTCCTCTCCTCGCCTGATGTTCTCCAAGGGGCACACCTGTCTGATGGTATCCTCCGCCTGAGCCATCCATGATTTCCCTCTTATCAGTCTCTGACCCTTAACTACGTCCAGCGCCTCATGCAACGGGTGATCTGTGTCTGCAGCTACTCTGAAGTATGCCTTCGCTTGCATCACCTTGTGCCTACTAGCAACAGTAGGCAGACCAAGGATGTAACGCATACACACTACTGGAGTGTCTCTGGTGCATCCCAGAATGACCCGCATCGCTTCATTCTGTATGCGCTCTAATTTCACCAGCTGACTCTTTGAGACAGTGAGCATTCCTAGTCCATAATCAATCACTGAGAGGATGTGCTGGTATAGTGTGTCCATTGCAGCCATAGTTTTAAGTGCATTGAGTCCCTTTTGAGATCTTGTCACAACCGTCTCCACATGGTCCTTGAAGGACAGACTCCTGTCAAATGTGATTCCCAGATACTTCAGTTTGTTCTCTCTGTTGACGCTTCTACCATCTATCGTAAGGCTTGGGGTATCATCTCTCACAATCCTGTTGTCCAGAGAGCACCACAACACCGCCGCCTTTTCCGGGTTGATGACAGCACTCATTTCAGTGCACCAGTCAATCACTTTGTCCACTGTCACCTGTAGCTCCTGGGCTGTTTGATCCCTATTTCTCCCCTGCCTGTATGCAAGAATATCATCTGCAAATGTTAGAATCCTTCCAACCCCTGGTGCTTCTAGGTATGCAATCTTGCTCGTATACACATTAAAGAGCACCGGTGAGATTGCAGATCCCTGTGGCAGTCCCGGGGTTAAAATATGTGGCTCTGAGGTCCATGCGCCTAGACGGAGAGCAACTTGACGAGAATGCAGGACGGCTGCTATCCAGTTCACCAACCAGGGATTGACCCCCTTCTCCATAAGTGCGGTCATCAAAATATCATAGCGAACTCTATTGTACGCATCTTCGAGATCAAGCGCTGCCGCCATCGTTTCCTGTCTACTCTGGAACCCCTCAAAAACGTCAAAGGCAAAGGTGGCTGCATTTGACCAGGTATCTTTTCCTGGCCTATAGCTCCCCAGGCCTCTTGGAAGAAGCTTCCCCCTTTCCAAAAAATCCTGCAGCTTAACAGCGACTATCTTCTCTAATACCTTCCCAAATGTATTTTGAAGGGTGATGATCCTAAAGCCGCCAAGCTTTGAATGATCCTTGTATGGTTTTGGGAGAGGGATGAGATAGCTATGCAGCCAATCCTGCGGTACTGAAGCTGTCCTAATGCTCTGATTAAAGCAGCCGGCCATCTCCTTCAGGTCTACATCGCTCAAAGCCTTCATGTGGCCATACCTGACACCATCAGGCCCTGGTGCCGTGTCTTTTGCCTTCTGCAAAATATGTTTAACATCTTCAAATAGTATGATGTCTTCATAAGGCATATTCTCTATTGTGCCAGATAATTCCACTCTAACTGCATCCCTGGTATCCGCATCACTATGATTGGTCTGCTCTAAAAATCTCTGGAGAAACGCCTCCCCTTTCTCCTTGTCTGTTGTCAAGCGTACCCCATCTTCTTTATAAATTGTTCCCACTGTCATAGGCCGATCTTTTCTTTGCATTTGTCTGTACAGTTTCCAGAATTTATGCAGTGTTTTATCACCTCCAACCTCCTTCATAAAACATTCCCATTTTACTTTCTTGGCCTCTGCAGCACATCGCTTGAAATCCCCCACCTTGTCTTTCTTGTCATTTTTTTTTGAGATTGGTAGCATAGGGTTGGTGTGAATATGCTGTTTATTATCTGTCGTTTTGCGAACATAGGTATGTTTGGATGTTTCAGTAAGGGTGATAGTTGATATGTAAGTGCACTAGCTTTTTGACATCTGATTTCAATTTCTCTGTCCAATCTGTCATCTTCTGTGATCATACTTCCAAGGTATTTGAATTCTTTAACTTGTTTCAGAGTTGTGTTATTTATCTGTATACTTAGTGGGCCTGGCGATCTGCTAATTTGCATTACTTCGGTTTTGGCTGTGTTTATGCTCATATTGTGTCTGCTGCAGGTTGAACTCAGATTAGTAATATGATGTTGTAGTCTGCCCTCATCGCTGTAAAACAGGCACTGATCGTCTGCAAATAGAAGTTCCTTTATTCCCTGTAGCTCAGTTGTTTCATCTGGAGTAAAGAGTTCTAAATTTTCTGAATCTGTTCTGCCGAGACTTGCTTCTTTGGAAATTCTGTCCATGTAGATATTGAATAGCAGGGGAGAGAGCACACAACCCTGCCTCACTCCTGTATTGACTGTGAACATATCTGATATTCCTTCTTGTGTTCTTACTGCACTTTGACTTGAGTGGTACATGGCTATGATGTTTTCTAGCAATTGCCCTTGTATCCCATAGTCTTCAAGGATGGTCCATAATTTGTATCTGTCTACTCTATCGAAAGCCTTTTTCGATATTTCGTATATAATTCGTATTTGTTTGAAGACATTACATGTTTCTTATTATGCATGTTAAATACTCGAAGCAGTAAAAATAATCATATGAAGGCTGAACATACACACAATATAGACTAAAGATGTTTTGAGACCTAAGCTCAAGCATATATATGCTTGCAGGCGAGCGTACAATGGGAAGATAGTGGATTTATTGGCAGGGTAACATAAAATCATAGACCGGGAAGTGAGTGATATATTTAATAATAAGGTGAGATACAGACAGTACTGAAGATCCACGGTGACTGAAGAAGGTAACTGATTTAATCTTATGTGAGTTCACTGCGTTTCTCTGTCCAAGACAACTGATACTTGTACCTACATAGATCCACATTATTCTAGTTGTTACTTTCAATACTTATGACATAGTTGAGATGGTGTCTCTTTCTGGCGTAATCGATTCTAGTTGTTGTGTTATCCCTTATTATGTAAAATAATTTTGCATTAATTCATAGATAAAACTTGTTGTTAATCAAGTTCAAGTAACAATGATCAGAGACTAACATACGGTTTCGGAGGCAATAGACATGATAATCATAGGCCACCGGAGGTGTTAACAGAAACGAACATAATATGACTTCAGTTTAATATGATCTGTGATGTGTGTGTGTGTGTCTTTGTATCTTTGTGTGCGTGATGTGTGAATTTGTTATCTGGTGAAGATAACAGGCATTTTATCGATTGGTTACGTTTATAAATATTTGTGAAGAGTTTGTAAGTGAATACATGAACGTCACAAACCTGCTAGAATGAAGTAGGAATACACGTGTGTCGGAGCCTATTGCCCGCCTCAGCACAGAACTGGCATCATCTGAATCTCTCACATGGAATGTGGACACAATTTTGAAACTGTGGACAGAAAAACAACGACATTTATAAATCGGTCACATAAAATATTAAACGATCTTAGCTAAGAAAACAGTTGCCCAGTAGTAAATATTAGAGTAGAGTGTGAAGCGTTAAGCTTTATATATACTAGCTGTGGTGAACAATTCTTTTTCTTGTAGTCTTTTCCTCCCATCATCATCATCATCATCATCATCAACATCATCATCATCATCATCATCATCATCATCATCATCATCATCATCATCATCATCATCATCATCATCATCATCATCATCATCATCATCCTCATCCTCATCCTCATCATCATCATCATCATCATCATCATCATCATCATCATCATCATCATCATCATCATCATCATCATCATCCTCACCATCACCATCATCATCATTATTCAATGGCATGTCTTGTGTATAATTTTCTCCTTATAGAGATCCTTTATAATGTCTCTCTTTTTAAGATGCCTCGCCTCTGTTGTCTTTTATTATTTCTTCCCATTTGGAAATTAATCAGTACCCGCTTTTCGAGCCTCTGTTTAGCTTCTCTTGTTTTTACAGTTCATGCTCCCGCGATTATCTCTCCACAGCCTTCTGTCTCGTGTACTGCCGACCATTACTGACACAGATGTCCCTTCATGCCATGATGCCAAAGTGTCCAGCAAATTATTTCTTGGGAGGGTGGAAAGAAGGGAAGGGGTGGGCGGCTGCCTCTTTTCCACTTTATTTTTACCGTCGTGATGATGTACTCCAGCTTTCTCCTTCTCATGATGGAGGCAAAGAATTTGGATTGCTTACTTCAGATGCAAGTAGCAATACTCTTTGTGAGTTGACGTCTTTCACGATATCTTCACTACGATTTGTATCTGTCAATGGTGTTCTGATCACGCTTCTAGGAAACTTCATCTTTGGAGCTTCCACACAATTCCCCACGGTCTCACTAATAAAAATTATAAGCGTGAGGAATATACTAGTAAGCGAGAGAGAGAGAGAGAGAGAGAGAGAGAGAGAGAGAGAGAGAGAGAGAGAGAGAGAGAGAATGCGTGGGTGCATATTTCTTAGTGTGTTTGTGATTGGGTGTATGTGTGTGTGTGTGTGTGAGAAAAAGAGTGTGTTTGTTTGTTATTGAGTGAGTGTATAACTGTCAGTGTGTGTGTAAATGATGTATGTATGAATGTGTGTATGTAGGTATGCATGTTTGTGGTTATGCATGTGTGAGTGTCTGTGTGTCTGTCTGTCTGCCTGTGTGCCTGCCTGCTTGTCTCATAACCTAATAATATGTATTTTTTTTTAAATGTTCGCAGCACTCATTTTACAATGTCAGCACCTGGGAAGGTTCACCCGGTCAACAAACACCCGCAGAAGACGAATGTGTCGGCCTAATGGCGCAAATAAACCTGGCACAACGCAATAACGTCTTAAAAAACACTCCGGGTCAACACAGATGAAGAAGAATTTGACAATGTATTTGTTTGTTTTTTGTATGGTAATTTTAATGTAAAATGCACAATAAATAATTGATGTGCAAAAGATGAGTGGTTGGAAGTGCCGAAAGTAAGATGGGCCTGTGTGTCCAATTTTTGACGTTTTGAAAAAAGAAGTTCGTTTGATGGAATTAAAACAGCCATCTCACTAATAAACGTCGACGGGTCCGCGTTACCTAATACGCTTGCGCTTAAATTTACGGTACGCTAACGGTGTGTTACAGGGTTAATCCTCAGCACCGGTCATTTGGAATTTCATGTTGACTTCTCATTCATTAACCATTGGCGAATTTCTGAACGTAAACTTGCCTGGAAAATCAACCTGGGTCAGCAACAGCAATAACCACAATGCTATAATAGCTGTCAGTGCACTATACTTCTCATAAACACGCCTTCAGAAAAAGCCTCTAGAAAAGTGATTCTGAAACTTTTTACTCCCATGCACCCCTTCACCATATGTTCAGAATGTCAATCCCCTCTTTCGTATTTCCTCCCTAGAACCCCCCCCCCCCCCCCCCCCCGCAGTATACGTATACTTTCAATATACGTAAAAATGGAAGCTAAATTTAATAACACATACTAGAACAAGTCTAGACGTCTACATAAAACGTGATTTGCAGGTCTACTAACGTTATAAAACAAATGTCAGAAGAGCGAGAAGTACAGAACTGTTAAGTATAGAGGTAAAAATAATATTAAATAATTGGTTCTTGCATTAACACGATATTGAAATAATCTTAATTCTGCCCCCCCCCCTTCTCTCCGAAACCCTAAAATGCCCCCCGGGGGTGGGAGGGGGGTGGTAGGAAATTCCCCACCGGTTGAGAACCACTGCTCTAGAACATAAAGAGGCTGTTTGACGTGAAAGGTATTGAAACCCAACATAAATGTCCGTCAATTACTGAAGCTGGACCGTTGTTAAATTGCGAGCGCCTGTCGTCATGTGAATGTGCCAAATTCGAATCCCGGTCTATCTATTGATTACATTTTATATTGTTTGATGTGTCTTCTTCTTTATATTTCTCTCCCCACTTTCGCTTATGTCGTATTTCTTTCCAGTGTCCGCTTATTTCACATTTCTCTCTCCGTTTTCGCTTATTTCACATTTCTCTCTCCGTATTCGCTTATTTCATTTTTCTCTCCCGTGTACGCTTATTTCATATTTCTCTCAATTTTCCACTAATTTCATGTTTCTCTCCATTGGCCAGTTGCTTCATTTTTCTCTCCTTTATCCACTTATGTCAAATTGTCTCCATTGTTCATTTATGTCATATGCCTGTTCATTGTCCACTTATTTACAATCTCTCTCCATTATCTACTTATTTATTAATCTTTCCTTTGTCCGCTAATTCATATGTTTCGCCACTGCCTACTTATTTCATATTTCTCTCCATTATCCATTTATTTCATATTTCTCTCTATTTTCTGCTTATTTCATATCCCCCCCCCCCCACCCCCATTTTCCATTTAATACATATTTCTCAAGATGTTAGTTATGCACATTTCAATAATTTGATGTCACATAATTTAAAATGCGTTTGTGAAACATTTCAGAAGCTGATGTTGTACGTTCCAGAATACATTGTTACACTCTGAAGTAATTGTTACATATTGAAGTAACTGTCATACATCTAAGAATGTTTTCCACATTTAAATAATTGTTACATATTTAAGAAATTGTTACACACTTCAGAATGCAACGTTAAACCTGTCACCAGTTCTAGTGAGACGCGGTACAGTAGTGCCTAGCTCCATCGTCCACCTTCGTGATGGGTATGTATTCTAATCCCAATACAGACTGAAATATGTTTTATTTAAATTGTGTTAACCTCCCAGGTCAACTCATCCTAAAATGGGTGGGAAGTAAAGGCGGCTGTGGTGCTATTGACCACCTCAGCCACAATAAACCCATTCGTCTATAAATAGATGCGTGAACTCCGTGCGCCTAACAAGCATCAAAGCATGGACAGGGATCTTTTACTTCTCCATTTCCATTCAGAAGTTGTTGCACATTGCAGAGGTTGGTGTTGTACATGTCAAAAATTGTTGGTGCACATTGCCCAGAGAATCGCTAGGACACTACACCTCGACAAACTCTAAACGAAGTGTTGTTCCCCTCTCCTTCTCTCTCTCCCCCTCCACGTGTCTCCTCGTTGTTTGTGTAGCATCTCATCTTATCTCATCATGTTCCTCTTGTCCCTTGCGGTGTTGAGGTGAAGTATAAACATCGTGAGAGTGCCCTATTATGGGCTTCATGTATTGATATTCCCATGGACTTTGCTATTCCCTCCGTCCATCGTGTAAGTGGTCGGCCTCTTCCTCTACTTCCATCTGGTCTGTACATCATTGCTTGTTGTGGTATACTATTAGTTGGTAACCTATTTGCATGGCCAAACCATTTGACTTGCTGCCCTCTAATAAAATCTAGCGCTGCTATAACCCCAACTTTAGTCCTGATTTCTTCATTTCTGATCTTCTCTATTCTTGATACATAGAGAGTTCTTCTCAGCAATCTCATTTCTATTGTTGCGATTTTTCTTTTCTCTTTTTCTGTCATTGTCCAGGTTTGGCATTGGTAACATAGAGTTGGTAGGAAGATTGTGTTGTAAAGTGTTGTAAGGTTTACAAGGTGCGGACTGTGCCTGGCCCTGTTGCCAGCAGGGTTTGGATCGGCTAGCCTCTCCCAGGTGGGGGTGAACAGTGAAAATTAGTAACCTGTCGATGACCCGCAGACTACACAAGTCAACCACACCTCCACGTAGATAGACCGGGAAACCATGACCACGAGGGCATGGTCTAACGCGGAGGGGCTATGGCTTGCCATGGAGGATGGACTCCCTATGGTCTGATTTTTGTCCTAAACCTGCCCCTAGCAAGCCGGCAGGGGATGTTCATGCTGCTCGTAGAAAATTAAGTTTGTGTAGCAACATTGGCGTTGCCAGTGGTGGATTGTGCTCAATCTTTAAACCCCAGTTCCCGAAACAACCGAATAAATCAATATGCAAATGTGCCTTAAGGCGAATAAAAGGGACCTTTTGTTTTACAGGGTCGAAGTAAACTTTGTTCCTGCAGCGAAACGCTGCCGTCCTTTGGAGATGACAGATTCCAATACAGTCATGATAACTACAGCTTCATTTGTTATGTCGTGTAGTGTCTCTTCTGTACCTCTACTTCGTTCTTGTACTTCTATGAGCTCCAATCAATACTGTGGAGTTGTTTATGATTTAAAATCGTGTTTTACAGTTGTTTTAGAGACCTTTCGATAGCTCTAAATAATGTGTGATTATATATCCTACGCTATCTCCACTGTCTTATAATGCATCAACCAAGATTGTGTAAGCTGTCCTTCTACTTCTTCTTTCTTCTTATTCCTACATTTCACATGCCTTCCAGAGTCAGTTTACAAAGAATTTTCTGGAGAAGGCTTTCAGCGTTGACGGTGTTTTTTCCCCGCTAATTAACCGTTTGCGGGGTCTCTGCCTCTTTATCTGTTTCTGCTGCATCATCTCAATGCTGTTTGGGGTATGCTATATGGGGGTTGCCTTATTCCATGACCGAACCATTTAACAGGCTGTCTTTTTGTACAAACCATTACTAACGTTATGTCCATTCCTTGCTGCTTCTTTGATTTCAAATCTTGCGTCTTCACCACTTCAGCGTTGACGCGTTTGTCTCGCATTCATAGATACGTACTAGAATGACCTATCTTCTTTGTTGTCTGGGAAATTTTATCTTACTGTAATGCTGTGATTGCGTTCTAGTAAGAATTACAGATTCTACTTATCGCTTTCGTTGATTCACTCACTGAATTTTTACTAGTTTTCCACGAATTTCATGTCTTATACTCGTGTGCTACTAACCTGCTTCTGAATCTCTTTGGAATCAGTATGTAGTCAGTTTGTTTGCGAATATTTTCTCCAGGGTTTGTCCACGTATATAATCGTCGAAAGGTGAATATGAACCAGGTGTTACTTATTATCATTTTTTTATATTCTCCCCATTCTATTAATCTGTCACCTCTCTCATTTCTATCACCTCGGCCATAGCCACCAGTCGCGCCACTAACCTTTTCGTTGCCTACTTAACATTGATATCCCCGTGCATCATTGTCATTTCAAAATGTCTGCACTGGTCCACGGCCATGTTCCATATACAATATATCTAAATCTTAATCTGAACTGTCTGCTGCTGGAGTATTGATTGATTGATTGATTGATTGATTGATTGATTGATTGATTTAGGAACCGACATCACAGCATTCGGGGCATTCCCATAAGCGCTCCGTCCCCATCCTCAGCAGCCAGTGAAGAGTTCCAACACCAATAGTACCAGTAGCAATCTGATTATATGTCCTTCTCGCCTTTCCTCTGAGCGTCGAGCGTCGGCCAGATCCCCTCGTTACCTCTTGCTGTGTAATTCTTGCCAGACCATGGTGATCCATTTGCTCCTCCGAGGTGTACACGTGCTGCCACAAGGCGCAACCACGTCTTCCTTATCATGCATCAATACTCCACCAAGTTTTGCAGCGCCAGCCAATCTGTCCGCCTGTTCATTCCCCCAGCACACCGGCATACCCCGGAGAAAAAATCCAGGCGATGCTTGCCACCCGTGACCTCCGAAGCGAAGCAAGCCACTCTGCCCGAAGCTTGCCTGTCCTCACTTTCCTCAGCATGCTTTCTGAGTCAGTTACTACCACGATGTGTGTTTGTGTGTGTGTGTCATATTCTCCATCTAGCGGAAATCTGCACTGACTGCCTCCACCTCCATTCTTAAGCTAGATGTTGTGGTATCATATGCCAGGCTCTCCTGCACCAAACGTCGACCATTAGCTTTTGCTAAGATCCCCCAAGCTGTTGGTGTATATGCCTGTATAATGTTAATATCCAGAGGTTTGCCTTAGTGTTTCACTAATAACACTCTATCTGAGATTGTCCAGAATCTTTTAACAGCCCTAGAGCTCAGATGATCCCAAATAAGGTCAACTCCTAATTTTTAGTTTTTCCTATCTGATTAAATAATTATGTATTTAACTAAATATTTTTTCCCCAGCATCTGCCTTCCCATTACTCTAGTACCTAATATATTTATCTTCATTCACTTTAAAAAAAATATTTATCTTCATTCGTTCCATTTTCTTCTTGATGTAGCTTACTTTCCATGCTGGTTAAGTGTTCTGACACTTGAAGTAACAACATTTAACGTATTTGTAACATTTAATTTGCATACAGTCGATTGATGCCGACCGGTTACCACCGTAGCACATAATTCTCCCTACAGGATCAAGAGATTCCAATGAATTCCCATTAATCTCGTTATCTTTATACGTTTTGTGTTGAAGCATGATTATCTTGGGAAAATACAGTGATGGTTTCTCTTTGCCTCCTGCCAGTATGAGTATAGTTGACTCTGTTAGCCATGTCTAAAAAGACAGGCCTTGCAAGGCTTCATAGGGTGGGGGAGGTTATTGTTATGCTTCTTACCCGCTGATGGCCAGGTCATAGAAACAAATCCCTAGAAGAGTTGATGGTGTGGTTTTGTAGAAGAATGTTTAACATTCCTTGCAGAGCCAAATAGAGTAATATGGACATTTTAAGGGAGGCTAAATCGCAAAGACAACTTATCACAAACATCAGAAAGAGACATTCATAATATATTTGACGAGAAGACAAAAGCTGGGGAACGATGTGATAACTGTATAGATTTGTAGAAAGAAAGATAAGAGTCAGGGAGAAAACAAATTCTTGAGTCTTATTATATGACAAGAAGAGAACTGATCCATGCCGTCGGAGATAGTAATTTGTTGAGAAGCATGATGGCCCGCGCCAGTCGGAAAGACACTTAGTGACATTGATACTGGTGTCAGTCTAACAATACTATTTGCCTTTCGTGAAATTTATCAGTGACTACAGAAAAAAAAAAAATTACTTCTCAATATATCCGTTTATATTCTTCAAATCATTCGGGTTAGTTTTTCCTTTTGAATGATTGTGCTATTTTCCCAGCCTCGAGCGCTTTAGTGTCCTCTGGCTGGACATTTCTTGCAATTTATTCATGGCGATGGATGCTTTAATGTCCTCTGACTGGACATTTCTTTCAATTTGTTCATGGCGATAGACGCAAAACAGATCGCGGCATCACGCCGATACTCCAAGCGATAAAAATATCTTCTTGACATGGCTCAGATCGAAATCACCACGAGTAAGAGGAAGGGTCTCTCAGTAGAAACAGTACCGATCTGTTACATGTGATGCTTGTCTCTAACATTTCACAAGTTATAAAATGATCTCCTTTGGATTTTATTTTCCCGTTCTTGTAGGAATTGTCGAGAATCAACATTTTCTTCGCTTTGTTCTAATAACAGCGATAACAATAACAACAACAATGATAATAGAACGAAGAGTGTCGTTGTGATGCAGAGGTTGCGGTGTTCACCTTTTGATCCAAAGTGACAGGGTTCGTTGAAAGTATATCGCTGTGGATATTTACAAGACCACTGATTACGAACGAATTCACACGTCCCCCTGATATCTTTGTTAGTGAGATCTGAAGTCTAGTCTTTTCGAATACGGAAAAACGATAAGGCCTTGTGTAAAGTTACAACGTTAGAAATACTCGTACATCAACAGTTCAAGACTTCAAAGTGTAGGCCATAATGTCATTCCATTGGCAAAATTGTTAGATACAAAATCCTCACACTGTAAAAAGAACTATTGATATTATGTTCGTCAATATACAGCTCCACACTTTCCCTCCATTATGTCGGAGATGCTTTCTTGGTCTTCTCGTATGCATGTAGTCAATACACACTTATCGCTTTTGTGTGTTTTTGTGTTGAGATCTACCTACGCAAAATTTGGGAACAATTGATCGTATTTTTTTTCTTCAGATTTCTCAAAGCTGATAACTGATGAGCGTTTATATTGTTGTACTAGTTCTATGATTGTTCTTATCTATTGCTACGATTATGTACTTTGATTGGTAGTAGCATTATCTTATATTGATATCCGCATTCTGAATTTTACATTGAGTATCTGGAACATAGAAAGCCGCAGTAGGGCAGGAGCTAGACGCTCGCCAGCCCGCCCGGTGGTCGTGTGTTTGAATCCGCATCTGGGTGGATTGTTAAAATCGACCTAGATTCCTGGATAACCCAGTACACACAGAGTGCCAGAAAAAGCCTTGGGAAGTAAAGGCGCCCACATCAACCACGGTAACGTACACTCAGCTTGAAATTCTGGAGCCCCGATAGAGTAGTGGCTAGAAGCTATGGATCTAGTGAATATCAAGTATACGTTTCAAGATTTGGGCCCAGTTGTATGAGTTCGATACTCATCTGGGCAGATTAGAATTTTTATAGTGGCTAGAAACTATGGATCCAGTGAATATCATGTATACGTTTCAAGATTTGGGCCTGGTTGTATGAGTTCGGATCTCATTAAGCCGGATTCGAATTGTTATAACAGACATGGAGTCTCAGGTCGACGCACTCTAAACTGGGCACACGGAAATGTTTTAGGCAGTAAAGTTGGTCAGTGTGGTGCTGGCCTCATTACCCACTTAGTGCGGGTTGATCTGTAGTAATATTGGTCAAGCACAATATGTCCAGTTCGCCTTTAAACGTTCCATGGGCTCTTTATAAGAAGAAGTCGCTTAAAAGTCGACAAGATCGACTTCATTGCACTGGTTTTTTATCCCATATGGCTCGGTCTCTTTCCGCAATGATCTGCCGAAAGTGTCGCACAAAGAAAGAATTCCGTAGCTCCAGCGACGACCCTCATGAGTCGCCGAAAAAAAGCACTCGTGAATCAATGGACGCGGCCCGGAATCAAACACACAGCCTTCGGAGCCCGGGTCAGACGGCTTGACCACTTCGCCACGGAGACTTCAAAGGGGCAGGTGCTTTACTAACTTTATTTAACTTACAATGTGAGGCGTGAAGCCCTGAAAATGTATATTTATTGTATGATAGATCGGAGTAATCGATAATGCAAAATATTAGATAGCACTGTGTGTCCAGTTCGTGACCTTTCGAAAATACAGAAATCTTTGGCTCTTGTCTGAGGAATGATTTAATCATGTGGAAGAGCTGGCCGTTTCTGCGCATCAACTGGCTCTCGTTGTAAATATTTCAATAGCGCATAACGAGCAGAAGCATACATGTTGTAGTGTTGGTATAGGGTTTGATTGTACCTGAAAGATTCGATGAAATTCCACCAGAGACCGATATTTTCCTTTCTTATGTGTAACGAATGGACGAGTCTGAACTACGGACACACACGTATGTGTTTAGTCTCCATCAGTATACAGCAAATGGTAGGTAAGTAAAGGACTCTTGCACTTGTCATAAGGTGCATCAGGCATGCAATGTGAGACCAATATCTTATAGAACATCGACACTCGGTGGGTGATGTGGTCAAAATCACATTAGCGCCTATACTTCCCAAGACATGCTTGGTGGCCATTTTAGGCTGGCTCAGCCTGGCAGCCGAGATCAATTTAACAACAACAACAACAACAACAACAACAACAACAACAAAAATCCGAATCCGCCCGCTGCAGACGGAACCACTATGGCTCTAACGACTGCACCTCCTCTGTTCTCCTGCTGCGAATGGTTTCGATGTCAATTGCTCCAGTAGCTCCCTGGTTGGATGTATTTTTGTTTCCGTCCTTTGAGTCTCCGCTCTCTTTGATGCACTTTCCGACAGGAACTAAGTCATACAGTAATACCATGACTGGCTATGAATTCTATTCATATTCTATGGTAAATGGTTCGGGCGGATGACAGACATCAATAAGGTCGACATCTTTCCAAGACTGCCTGGTTGATAGAGCATAGTAGAACATTTCTTGAGCAAAGAATTAAGTTTCCTTGGAGGACATAGGCTTGATTCCATGTGTTCCTATGTATTTAAATATGTGTGTCCATTGTCTAGTATGTTCTATAGTTTCTTCTTTTAAGTTGTTTTATGTGTGTTCATGAATACGTGCGACTTTATTGTGCCTGATATTTCAGTGCGTTTTCCTAGATGATGTCATTGGCAATACACAAATTTATCCAATGCTGGGAAACCCTTGAGGCTATTAAATGTGATATCTTGGAATGATATCGTTCGGTCATGCTCTGCTTATACAGACAGGTAAGTATGATGTAACGTCATTAATCCATTCAGTGTATCTTGTATTGTTACTTAAGATGGCAAGTTATGTGTATTTGTACATCAGCTTTTGTATCATTGCTATGTATCTTGTATGTTTACTTTACAAAACGTTGCATGACCTTTGTGGGACGTCGCTATCAACCCCAGGTTGAGTTTCTAGAGAATTATTTAACGTTGCCATGAACCTACTGAACGTAAATTGACTTCAAGATCAAGATTGGGTTTAGCGCAACGTCTTGCAAATAACATGCACATATTTTACGTTTGCCATTACTTTTAAAGAAATTGTTACTTACAATAGAAAAGTTTGTTCATTGTCACATCACTCACCATTGCTGTATCTTGTATTGATGTTTAAGACAGAAAATGACGTGTGTTGTTAAATCGACTGCTGTGTCATCCACTATTCTTGTATCTTGTATTGGTGTTTAAGACATAAAATGATGTGTGTTGTTAAATCGACTGCTGTGTCATCCACTATTCTTGTATCTTGTATTGGTGATTAAGACAGAAAATGACGTGTGTTGTTAAATCGACTGCTGTGTCATCCACCATTGCTGTATCTTGTATTGGTGTTTAAGACATAAAATGATGTGTGTTGTTAAATCGACTGCTGTGTCATCCACCATTCTTGTATCTTGTATTGATGTTTAAGACAGAAAATGACCTGTGTTGTTAAATCAACTACTGTGTAATCCACCATTGCTGTATCTTGTATTGATGTTTAAGACAGAAAATGACCTGTGTTGTTAAATCAACTACTGTGTCATCCACCATTCTTGTATCTTGTATTGATGTTTAAGACAGAAAATGACCTGTGTTGTTAAATCAACTACTGTGTAATCCACCATTGCTGTATCTTGTATTGATGTTTAAGACAGAAAATGATGTGTGAGTAGTATATGGCGTGCACTTGCCACATGATTGGAGGGTAAACTGGTAGGGTAATTTGGGTTTATGAAGGAAATACGGGGAAAATGTCGACTCGGTGAAATTTTTTTTTTTTTGTGTGGGGTGAAACGGCGTGTGGGAACTTTTTTTCGTGGGAACGAAATTTTTGGCGCTGCCTGGTGGGGAAGTAATTAAGGTAAAATGTTCTGCGAGGTTGTGAGATGAGTGGTAGTACTTAAAGAGAGGGCACGGCTGAGGGAGGGGTATATATTTTAGAAATGAGTATATGAATGTGTATGATGAACAAGGGTGTGATGGGTCGTTCTACTCATGGGTATATGGTGGTGGCGTAGACATAATATGTATGGGTAGTGATAGACAAGGGTGTGCTGGGTCGTTCTACTCATGGGTATATGGTGGTGTAGATATAATGTGTGCGTAGTGATGAACAAGGGTGTGATGGGTCGTGGTTTCTACTCATGGGTATATGGTGGTGGCGTAGATATGAATGTGTGCGTGGTGTCGTGATGGGTCGTTCTACTCATGGGTATATGGTGGTGTAGATATAATGTGTGCGTAGTGATAGACAAGGGTGTGATGGGTCGTTCTACTCATGGGTATATGGTGGTGGCGTAGACTTAATGTGTCTGTGTAGTGATACACAAGGGTGTAATGGGTATAGGGTGGTTACGTGTATGACTGTATCTGTGTAGTGATGAACAAGGGTGTGATGGATCGTGGTTATACTCGAAGTAAGAGCTGGTTACTATCATCTGAACAGTGTGATAGTAGTGAAGGGTGGTATATTCACCGATTACAAAGGAAAGCATATAAAGTTATAATGGGTATGGTGGTAAGGGGTATTAGTGATCAAGTAGAAGTGATATAGGGGTGGTCATAAATATAATAAGAGGTGTTTGCAATTACACACTGGTCAACCAGTGGTCAAGTGGTCAAGTAAGGGTCAAGTAGTCAAGTAAGGAAATTTTAGGGAAAAGTGATTGTAATGATATGGTGGTGATTAAAGAGTGGTAAATTAGTGGTCAATCAGTGGTCAAGGAGTGGTCAAGTAAGGAAAATTTAAGGGGAAATTGGTCGTAGTGACATGGTGATGATTAAATTAGTGGTAAATTAATGATCAAGTAGTGGTCAAGTAGTGGTCAAGCAGTGGTCAAGCGGTGTGTAAGTGAGGAAAATTTTAGGGAAATTTTAGGGAAAAGTGATTGTAATGAGATGGTGATGATTAAAGAGTGGTAAATTAGTGGTCAAGTAGTGGTCAAGCAGTGGTCAAGTAGTGGTCAAGGGGTCGAGTGACCACTTAAATTGTAGAGGACGATGTGCCTAAGATTATGGTAGTGATTAAAGTGATCGATGACGTGGTCAAGCAGAGGTCAAGCAGTGGTCAAGTAGTTGAGTGACCACTTAAATTATAGGGGAAAGTATGTATATTGCAATGGTGGTGGGTAAAGTGAGGAAGAATCAATAGTAGTGAAAATACTACTACGAATATTAGCGACAAGCACAAAGACACACCCATACCATTACTACTGTCATCACAACCAGTACAGACACACTCACCCATACACAAGAACACTCAAACACAAAGACACAGACACACTTGTACATACAGACACAGAAGTACAGACAATCCATACTATTACTACTGTCATCACAACTATACACAGACACACCCATACACACTTGATACACTTATACATACAGACCTACAAGAACAAAAGTCAACCACACACAGCCATAAACAAATACACAAAGACGGTCACACTTGTACATACAGACCTACAAGCACAAAGTCAACCACACACAGCCATAAACAAATACACAAAGACGGTCACACTTGTACATACAGACCTATAACATCACAACTATACACAAGTACATACCCATAATCAATTACACAAGAACACTCAAAGACAAATACAAAGACACAAACACATGTACACACTTGATACACACAAATACAAAGACAGCCAAGTACACACACACACATTACTACTGTCATCACAACTATACTCAAGTACAGACACACCCATCGCCTAGCATTACTACTGTCATCACAACTATATACAACTACGTACAGACACGAGTACAACAACAAAGACAGACACAAAACACATACAGACACCCATACACATTTGATACACTTGTACATACAGACACATAAGTACACAAAAAACACACACAAACCAGTACTACTGGTATCACAACCACTACAGATACACTTGTGCATACAGACCTACAAGAATATCACATACCCCCTTTGGTAAAGAAACGCTGATATCCGAGACTACGTCATCAACGCCATGTGTAAAAGTCATTAAGTATGAGTCATCGGTTTGTGGGAAGCAGGCGTGAGAATAGCTTACTGCCACGTCAGCTAGGTCGTGTGCAGAACCAGTGTATAAAATAGAAGGCGTCTCTTGTGAGCTCAGTACCAGTTCACGGGCTGACTTGTCTATCTACAGAGGTGCTTCAGGCTGGTGTGAGCAGTGTAGTAAGCAGATATTGTTCACGTACTGACTTGGCTACATCGGTGAAACAGGTTGGTGTGAGCATTGTGTAGTAACCAGCTATTTTTCACGTAGTGACTTGGGTACAGCAGTGAAACTTGGTGTGAGCCTTATTCGTGTCGTTGGCCTCTGATAAAACAGTGAAACATTGTATACACCAGAACATTTTGGTGTTGTAAGAAAGAAGAAAAAAACACTTTATCAATATGACCACCAGATCTACTTTCACGTGTTCAGTGTGCGACAAAGCCTATTGTGATAAGTATACCCTTAATCGTCACATTCGGACCATTCACGAGGGGAAAGACCAAGTATATCCCTGTCAGTTATGTGATAAGGTGTGTAATACGAACGATGGCCTACAAAAACACAAACGAATACGTCATCAGCCACGTATGAATACACCAAACACTCCAATACCAGAGACGACAGCACCACCTGTCTATTTACACCATCATCGTAGTGTAAGTCAAGTACCAGACTGCCACCACTGTATCTTCAATGATAACCTTACCCGCCATAATGGGAACATTCACAATGATTATCCCTGTCAGTTACGTGACAATCTATACAATTCGAACCTACAACGGTACTTACACCACCAGACATCACGAGAAAGGATGACACCCTTAGACACCCTGGCAACACCTCCACTCATAGTAGCAGAGGATATCCAACCAAATGATAGAGACAGTTTGGCAGCCCTTAAGGCGTACTGCAAGGACCTATCGCTTATGCTACCCAATCAAGTGGTAGTATTAGAAAAAAGTGTCGACCACCGCTATCGGGTGGTTTTGGTATGATAAAAAGAAGTATTCAGATATCTTGTATGATATCTCATACATGTCTTTATTCTGGATCCGAAACATATAAGGTATGTGTGATGACTTCGACAACAACAGTGTTTTTTGATAGTCAACTATATACTCAAAAATGAAGATCACTAATCCAGAACTTTTTGGTGTTTCACTAATCATCTATGTCATTGATTGTTTCTTATATAGCTAAACTGTTTTTCACTAAGCATGTATGTCATTGATTTTTTTTCTTATATCTCTAAACTGTTTTTCACTACTCATGTATGTCCTTGATTTTATCTTATAGCACTAAACTGTTTTTCACTACTCATCTATGTCATTGATTGTTTCTTATATCACTAAACTGTTTTTCACTACTCATGTATGTCATTGCTTTTTTCTTATATCACTAAAGTGTTTTGATGAATAATACATTCTTTGATATATTGAAACCAAGTTTTTTTTTTGTTGATTTTCTTTAGTGGTTTTGTTTTCATGACGTTGTCTTGTCGGCTCAGAGCTTACATTACCAGACATGAACAATGTCTTAGAAGAAGTTATGGCAAATACAGAACAGTCAAATGTATAAAATCTAGGAAAAAATAACCAAAGGCGAAAAGACCTAAAGAGAGAAATGTCTCGACCAAGCTTATAAATATTACAACTAAAAGGTTGATCAAAATTCAAACATTATAAAAATAACCAAATATGAAAAGGCCAAAGACAGAAATATTTCAACTAAACTTATAAATAAGTCACCAAAAGG
This sequence comes from Cepaea hortensis, assembly GCA_963921405.1. Lineage (NCBI taxonomy): Eukaryota > Metazoa > Mollusca > Gastropoda > Stylommatophora > Helicidae > Cepaea > Cepaea hortensis. The sequence goes on along the minus strand of OY992880.1, from coordinate 25,021,682 downwards.
GGAAAAGGTCAAGTACAGAAATAGCTATGGAAAAAGTAAGTCCACAAAACTAAGAAAGAAATGTAACTTCTGTAGTCAATTGTGTCTTATCTGAAAAGACGCTATCAATGTCACCCCTTTCCTTGTTTTACTTTACCAAAGACCTTCACCGTATCTGGTACAGAAACCCTTATACAGCACTCATCTCTCCACAGTCTTGGTTGCTTTCTAATACAAAGTGGTTACATCACCAAGAACTTCAAACCTCCAGTGTACACGTGCTCCATTGAAACACCCATGACAGTTAACAACATGTATGGCCATGTAATATGTGAGTCCATCGGGGATAGTTCATCCGAGTATTCCAAAAGATCCATTTCCCATGGCTGACATCTTCAACTTGCTATAACACAACTTATTCTAATATACACTTTACATGAAATTTCCCAAATTTGGGCTCTATTAAAGATTACGTAATGAGATACACAAAGACACCAAGAACATATCATACAAAACAATTCACAAATTAAAACTTAAACCATATCAGATGAACCACCCAACAAGTACTACACAAACATATAATAAGGAAACACATGACACACAGAGCTTACAGACAAATCACTTGGACTCAAACAAATTTTGCTTCTTGTACTGTAGAATTCTACCAACACTTCTTTCCTATCACCAAAACTAAACATCTACCACACAACCACTGCTCATTTATCCAACATAATACTCATACCCTCGCCAACGACATTAAGGAAATACATACTAGTTTATTTCTGGTTATAACTGTTTTAATAGAGCAGAGAGATATACATGCTAATTAGACTACAGCTGCCTTCTTCACTGCTGTCCTTTGTTCGATGACTTTTCTTCTGTGGTTGTCCCTCAAGACTGGGTTCAAAATTTTTTCCAGCTCTAGTATACGGCTTTCAAAATTCTCACGTTCTCTGATTACATGATGCCAGTTACCATTGCGTTCTTCGGTGCCAACAGTATGGACTGTCAAGAAGTGAGGTTCTGGTGCAAAACTAACCTGTGGAGGTAAATAAAACACATTGAAACTTACAAGACTACCTACTACTTCAGTAAAGAAAAAACAGTAAAAAATTCACAAGGAGAAGTGGTAAAAGGCATAAAAACAGACTGTCGACATTCTATTGGTCACGTCTTGAGAAAAGGTAAAGGTATAGTCACTGATGGTTTGTGGTATAGAGAGATGTACATAGAAAAGATGTATAACACATAGGTTTTCGGTATTGGTCATGTTTACAAAAATACACAGGTGAATTATGATCATTACTACCCATACACACCTTATTCGTTGAAGAGGAACACCTTCGGACACCATCAGTAGGATATTTTTCGTTCCACGTCACATTAATTTTCTTGAGAGACTCTGGGGCATGACTACTAGCCAAAAGGTCAATATCTTCATCTGAAGACGAATCATCACCCCAAGCAAAAGTTGTCTCTGATACAGCTAAAGCTGGCTGGGTGCCACGAGTAGGTTTCTGGCAGAACAAAATGTCTAATGTTAAAGCTGGTGTGAAGAAGCCAGAATCATCCTCCTTCAAAACACTGTCATCTTCACAACAATCTTCATCTTCTGACCACGATGTCCGTCTATCAATTAAAGCTGTCATTGTACCTGGTGAATGGAAGGTGAAAAAAGTTTTACACAAGTAGGTTAAAACGTTAGGATTACAATGTGATTCTATAGAAGAATCTCTGATCACAGACCCATACTACAGATACGACAGTGTGAGTGTAGATTCTACGAGTCACAATTATGGACTGGTGTAATGGTTTTCACTAACAACTGACAAGAGGGTGTTTTTGTGAAACGGGAACTCGACACCGCTGATATGTTAGTAGTAGGGGCTTTAAATCTAATGTCTGACAATGTATAAGTATGTATTTCCTTAATGTCGTTGGCGAGGGTATGAGTATTATGTTGGATAAATGAGCAGTGGTTGTGTGGTAGATGTTTAGTTTTGGTGATAGGAAAGAAGTGTTGGTAGAATTCTACAGTACAAGAAGCAAAATTTGTTTGAGTCCAAGTGATTTGTCTGTAAGCTCTGTGTGTCATGTGTTTCCTTATTATATGTTTGTGTAGTACTTGTTGGGTGGTTCATCTGATATGGTTTAAGTTTTAATTTGTGAATTGTTTTGTATGATATGTTCTTGGTGTCTTTGTGTATCTCATTACGTAATCTTTAATAGAGCCCAAATTTGGGAAATTTCATGTAAAGTGTATATTAGAATAAGTTGTGTTATAGCAAGTTGAAGATGTCAGCCATGGGAAATGGATCTTTTGGAATACTCGGATGAACTATCCCCGATGGACTCACATATTACATGGCCATACATGTTGTTAACTGTCATGGGTGTTTCAATGGAGCACGTGTACACTGGAGGTTTGAAGTTCTTGGTGATGTAACCACTTTGTATTAGAAAGCAACCAAGACTGTGGAGAGATGAGTGCTGTATAAGGGTTTCTGTACCAGATACGGTGAAGGTCTTTGGTAAAGTAAAACAAGGAAAGGGGTGACATTGATAGCGTCTTTTCAGATAAGACACAATTGACTACAGAAGTTACATTTATTTCTTAGTTTTGTGGACTTACTTTTTCCATAGCTATTTCTGTACTTGACCTTTTCCCCTTTTGGTGACTTATTTATAAGTTTAGTTGAAATATTTCTGTCTTTGGTCTTTTCATATTTGGTTATTTTTATAATGTTTGAATTTTGATCAACCTTTTAGTTGTAATATTTATAAGCTTGGTCGAGACATTTCTCTCTTTAGGTCTTTTCGCCTTTGGTTATTTTTTCCTAGATTTTATACATTTGACTGTTCTGTATTTGCCATAACTTCTTCTAAGACATTGTTCATGTCTGGTAATGTAAGCTCTGAGCCGACAAGACAACGTCATGAAAACAAAACCACTAAAGAAAATCAACAAAAAAAACTTGGTTTCAATATATCAAAGAATGTATTATTCATCAAAATACTTTAGTGATATAAGAAAAAATCAATGACATACATGATTAGTGAAAAACAGTTTAGAGCTATAAGAAAAAATCAATGACATACATGAGTAGTGAAAACAGTTTAGTGCTATAAGAAACAATCAATGACATAGATGATTAGTGAAAAACAGTTTAGAGATATAAGAAACAATCAATGACATACATGAGTAGTGAAAAACAGTTTAGTGATATAAGAAACAATCAATGACATAGATGATTAGTGAAAAACAGTTTAGAGATATAAGAAACAATCAATGACATACATGAGTAGTGAAAAACAGTTTAGTGATATAAGAAACAATCAATGACATAGATGATTAGTGAAAAACACTTTAGTGATATAAGATAAAATCAAGGACATACATGAGTAGTGAAAAACAGTTTAGAGATATAAGAAAAAAAAAATCAATGACATACATGCTTAGTGAAAAACAGTTTAGCTATATAAGAAACAATCAATGACATAGATGATTAGTGAAAAACAGTTTAGCTATATAAGAAACAATCAATGACATAGATGATTAGTGAAACACCAAAAAGTTCTGGATTAGTGATCTTCATTTTTGAGTATATAGTTGACTATCAAAAAACACTGTTGTTGTCGAAGTCATCACACATACCTTATATGTTTCGGATCCAGAATAAAGACATGTATGAGATATCATACAAGATATCTGAATACTTCTTTTTATCATACCAAAACCACCCGATAGCGGTGGTCGACACTTTTTTCTAATACTACCACTTGATTGGGTAGCATAAGCGATAGGTCCTTGCAGTACGCCTTAAGGGCTGCCAAACTGTCTCTATCATTTGGTTGGATATCCTCTGCTACTATGAGTGGAGGTGTTGCCAGGGTGTCTAAGGGTGTCATCCTTTCTCGTGATGTCTGGTGGTGTAAGTACCGTTGTAGGTTCGAATTGTATAGATTGTCACGTAACTGACAGGGATAATCATTGTGAATGTTCCCATTATGGCGGGTAAGTTTATCATTGAAGATACAGTGGTGGCAGTCTGGTACTTGACTTACACTACGATGATGGTGTAAATAGACAGGTGGTGCTGTCGTCTCTGGTATTGGAGTGTTTGGTGTATTCATACGTGGCTGATGACGTATTCGTTTGTGTTTTTGTAGGCCATCGTTCGTATTACACACCTTATCACATAACTGACAGGGATATACTTGGTCTTTCCCCTCGTGAATGGTCCGAATGTGACGACTAAGGGTATACTTATCACAATAGGCTTTGTCGCACACTGAACACGTGACAGTAGATCTGGTGGTCATATTGATAAACTGGTTTGTTTCTTCTTTCTTACAACCACGAAAAAATGTTCTGGTGTATACAATGTTTCACTGTTTTATCAGAGGCCAACGACACGAATAAGGCTCACACCAAGTTTCACTGCTGTACCCAAGTCACTACGTGAAAAATAGCTGGTTACTACACAATGCTCACACCAACCTGTTTCACCGATGTAGCCAAGTCAGTACGTGAACAATATCTGCTTACTACACGGCTCACACCAGCCTGAAGCACCTCTGTAGATAGACAAGTCAGCCCGTGAACTGGTACTGAGCTCACAAGAGACGCCTTCTATTTTATACACTGGTTCTGCACACGACCTAGCTGACGTGGCAGTAAGCTATTCTCACGCCTGCTTCCCACAAACCGATGACTCATACTTAATGACTTTTACACATGGCGTTGATGACGTAGTCTCGGATATCAGCGTTTCTTTACCAAAGGGGGTATGTGATATTCTTGTAGGTCTGTATGCACAAGTGTATCTGTAGTGGTTGTGATACCAGTAGTACTGGTTTGTGTGTGTTTTTTGTGTACTTATGTGTCTGTATGTACAAGTGTATCAAATGTGTATGGGTGTCTGTATGTGTTTTGTGTCTGTCTTTGTTGTTGTACTCGTGTCTGTACGTAGTTGTATATAGTTGTGATGACAGTAGTAATGCTAGGCGATGGGTGTGTCTGTACTTGAGTATAGTTGTGATGACAGTAGTAATGTGTGTGTGTGTACTTGGCTGTCTTTGTATTTGTGTGTATCAAGTGTGTACATGTGTTTGTGTCTTTGTATTTGTCTTTGAGTGTTCTTGTGTAATTGATTATGGGTATGTACTTGTGTATAGTTGTGATGTTATAGGTCTGTATGTACAAGTGTGACCGTCTTTGTGTATTTGTTTATGGCTGTGTGTGGTTGACTTTGTGCTTGTAGGTCTGTATGTACAAGTGTGACCGTCTTTGTGTATTTGTTTATGGCTGTGTGTGGTTGACTTTTGTTCTTGTAGGTCTGTATGTATAAGTGTATCAAGTGTGTATGGGTGTGTCTGTGTATAGTTGTGATGACAGTAGTAATAGTATGGATTGTCTGTACTTCTGTGTCTGTATGTACAAGTGTGTCTGTGTCTTTGTGTTTGAGTGTTCTTGTGTATGGGTGAGTGTGTCTGTACTGGTTGTGATGACAGTAGTAATGGTATGGGTGTGTCTTTGTGCTTGTCGCTAATATTCGTAGTAGTATTTTCACTACTATTGATTCTTCCTCACTTTACCCACCACCATTGCAATATACATACTTTCCCCTATAATTTAAGTGGTCACTCAACTACTTGACCACTGCTTGACCTCTGCTTGACCACGTCATCGATCACTTTAATCACTACCATAATCTTAGGCACATCGTCCTCTACAATTTAAGTGGTCACTCGACCCCTTGACCACTACTTGACCACTGCTTGACCACTACTTGACCACTAATTTACCACTCTTTAATCATCACCATCTCATTACAATCACTTTTCCCTAAAATTTCCCTAAAATTTTCCTCACTTACACACCGCTTGACCACTGCTTGACCACTACTTGACCACTACTTGATCATTAATTTACCACTAATTTAATCATCACCATGTCACTACGACCAATTTCCCCTAAAATTTTCCTTACTTGACCACTTGACCACTCCTTGACCACTGATTGACCACTAATTTACCACTCTTTAATCACCACCATATCATTACAATCACTTTTCCCTAAATTTTCCTTACTTGACCACTTGACCACTCCTTGACCACTGATTGACCACTGGTTGACCAGTGTGTAATTGCAAACACCTCTTATTATATTTATGACCACCCCTATATCACTTCTACTTGATCACTAATACCCCTTACCACCATACCCATTATAACTTTATATGCTTTCCTTTGTAATCGGTGAATATACCACCCTTCACTACTATCACACTGTTCAGATGATAGTAACCAGCTCTTACTTCGAGTATAACCACGATCCATCACACCCTTGTTCATCACTACACAGATACAGTCATACACGTAACCACCCTATACCCATTACACCCTTGTGTATCACTACACAGACACATTAAGTCTACGCCACCACCATATATCCATGACTAGAACGACCCATCACAACACCACGCACACATTCATATCTACACCACCATATACCCATGAGTAGAAACCACGACCCATCACACCCTTGTTCATCACTACGCACACATTATATCTACACCACCATATACCCATGAGTAGAACGACCCAGCACACCCTTGTCTATCACTACCCATACATATTATGTCTACGCCACCACCATATACCCATGAGTAGAACGACCCATCACACCCTTGTTCATCATACACATTCATATACTCATTTCTAAAATATATACCCCTCCCTCAGCCGTGCCCTCTCTTTAAGTACTACCACTCATCTCACAACCTCGCAGAACATTTTACCTTAATTAATTCCCCACCAGGCAGCGCCAAAAATTTCGTTCCCACGAAAAAAAAGTTCCCACACGCCGTTTCACCCCACACAAAAAAAAAAAAAAATTTCACCGAGTCGACATTTTCCCCGTATTTCCTTCATAAACCCAAATTACCCTACCAGTTTACCCTCCAATCATGTGGCAAGTGCACGCCATATACTACTTGTGTGTTGTTAAATTGACTGCCATGTCGTCCACCATTCCGGTATCTTGTATTGATGTTTAAGACAGAAAATGACCTGTGTTGTTAAATCAACTACTGTGTCATCCATCATGTCTGTATCTTGTATTGATGGTTAAGACATAAATGATATGTGTTGTTTAATCAACTGCTGTGTCATACATCATACCTGTACCTTATATTGTTGCTAGTCTCAATTTTTAAAGCTTCCTTTCATTGCAAAATATACCTCCATATGTGCTCGGTCTCCTTTCATAGATGACACAAAGGGAATCTCACCACAGTGCACGAACTCGGCCAGTGTCCACATGGTTGTGTGTGTGTGTGTGTGTGTGTGTGTGTGTGTGTGTGTGTGTGTGTGCGTGCGCGCAGGAATCACTCAAGTTATCAATACTGTTTACTTTCGCAATTTGTCTACTTTTGAAATTTAACTTGACAGGTGCTATTGGTAGTACACAGCAATATCAATTGTTAAGGAACTCAAGGGACCTTTCTAATAGCATGAGAAATGCATTCACATTTATTGATCGATGCGGTCTGCTCGTCTTGATTTGCAACTGACGGGAGATGTTTCACGCATCTAACATTATGCAAATCCTCCTGGTTTCTATCCATTTATGAGAATGGCGGACTTCCTTCGCACTAGTTGACATGTTTCTGAACTAAAATAAACTACAAAAACAATAGCCACTGACAAAACTACATGTCAACCAAGAGTCTCAATCAACATGTCATATTGCACATGTCACAAACGTTGAATATCTTGGCGTTATTATCGACAACAGTATGGACTGTTTAGAAGAATTCAGGCGTAAACTCGCTGTAACAAGGCGGGGGTTAAACAATATTAAGAGGCCGCGGCAGAACAGCATCAAACAATTACAACTATAATTCTTAAGGACATCCATCTTTCATGTGGCAAGATACACATGTCATTCATGGATAATTTCGCAATGACTACAACAGGAAATGGAGGGATGTTGAAATTAAATGATGCAGAAAGATTCATGATTTCTAAGAATATCTTGTATAAAGAAAAAAATAAATGAATGCACACTTAAGAGCTGAATATTGAAGAAGGTTGGCTATTAAAGATGATAGCACAAACAAAATTGAAATATTTTAGTCACTTGAAACGTTATGAAAGTTTGGAGAGAACAATAATGGAGAGATTGATTTTGTCTGGGAAGAGAGAAAGAGAACGGCCAAAGAGAAGATGGGTGCAGGATGTGGTGGATGATCTCCTGGTGATGGTGTATCGGACGTGGGACATCTTGCTTTATAATCGAGAGGTTTTCCGGAAGGTTGTTATGGGAGTGGGGTTCTGCAAAGGACACTCTATTGAATGAATGAATGAATGAATGAATGAATGAATGAATGAATGAGAAAGATTGCCTGAAGTAATTCTTGTGTCCCAAGGAGAGGTAAAATATTGATATTCTATACGATATGAACATAGCAGAGAAATCGCTCACACAAAGTATCATGGCTAGATTCCATTAATCGTGGACACGAGTGGGTTGGGGTACAGGCAAACAGGACGAACTGGCACAATGTCATAGTAACACTGGGTCGTGAGTGTAGAGAATGGGCAGCGGGCCGCATAGAGTTTGAGGTGCAATAACTGATCCAGAGTAACACACATTAGGCTGACATAGTGATCTACACCGATAGGTCAGTAGTGAGAAACAAACTCAGTGATTGGGGTTTCATTGCGAAAGCTTATGGACGAAAAAAAAAGAGCATACTGTGTATTTACGAAATTACTAAAGAAACAGTGTCAAACGAGTCGTATTTGCATCATGGCATTTCTTCACATGCTGTGCAAATACACAGACTAGATACGACATTCCGGTGTTTTGGGGATTCTCTTGAATAGCTCTCGCGATTTTCTTCGAGCGAATACTTCCACTCTCTTGAAAAAAATAAAAAAAGAGAGTCTGGCATATGAGACTACGACCTCCAGCATGAGAATGGAGGTGGAAGCAGTAACAGCGGCATTCCGTTGGTTACAAGAGACCACTACAACTCACAATGTATTCATTACGGACTCAAGGAGTACGCTTAGTAAGGTGGAGAAAGGAATATTCGTGTGGAATGGCCCTTTTCGCTGCAGAGGTCACAGATTGTGAGAATTGTATGGATTTTGTTACCTGGCCATGCGGTAGTAAGGGGAATGAACAAGTTGAAAGGCTTGCTGGGAATGTGCCTCTTAGTGGTAGATTACCATGGACAAGGGAGAGGTGGTCGTGCTCCTGTGGGAGCAGGTTGAGAAGGTGGGGGACCAAATTAAGAACCCGTATGTGGAAAGAATGAGATTGCGGGAGATCGGCTGGTGTTCTGGAAGAATGTTAAAACTGAGAGGGAAGACCAGGAGAACGTTCAATCATATAACGGTGGGAACGATTAGTAGTGTGACTCCTCACTGGTTGTTGAACGAGGGGGCGGAGCACGTATGGGCATGTCCTGAGTGCAGTGATGTCGGTTCTTAGCTCAACTCAACTCAACTCGGTAAGTGAGATACGTTGGCCATGTTTAATGTCTCAGTGACGTGGAGACACCAGTGTGTGAGTGTGTGTGTGCGTGCGTGCGTGCGTGCGTGCGTGCGTGTGTGTGTGTGTGTGAAGGAATAGTTGCTGTGCCAAGAGGTAGGGGCCATCAAGCTAGAAATACCCTCACCACAAACATGCATGAGGCCAGGAAACTGAGAAAGGATTGAGCATTTTTTCGCTTCTGAATATACATGATATAGAAGGGTATCAATATTTCAATGGAAGAAATGTAGAACCAACAGATATTTAGTTAGTTAGTTAGTTAGTTACTTAGTTAGTTGGTTGGTTGGTTGGTTGGTTGGATGGTTGGTTGGTTGGTTGGTTGGTTGGTTGGTTAGTTAGTCGAGGTTCCAACTTCACGGCAACGGGTCGTCCCCATTATGCTCCGTTCCTGTGCGAGTGAATATCACACAAAATGCTCCCCACTGTCCAACGTGAAAAGTGGAACAGACAGGAGTCTCGGCAATCCAACAGCCCGCACAGGTACACTGTGCATAATGCCACAGACAGAATTCCAACACAAAAGTCATCCACGAAAACCACAGTTCATCGTCGATGGAATCGGCAGTCACCAGAAAGACCTCATTGACCCGGGGTTTCTCACATGGCTCTGTCTCTATCCGCAGGGCGACCCGCCGAAAGCGTCGCATTAAGCACGAACTCCGTAGCTCCAGCGCCGACTACCAGGAGTCTCCTGAAAAATGCACTCGTGAACCGAAAAGGCAAATCAGTCAATTCAGGAACAGCCGGTAGCCATTGTTCCGAACATGCAGGTCACTGTAGAAACAAAAGCGGCCATGTAAAAGCATTCCACGTGAATATCACAGCTCACAGAGTAGCGCCACGCACTCACTCAGTAGCAGTGCGACGGAACCATTTACTACCAGTCCAACATGAGGAAATGCGAAATGCAAACCGCAGCCACAAAGATAAATACTCCAGAGGCCGTAGCGGTTCAATGTCTAACCGCTATGATGGGGTCCGGAAGTCCACCAACAAATATATCCAACAAGTACACAATATTGAAGAATGTTGGTTAAGAAAACAAAAATAAATTAGGAACATGAGACAGTTTGGACATACAGAAAGTCATGAAAATCTCGTAAGTTTATTACAGAAATTCGGTTTAGACAGATTGTATGGACACTTTATGAGCAGAAATAAATGTGAAAACTTAGTGAACTTTGGTAACCGTGTTGAGAAAAGAGCAAGAGGAAGACAAATAAAGAAATATTTTGATGGCTTGACCACACTGCATAATCGGGACTTGGACACAGATGTGATCCATAACTCACGTCATCATGTCAGATGGCGAACCATGACTGTCCACGCTTTTCGTGGTGCCACACGACTGTGTTGATAATAAAACACACGAAAACATAGACAAGACCGGGTGAAGTGCATCGGGGAGGCGTAGAAGAGGCAGACACCGACGTAGATTGAGACCTGATGTGATAAATAATTGACACATGACAGCAACAGAGGCCGGACATATGCCTTATGGTGGAGAAAAGACTAACGGGAATGGAATAGACGGAATATGCAACTTGATGGTGTAAAACCTTTATGTATCCCCCAAAACACCAGATTATCGTATCTAGTCTGTGTATGTACACAGTATGTAAAGAAACATTAGATATGCAGTTGATACAGTATTGATTGCAGACAATGCGCAGGATCTGCAACAATTAGTAAATGCGGTTGTTGTACACAGTGAGTCTCTGGGGTTAGAATTAAATTGTAAAAAGACACAGGTTATGGTCGTCACTAGGGAGAACGAAGTACATCAATGTAATATACAAGTAAATGGGAATATTCTTCAACAAGTGAATCGATACAATTATCTCGGAACAGTCATAAAATCGGATGGGAGATACCTTGAAGAGATTAGAACAAGAATCGCCATGGCGAAAGTAGCCTTTAGCAAGATGAAAAACATTCTGACCAATAAAAAGATGTCAATCGAAACGAGAAAAGGAGTGTTGAGGGGATACATAGAGCCTGTTCTTTTGTATGGATGTGAAACTTGGACAATGTGCAGTCAAGCTGAAAAACATCAGATGGCTGCAGAAATGTGGTTTCTGAGGAAAATGCAAAGAATACCATGGACAGATAGAAAAACCAATGACCAAGTACTACAGGAGACAAATGAAAATCGTAAATTGATTAGAGAAATTAGACGTAGACAGTCAAAATTTTTTTGGGACATGTTATGAGAAGAAATGGATTTGAGAATTTAGTGACAACTGGCAAGATCGAAGGGAACAGACCAAGAGGAAGACCGAGAGGAACATACCTGGATGACTTGGCCACATGGCATGGACGAGAAGGAACACTGAGCTGATCCATGACTCTGGCGATCGAGTGAAATGGCAAGTCATGACCGCCCACGCGAGTCATGACCGCACATGATATATATATATATATATATATATATATATATATATATATATATATATATATATATAAATGATTGCAGATAAAGCACACACAGAGCGTGAGAGACGTAAGATGGTGCAAAATGGTGGAAATGACCATGTTTTCACATGCACCTACTGTGGGCAAACATTTGCAGCAAGAATTGGCCTTACCAGCCACACTCGCCACCGCCATGGATCGTAGTTATTAAGCCTTTTTGAAGCACAATGTACCAAACTATCGTCTGTCAAGACGGAAAGGTGCCAATGAAACAAACAATACAGAGATCTCTTTTTGAGTTATCAAGTTCGCACTAATTTTCGATGCACACGAATTTCCACAGAAATACAGACACATTATTGCGGTGATAAGCGTTCACAGTCTTTGGTTCAGGCTTTTTCTTCTTCGGAATCCGTGTCGGTATCAATTATCAGATTTTGAAATGTTAGGGTGTCATCGTTTCCCTCTTCTGGAGAGTTGTTGGTTGCGTTTTCCGATTGTCCTTCTGTTTGCTCGTTTTGTTTTCTCGTTTGTTCATTCTGTTTGCTCGTTTGCTCATTGTCTTCCGATTTCGTTGTTCGGTTTTTCCCCTTCTTGTGGGGTGCGACTATTGACGAGGATTCGTGTTCGTCTAACTCGTTGGCTTGTTCTTGATCAATTTTCAGAGTTTGAAATGTTATGGTGTCATTGTTTCCATCTTCCGGAAAGTTGTGGGTCGCGTTTTCCGATTGTCCTTCTGTTTGTTCTTTCTGTTTTCTCGTTTGTTCGTTCTGTTTGCTCGTTTGTTCATTCTGTTTGCTTGTTTGCTTATTTTCTTCTGGTTTTGTTGTTTGGTTTTCCCCTTTCTTGTGGGGCGTGACTGTTGACGAGGATTCGTGCTCGTCTGACTCATTGGCTTGTTCTTTTTCCGCTAATTCTTTTAATTTCCTCTTGTTGTTTTTGTAGATTACTTTGGTGTATCCATCATCTTCTGACTGAGATACAGGTTCTTGTGGTTTCTGTTTGTCTTTTCTGGGTGGTGCAGCCTTTTTTGGCATGCTGCGCAGAGGCGGAAAGTCCTTATCAAGTAGGCCTGAGATAACTGGGAAATCTACATTGTTTGTTTGTGTTGTCAATTTTTGGCCGTTTTCAGGCCTCTCAACAGGCCTCCTTCTACTGGGGCATTGATTTGACAACCAGTGTGAGTCAAGGCCACATGTAGGGCAGGTTACACGTCTGCCTGCGTCAGTTATCAGGATCCTGTGGGTCCCTTTGACGACCCCAGGGGCCTCTATTGTAACATAATGAGGGACATCTTTCGTGGGGTGGCACAGGATCCCCCATCGGCCTCCCGCATTTGGTAGTCTAAATGCTTCTGGTTCTTTGTCTCCTGTTACAGCCGCGATCATTTTTTTGACTCCTTCCGGAGTGATCGTTTCCGGTAACCAGTGCACTGTGATTCGACGTTTTTCCTTGTCCGCGTGTTCTATTTTCACACTGATGTTTTCTTTGACAATGTCGAATTTTTTCCCATGTATTTCGTCATATACTGACTGGCTGACTTCATCTGTCAGCGTGCAGTACCATTTCGTGGGTTGCTCCAGTCGGAATGGCTCTTTCATGCCGTTGACAGGTACACCACATGGTCCCCTCAACACGCTTGCTATCAGAGACGGCGTCGCTTTCGCTGCCGCCTGCGACCCGGATACCGTTAAAACCAACGTTCTCGGGTAGTACCAGGCGCCCCTTTGGAAATCTTCCACACTGAATATAAAGTGAGACATCTTCAAGGCGTGGTAGGAAGAGCTGTGTTATCTTTTGAAATGTTATTCCAAAAACGCCGTACACAAATATTCAGTGAACTTTACTATGATTCAATACTGGTACTTACTGAAAACACTGCTGCGCAAACACTGCTGCGCACACACTGCTGTGCAAACACTGCTGTGCAATCACTGCTGTGAAAAGTTCCACTGTTAATCCATATCAATCAATCAATCAATCATGTGCCATGCCGGAAAGCGTGGGCGGTCATGACTCGCCATTTCACTCGATCACCAGCGTCGTGGATCAGCTCAATTAATCCATATAGCGCAATTGAAAATGAAGAATAAGTCCGTGCATTTGTTTCTTGTGGTACATGGTCATTGGTTTTTCGGTCTGTCCATTATATTATTTGCATTCTCCTCAGAAACCTCATTTCCACAGCCATCATATGTTTTTCAGTTTGTTTGTCCATTGTCCACACTTCACATCCATACAAAAGTACAGGCTCTATGTAGCACCTTAACACTCTTTTTCTTGTTTCAAATGACATCTTTTTATTGGTCAGTATGTTTTTCATCTTGCTGAAGGCTACTTTTGCCATGGTTATTCTTGTTCTAGTCTCTTCAAGGCATATCCCATCAGATGGTATGACTGTTCCGAGATAATTGTACCTATTCACTCGTTGAATAATATTCCCATTTACTTGTATATTACATTGTGGTATTTTGTATCTGATGGCTGCAGAAATGTGGTTTCTGAGGAAAATGCAAAGAATACCATGGACAGACAGAAAAACCAATGAACAAGTACTACAAGAGACAAATGAAAATCGTAGATTGATTAGAGAAATTAGACGTAGACAGTCAAAATTTTTTGGACATGTTATGAGAAGAAATGGATTGGAGAACTTAGTGACAGCTGGCAAGATCGAAGGGAACACACCAAGAGGAAGACCGAGAGGAAAATACCTGGATGGCTTGGCCACATGGCATGGACGAGACAGGAACACTGAGCTGATCCACGACTCTGGTGATCGAGTGAAATGGCGAATCACGACCGCCCACGCTTTCCGGCATGGCACATGATTGATTGATTGATTGATTTTGTTCTGACATTATATCTATCTTATTTCGGATGCTCATCCTTGCATTGTAACTCCGTGTACAAAAACATAACAATCTTACCGATAACTAACGACAACACAACCTCGGTTGGGTTGCATTTTATATAAATGTTATCATCTGGGAATTTCATAAAATAAATTTCAAACAACTGATTTGATACAGCCGATTTCACATAACTGATTTAACACAATCGATTTCACACAACGGACAAATATACTCTATATAGCACCAGTCCTAACTACAGTACTACTTTCTGATCACAATTAACATAAATGACTAAAGTAAAACCGCCGCGGCATGGGTGTATGATAACTGCAAGATGGCACCTTGCCATTACAAGATGTCTGTCTCAACATCAAGTCTACGAAGAGTCAACAGCCCCGTGTCTTGATTTATATCATCGCAAAAATAACATCTCATGATTCACATGATATGTACTCTGTGTCATAATCTACCTAACATGTTTTTTTTTTTTTTAAACCTTTATTGAGTGTTAAGAAACATTTGCATTTGTATTGTTCGTGTTGTTACAGAGCGTTGCATGTGGAAGTGTAGGTGACATATGCGCAAAAAGTACAAATTTTTTTTTTTTTTTTTTTTTACATTTGGACATTTCTCCATTGACATTGTTGTAAGGAAATATTTTAAAACAAAAGCGTGATGGTAGTGCGCTGTTATTATTCCCCTGCCGCCCCACTCTCCTGTCAGCTTCAAAACTCCTACCAAGTACCATCACCACCTCTCGGTGATGATAAACCATGGCGGTGCAAAAACTGTTTTGAAGCAACCGGTGAGGGCGGCAGCAGAGACAACAATACGCGTTTACAAAGCCATATATATTAATAGTGATTACAATGATAATAATGCCAATAAACAACCAAATACATAAATAATATAATAATGACAGGGAATAAAACTGCTAAGGGTGGTAAAACTCAAAGATAAAAAACAGCAATGATAATAAATAATAGTTTAACATGTGAATTGTGATTCCATTTGCTAGAATGATTATCTTAGGAATGGTGTTTACATGAAATACGTCTTTTAATAATAAAGACAAAGAATAAAACTACTAAGGGTGATAACAGCAAGGCTAATAAACACAATGATAGAATTTGTTATGATAATGATCACATTTTCCAAAACTGTGATTCCATTTGCTAAATGATTTTCTTAGGAATGGTGTTAAAACATGGCAGGTACATACAATAACAATTGCATCCTGCACTGTTAAATAATATAGTAGGTGTAAAAAGGAGTTGGTTATCTTTTTTCTCCTTGCTTATTGTTTTTTTTTTTTTTTTATACATATGCATGCAATGTTCAATAATAGTAGAAGTAAAAGGAGTTGGTTTTCTTTTTCTCCTTGCTTATTTGGTCATATATGTAAGGGTTCATTTATTTTTTCCCTTCCTCTTTTTTTTTTTTTTTACTTTTTGCCTTCATCACCCTTATCTGGGCAATTATGGTAAAGGCAGGATAATTATTTGAACCAAACCGGAAATCTACCAAACCTAATCTACCTAACATGGCTAATTAATACGTTGTGAAGAGAAACCAGAGCAAACCTAACTTCTGTTTAGATAGACGTGACCTAGCAGATAAAGAAATAAATAATTTACTAAACAATATATATTACACAACAATTTAGTGTCTGAAATTTCAAATAATAATCAAAAGTGTGTAAAGCTTTTATAATATAACATTTACTTGATACCATCCGAAATATAAATACAATTGTTACTGGAATAAACATATACTTGTCTTGCAAAATAGCTATCGGTACAAGTATAGTGAAATATATAATTGTTCCCCTTGATTGCTAAATCAGAAAGAAATATGATTTCAACCTAGATGGAATTATTTCCCTTGTATTAAAGAATAAAATCATAGTTGCATATCCTTTACAGGGAGTCGCATCAACACCAATATTTTATGCTGTTGTGATCACTTGGCAAGTTAACGTTCAGTAGTTTTCCATTCCTTTCTGAACGACCGGCATCCATGCCATTTCGTAAAAAAACAACGCAAGGCGGTTTACTGCCAAATTGTCTGCAGCTGTGTTTCGAAAGCGTGTATGACTGTTTGTGGGAACTGCTCCCGTAACCCCTTCGCCTCGAAGCCAGAAAAAAAAAATTCGTACTAATAAACCATTCTGTTCACAATATCTTTTTAAGGTTGGTGTTTAGCTTGTCCTCTGATGTCCACATTTTTTTCTCTTTAAGCTTCCCCAGAAGCTCTGCTGTATTTGATTGTTTTGTTTGCATGATTATAATTGAGGGGAGCTGCTGGCCGAGTGGCTAGAACGCCGGGCTCTCATTCGGGAGACCCGGGTTCGAATCCTCGGTAAGGTGTGGGGGATTTTTCTGTCCGGGGCAAAAAGAAAACTCTAACCTGCACAGTCCGCGGTGACTGCATTAGCCACTCGGCCCTAATTCCTCAGGTTCAAGACCCCCCCCCCACCCCCTGTCCTACAACGTAAGGTTCTTTTCTTCTTCTTCTTCTTCTTCTTCTTCTTCTTCTTCTTCTTCTTCTTCTTCTTCTTCTTCTTCTTCTTCTTCTTCTTCTTCTTCTTCTTCTTCTTCTTCTTCTTCTTCTTCTTCTTCTTCTTCTTCTTCTTCTTCTTCCTCTTCTTCGTCTTCAGCGTTCCGAGCCATTGAGGTTCTTTGCTGCAGATACAATCCGTCTCCATTCGTCTCTCTGGTTGACCTTCTCTTGCCAGTCGGTGATTCCAAGTGCATATAGGTCTGTATATATATTATCTCTCCACTGTCTTCTTGGTCTACCTCGGGGTCTGCGGTCATTTATTTCTTGAGTGTAAGCGAGTTTTCTTTCCCTATTATCTTCCATTCTTTCTATATGCCCCAGCCATTGTAGTCTATTAGCCTTCATGATACCAGTGATTAGCGGGGACTTAAACAGATCATAAATGTCTTTGTTACTTCTTCTTTTCCACTCTCCGTAAGGTACTATAATCAGTAAATGACAGTTTTTTTTGACAGATTATAATTCAAAACAATGTTTTCCCGTGATGAATTTGAATAACGAAGACACAAACAATAGATTGCACGATTTATTGCATGGCATATTTCGCTGCATCTCATCATGTACATACTGCAGAAATCACACAACTTAAGTGAATTAACTAAATACATCAGTAGTAGGATAGGGACTCCAGACCCCACTTTTAGCCTCCATAGTAGTGTTTATGAAGGAAATATGGCTCCAGCCTGGAGGCTGAAGGAAATTTGGGCGGGTGAAATTTTTTTTCGGCGTGCCTCGTGGGAACGGGTTTTTTGTGGAGGCTGAAGGAAATATTTTTGGGCGGGTGAAATTTTTTCGGCGTGTCTCGTGGGAACGGGTTTTTTTTGACGCAGCCTGGTGGGGTGTAAAAAGTAATTAAATGTTTAGTTGGTTCTGGAAGAGGGGAAAGTTATTTTGGTTACATTAGTATGTGTGATGTATAAACAAGGGTGTGATGGGTCGTGGTTATAGTCGAAGTAAGAGGTGGTTACTATCATCTGAACAGTGTGATAGTAGTGAAGGGTGGTATATTCACCGATTACAAAGGAAATCTTATAAAGTTATAATGCATATGGTGGTAAGGGGTATTAGTGATCAAGTAGGAGTGATATAGGGGTGGTCATAAATGTAATAAGAGGTGTTCTCAGTTACACACTGGTCAACCAGTGGTCAAGTGGTCAAGTAAGGGTCAAGTAGTCAAGTAAGGAAATTTTAGGGAAAAGTGATTGTAATGAGATGGTGATGATTAAAGAGTGGTAAATTAGTGGTCAATCAGTGGTCAAGGAGTGGTCAAGTGGTCAAGTAAGGAAAATTTTAGGGGAAAATGGTCGTAGTGACATGGTAATGTTTAAATTAGTGGTAAATTAGTGGTCAAGTAGTGGTCAAGCAGAGGTCAAGCAGTGTGTAAGTGAGGAAAATTTTAGGGAAATTTTAGGGAAAAGTGGTTGTAATGAGATGGTGATGCTTAAAGAGTGGTAAATTAGTGGTCAATCAGTGGTCAAGGAGTGGTCAAGTGGTCAAGTAAGGAAAATTTTAGGGAAAATTGGTCGTAGTGACATGGTAATGTTTAAATTAGTGATAAATTAGTGGTCAAGTAGTGGTCAAGCAGTGGTCAAGCAGTGGTCAAGCGGTGTGTAAGTGAGGAAAATTTAAGGGAAATTTTAGGGAAAAGTGATTGTAATGAGATGGTGATGATTAAAGGGTGGTAAATTAGTGGTCAAGCAGTGGTCAAGCAGTGGTCAAGCAGTGGTCAAGTGGTCAAGTGAATACATTTTAGGGAAAAGTGATTGTAATGAGATGGTGATGATTAAAGGGTGGTAAATTAGTGGTCAAGTAGTGGTCAAGCAGTGGTCAAGTGGTCAAGTGAGGAAATTTTAGGGGAAAAGTGATTGTAATGAGATGTTGATGATTAAAGGGTGGTAAATTAGTGGTCAAGTAGTGGTCAAGTAGTGGTCAAGTGGTCGAGTGACCACTTAAATTGTAGAGGACGATGTGCCTAAGATTATGGTAGTGATTAAAGTGATCGATGACGTGGTCAAGCAGTGGTCAAGTAGTGGTCAAGTAGTCAAGTAAGGAAATTGTAGGGGAAAGTACGTATAGTGCAATGGTGGTGGGTAAAGTGAGGAAGAATCAATAGTAGTGATAATAGTACTACCAATATTAGCGACAAGAATATTAGCTTGTGCGTTATTATACTATATTTTTGTGGGGTGTGTAAAAATCATTCAAAGAGGGTCATACAACCACAAGTACACACATGTACATACAAATACAAAGACAACCAAACATACACATAAAGACAGACAAGCACAAAGACACACCCATACCATTACTACTGTCATCACAACTATACACAGACACACCCATACACACTTGATACACTTATACATACAGACCTACAAGCACAAAGTCAACCACACACAGCCATAAACAAATACACAAAGACGGTCACACTTGTACATACAGACCTACAAGCACAAAGTCAACCACACACAGCCATAAACAAATACACAAAGACGGTCACACTTGTACATACAGACCTACAACATCACAACTATACACAAGTACATACCCATAATCAATTACACAAATACACACCTACAACCACAAAGACACCCAAGTACACACATGTACACACTTGATACACACAAATACAAAGACAGCCAAGTACACACACACACCCATATCATTACTACTGTCATCACAACTATACTCAAGTACAGACAATCCATACTATTACTACTGTCATCACAACTATATACAACCACGTACAGACACGCGTACAACAACAAAGACAGACACAAAACACATACAGACACCCATACACATTTGATACACTTGTACATACAGACACATAAGTACACAAAAAACAAAGAGGGCCACACAAACCAGTACTACTGGTATCACAACTATACACACATACAGACCTACAAGAATATCACATACCCCCTTGTGATAAAGAAACGCGGATATCCGAGACTACGTCATCAACGCCATGTGTAAAAGTCATTAAGTATGAGTCATCGGTTTGTGGGAAGCAGGCGTGAGAATAGCTTGTCTAACTGCCACATCAGCTAGGTCGTGTGCAGAACCAGTGTATAAAATAGAAGGCGTCTCTTGTGAGCTCAGTACCAGTTCACGGGCTGACTTGTCTATCTACAGAGGTGCTTCAGGTTGGTGTGAGCAGTGTAGTAAGCAGATATTGTTCACGTACTGACTTGGCTACATCGGTGAAACAGGTTGGTGAGCAGTGTAGTAACCACCTATTTTTCACGTAGTGACTTGGCTAGCTACAGCAGTGAAACTTGGTGTGAGCCTTAACCGTGTCGTCGGCCTCTGATAAAACAGTGAAACATTGTATACACCAGAACATTTTTTCGTGGTTGTAAGAAAGAAGAAAAAAACAGTTTATCAATATGACCACCAGATCTACTTTCACGTGTTCAGTGTGCGACAAAGCCTATTGTGATAAGTATACCCTTAATCGTCACATTCGGACCATTCACGAGGGGAAAGACCAAGTATATCCCTGTCAGTTATGTGATAAGGTGTATAATACGAACGATGGCCTACAAAAACACAAACGAATACGTCATCAGCCACGTATGAATACACCAAACACTCCAATACCAGAGACGACAGCACCACCTGTCTATTTACACCATCATCGTAGTCTAACGCAAGTACCAGACTGCCACCACTGTATCTTCAATGATAACCTTACCCGTCATAATAGGAACATTCACAATGATTATCCCTGTCAGTTACGTGACAATCTATACAATTCGAACCTACAACGGTACTTACATCACCAGACATCACGAGAACGAACGACACCCTTAGACACCCTGGCAACAAGTCCACTCATAGTAGCAGAGGATATCCAACCAAATGATAGAGACAGTTTGGCAGCCCTTAAGGCGTACTGCAAGGACCTATCGCTTATGCTACCCAATCAAGTGGTAGTATTAGAAAAAAGTGTCGACCACCGCTATCGGGTGGTTTTGGTATGATAAAAAGAAGTATTCAGATATCTTGTATGATATCTCATACATGTCTTTATTCTGGATCCGAAACATATAAGGTATGTGTGATGACTTCAACAACAACAGTGTTTTTTGATAGTCAACTATATACTCAAAAATGAAGATCACTAAACCAGAACCTTTTGGTTTTTCACTAATCATCTATGTCATTGATTTTTTCTTATATCATTAAACTGTTTTTCACTAATCATCTATGTCATTGATTGTTTCTTATATCACTAAACTGTTTTTCACTACTCATGTATGTCCTTGATTTTATCTTATATCACTAAAGTGTTTTTCACTAATCATCTATTTTATTGATTTTTTCTTATATCATTAAAGTGTTTTGATGAATAATACATTCTTTGATATATTGAAACCAAGTTTTTTTTGTTGATTTTCTTTAGTGGTTTTGTTTTCATGACGTTGTCTTGTCGGCTCAGAGCTTACATTACCAGATATGAACAATGTCTTAGAAGAAGTTATGGCAAATACAGAACAGTCAAATGTATAAAACCTAGGAAAAAATAACCAAAGGCGAAAAGGCCTAAAGAGAGAAATGTCTCGACCAAGCTTATAAATATTACAACTAAAAGGTTGATCAAAATTCAAACATTATAAAAATAACCAAATATGAAAAACATCGTCCAAAGACAGAAATATTTCAACTAAACTTATAAATAAGTCACCAAAAGGGAAAAGGTCAAGTACAGAAATAGCTATGGAAAAAGTAAGTCCACAAAACTAAGAAAGAAATGTAACTTCTGTAGTCAAATGTGTCTTATCTGAAAAGACGCTATCAATGTCACCCCTTTCCTTGTTTTACTTTACCAAAGACCTTCACCGTATCTGGTACAGAAACCCTTATACAACACTCATCTCTCCACACTCTTGGTTGCTTTCTAATACAAAGTGGTTACATCACCAAGAACTTCAACACCTCAATTGTACACGTGCTCCATTGAAACACCCATGACAGTTAACAACATGTATGGCCATGTAATCTATGAGTCCATCGGGGATAGTTCATCCGAGTATTCCAAAAGATCCATTTCCCATGGCTGACATCTTCAACTTGCTATAACACAACTTATTCTAATATACACTTTACATGAAATTTCCCAAATTTGGGCTCTATTAAAGAATACGTAATGAGATACACAAAGACACCAAGAACATATCAGACAAAACAACTCACAAATTAAAAACTTAAACCATATCAGATGAACCAGCCAACAACTACTACTAGAACATATAATAAGGAAACACATGACACACAGAGCTTACAGACAGATCACTTGGACTCAAACAAATTTTGGTTCTTGTACTGTAGAATTCTACCAACACTTCTTTCCTATCACCAAAACTAAACATCTACCACACAACCACTGGTCATTTGTCCAACATAATACTCATACCCTCGCCAACGACATTAAGGAAATGCATACTTATACATTGTCAGACATTAGATTTAAAGCCCCTACTACTAACATATCACCGGTGTCGAGTTCCCATTTCACAAAAACACCCTCTTGTCAGTTGTTAGTGAAAACCATTACACCAGTCCATAATTGTGACTCGTAGAATCTACACTCACACTGTCGTATCTGTAGTATGGGTCTGTGATCAGAGATTCTTCTATAGAATCACATTGTTTTAAAAACGTTTTAACCTACTTGTGTAAAACTTTTTTCACCTTCCATTCACCAGGTACAATGACAGCTTTAATTGATAGACGGACATCATGGTCAGAAGAGGAAGATTGTTGTGAAGATGACAGTGTTTTGAAGGAGGATGATTCTGGCTTCTTCACACCAGCTTTATCATTAGACATTTTGTTCTGCCAGAAACCTACTCGTGGCACCCAGCCAGCTTTAGATGTATCAGAGACAACTTTTGCTTGGGGTGATGATTCGTCTTCAGATGAAGATATTGACCTTTTGGCTAGTAGGCATGCCCCAGAGTCTCTCAAGAAAATTAATGTGACGTGGAACGAAAAATATCCTACTGATGGTGTCCGAAGGTGTTCCTCTTCAACGAATAAGGTGTGTATGGGTAGTAATGCTCATAATTCACATGTGTATTTTTGTAAACATGACCAATACCGAAAACCTATGTGTTATACATGTTTTCTATGTACATCTCTCTATACCACAAACCATCAGTGACTATACCTTTACCTTTTCTCAAGACGTGACCAATAGAATGTCGACAGTCTGTTTTTTAGTGGATTTTACCACTTCTCTTTGTGAATTTTTTACTGTTTTTTCTTTACTGAAGTAGTAGGTATGGCCGTCTTGTAAGTTTCAATGTGTTTTATTTACCTCCACAGGTTAGTTTTGCACCAGAACCTCACTTCTTGACAGTCCATACTGTTGGCACCGAAGAACGCAATGGTAACTGGCATCATGTAATCAGAGAACGTGAGAATTTTGAAAGCCGTATACTAGAGCTGGAAAAAAATTTTGAACCCAGTCTTGAGGGACAACCACAGAAGAAAAGTCATCGAACAAAGGACAGCCGTGAAGAAGGCAGCTGTAGTCTAATTAGCATGTATATCTCTCTGCCTTATTAAAAGAATTATAACCAGAAATAAAACTAGTATGCATTTCCTTAATGTCGTTGGCGAGGGTATGAGTATTATGTTGGACAAATGACCAGTGGTTGTGTGGTAGATGTTTAGTTTTGGTGATAGGAAAGAAGTGTTGGTAGAATTCTACAGTACAAGAACCAAAATTTGTTTGAGTCCAAGTGATCTGTCTGTAAGCTCTGTGTGTCATGTGTTTCCTTATTATATGTTCTAGTAGTACTTGTTGGCTGGTTCATCTGATATGGTTTAAGTTTTAATTTGTGAATTGTTTTGTCTGATATGTTCTTGGTGTCTTTGTGTATCTCATTACGTATTCTTTAATAGAGCCCAAATTTGGGAAATTTCATGTAAAGTGTATATTAGAATAAGTTGTGTTATAGCAAGTTGAAGATGTCAGCCATGGGAAATGGATCTTTTGGAATACTCGGATGAACTATCCCCGATGGACTCACAGATTACATGGCCATACATGTTGTTAACTGTCATGGGTGTTTCAATGGAGCACGTGTACAATTGAGGTGTTGAAGTTGTTGGTGATGTGACTACTTTGTATTAGAAAGCAACCAAGACTGTGGAGAGATGAGTGCTGTATAAGGGTTTCTGTACCAGATACGGTGAAGGTCTTTGGTAAAGTAAAACAAGGAAAGGGGTGACATTGATAGCGTCTTTTCAGATAAGACACAATTGACTACAGAAGTTACATTTCTTTCTTAGTTTTGTGGACTTACTTTTTCCATAGCTATTTCTGTACTTGACCTTTTCCCCTTTTGGTGACTTATTTATAAGTTTAGTTGAAATATTTCTGTCTTTGGACGATGTTTTTCATATTTGGTTATTTTTATAATGTTTGGATTTATACCTTTTAGTTGTAATATTTATAAGCTTGGTCGAGACATTTCTCTCTTTAGGTCTTTTCGCCTTTGGTTATTTTTTCCTAGATTTTATACATTTGACTGTTCTGTATTTGCCATAACTTCTTCTAAGACATTGTTCATGTCTGGTAATGTAAGCTCTGAGCCGACAAGACAACGTCATGAAAACAAAACCAATAAAGAAAATCAACAAAAAAACTTGGTTTCAATATATCAAAGAATGTATTCAATGACATAGATGCTTAGTGAAACACCAAAAAGTTCTGGATTAGTGATCTTCATTTTTGAGTATATAGTTGACTATCAAAAACACTGTTGTTGTCGAAGTCATCACACATACCTTATATGTTTCGGATCCAGAATAAAGACATGTATGAGATATCATACAAGATATCTGAATACTTCTTTTTATCATACCAAAACCACCCGATAGCGGTGGTCGACACTTTTTTCTAATACTACCACTTGATTGGGTAGCATAAGCGATAGGTCCTTGCAGTACGCCTTAAGGGCTGCCAAACTGTCTCTATCATTTGGTTGGATATCCTCTGCTACTATGAGTGGACTTGTTGCCAGGGTGTCTAAGGGTGTCGTTCGTTCTCGTGATGTCTGGTGATGTAAGTACCGTTGTAGGTTCGAATTGTATAGATTGTCACGTAACTGACAGGGATAATCATTGTGAATGTTCCTATTATGACGGGTAAGGTTATCATTGAAGATACAGTGGTGGCAGTCTGGTACTTGCGTTAGACTACGATGATGGTGTAAATAGACAGGTGGTGCTGTCGTCTCTGGTATTGGAGTGTTTGGTGTATTCATACGTGGCTGATGACGTATTCGTTTGTGTTTTTGTAGGCCATCGTTCGTATTATACACCTTATCACATAACTGACAGGGATATACTTGGTCTTTCCCCTCGTGAATGGTCCGAATGTGACGATTAAGGGTATACTTATCACAATAGGCTTTGTCGCACACTGAACACGTGAAAGTAGATCTGGTGGTCATATTGATAAACTGTTTTTCTCGCTTTCTTACAACCACGAAAAAAAGTTCTGATGTATACAATGTTTCACTGTTTTATCAGAGGCCAACGACACGAATAAGGCTCACACCAAGTTTCACTGCTGTACCCAAGTCACTACGTGAAAAATAGCTGGTTACTACACGAACAATGCTCACACCAACCTGTTTCACTGCGGTAGCCAAGTCAGTACGTGAACAATATCTGCTTACTACACTGCTCACACCAGCCTGAAGCACCTCTGTAGATACCCAAGTCAGCCCGTGAACTGGTACTGAGCTCACAAGAGACGCCTTCTATTTTATACACTGGTTCTGCACACGACCTAGCTGACGTGGCAGTTAGACAAGCTATTCTCACGCCTGCTTCCCACAAACCGATGACTCATACTTAATGACTTTTACACATGGCGTTGATGACGTAGTCTCGGATATCCGCGTTTCTTTATCACAAGGGGGTATGTGATATTCTTGTAGGTCTGTATGTGTGTATAGTTGTGATACCAGTAGTACTGGTTTGTGTGGCCCTCTTTGTTTTTTGTGTACTTATGTGTCTGTATGTACAAGTGTATCAAATGTGTATGGGTGTCTGTATGTGTTTTGTGTCTGTCTTTGTTGTTGTACGCGTGTCTGTACGTGGTTGTATATAGTTGTGATGACAGTAGTAATAGTATGGATTGTCTGTACTTGAGTATAGTTGTGATGACAGTAGTAATGATATGGGTGTGTGTGTGTACTTGGCTGTCTTTGTATTTGTGTGTATCAAGTGTGTACATGTGTGTACTTGGGTGTCTTTGTGGTTGTAGGTGTGTATTTGTGTAATTGATTATGGGTATGTACTTGTGTATAGTTGTGATGTTGTAGGTCTGTATGTACAAGTGTGACCGTCTTTGTGTATTTGTTTATGGCTGTGTGTGGTTGACTTTGTGCTTGTAGGTCTGTATGTACAAGTGTGACCGTCTTTGTGTATTTGTTTATGGCTGTGTGTGGTTGACTTTGTGCTTGTAGGTCTGTATGTATAAGTGTATCAAGTGTGTATGGGTGTGTCTGTGTATAGTTGTGATGACAGTAGTAATGGTATGGGTGTGTCTTTGTGCTTGTCTGTCTTTATGTGTATGTTTGGTTGTCTTTGTATTTGTATGTGTGTACATGTGTGTACTTGTGGTTGTATGACCCTCTTTGAATGATTTTTACACACCCCACAAAAATATAGTATAATAACGCACAAGCTAATATTCTTGTCGCTAATATTGGTAGTACTATTATCACTACTATTGATTCTTCCTCACTTTACCCACCACCATTGCACTATACGTACTTTCCCCTACAATTTCCTTACTTGACTACTTGACCACTACTTGACCACTGCTTGACCACGTCATCGATCACTTTAATCACTACCATAATCTTAGGCACATCGTCCTCTACAATTTAAGTGGTCACTCGACCACTTGACCACTACTTGACCACTACTTGACCACTACTTGACCACTAATTTACCACCCTTTAATCATCACCATCTCATTACAATCACTTTTCCCCTAAAATTTCCTCACTTGACCACTTGACCACTGCTTGACCACTACTTGACCACTAATTTACCACCCTTTAATCATCACCATCTCATTACAATCACTTTTCCCTAAAATTTCCCTAAAATTTTCCTCGCTTGACCACTGCTTGACCACTACTTGACCACTACTTGATCATTAATTTACCACTAATTTAATCATCACCATGTCACTACGACCAATTTTCCCTAAAATTTTCCTTACTTGACCACTTGACCACTCCTTGACCACTGATTGACCACTAATTTACCACTCTTTAATCATCACCATCTCATTACAACCACTTTTCCCTAAAATTTCCCTAAAATTTTCCTCACTTACACACTGCTTGACCACTGCTTGACCACTACTTGACCACTAATTTACCACTAATTTAAACATTACCATGTCACTACGACCATTTTCCCCTAAAATTTTCCTTACTTGACCACTTGACCACTCCTTGACCACTGATTGACCACTAATTTACCACTCTTTAATCATCACCATCTCATTACAACCACTTTTCCCTAAAATTTCCCTAAAATTTTCCTCACTTACACACTGCTTGACCACTGCTTGACCACTACTTGACCACTAATTTACCACTAATTTAAACATTACCATGTCACTACGACCATTTTCCCCTAAAATTTTCCTTACTTGACCACTTGACCACTCCTTGACCACTGATTGACCACTAATTTACCACTCTTTAATCATCACCATCTCATTACAATCACTTTTCCCTAAAATTTCCTTACTTGACTACTTGACCCTTACTTGACCACTTGACCACTGGTTGACCAGTGTGTAACTGAGAACACCTCTTATTACATTTATGACCACCCCTATATCACTCCTACTTGATCACTAATACCCCTTACCACCATACCCATTATAACTTTATAAGATTTCCTTTGTAATCGGTGAATATACCACCCTTCACTACTATCACACTGTTCAGATGATAGTAACCACCTCTTACTTCGACTATAACCACGACCCATCACACCCTTGTTTATACATCACACATACTAATGTAACCAAAATAACTTTCCCCTCTTCCAGAACCAACTAAACATTTAATTACTTTTTACACCAGGCAGCGTCAAAAAAAAAACCCGTTCCCACGAGACACGCCGAAAAAATTTCACCCGCCCAAATTTCCTTCAGCCTCCAGGCTGGAGCCATATTTCCTTCATAAACACTACTATGGAGGCTAAAAGTGGGGTCTGGAGTCCCTTGCCTACTACTTACATCCTTCAAACTGAAATATACACATTTTCGCACAGTAATATCGATTGTCTACCACGGTAATTTTAAACTGACTAACATGTCTTTCTGCTTGCACAAGTATGGCTTACGAAGGTTGATTATTACTTTAACTTTAACAGTCGACTACTTTGTGTGTTGAACAACACACGGAAGGCACTGTCTCTTTCAATCACGTGAACGCTCTCGAGCACATTTCTTGCGACCGATGAAGCAGGACTGTTCCGGTGTGTCGGCCTGCATAGGCTACCATCTTCTGTGTGTAGTATCTTGTTCACCCAATTCGGAATATGTTCCGAAACCCTGCAATGTAACTGTCGCTCAGTTCTACCTATGTAGATGGCGTTGTATCTGCATGTAAATTGGTAAATACAATTTGATTTGGCGTACAAAGCTACAGGTTCTTTTACTGCCGGGGTGGGGATCGGTGTGTTTCTGTACCTGATGACTAGAGTTGCAGCACAGAATGTTCGCCCGACTGCTGTGGTGAGCCGGTCCCGTAGACGTTGTAGTACATCATCTCCTCGGAAGGTTAGCTGGATGAATACTTTGAGTTTAGGGACTGTAGTTACTTCTGGTTTCGGTTTGGGCTGTTGGCTTTGAATTGTTGCCGTCTGCTCTACGTCTCATTAGGATATCTAGAAACGGCAACGCTTCGTTGTGTTCGTGTTCCATAGATAAAGAGATGTTTATATGTGTCTCGTTCATTGTGGCCTGGAACGACGTTGCTTGTAGCTCGTCTGTGGTGATAATTAGTATATCGTCCACGTAACGAAGGTAAAAGGCCAAGTTATTGATGTCTGAGGATCTCTTTTCTTCTAAGTGTGCCATTAAGATGTCCGCTAGAATAGGTCAAAGTGGACTCCCCATGGCCACTCCGTCAATTTGGCGATATGATTATTTTTAATTAAGATTATAATTGATTATATTATTTATTATAACATCATTTTGCATATCCGCATCTCTACTTTCCATTTGCTTGTTCATTGTCCAGGTTTATGTGCCATCCATACAGTAGTATATATATATATATAACTTTCACTACTTCATGTATCGAATCCAGATTCCAGTGGACTCTGCTATACTATATAGCATTTGACAATTCTCATTTTAATGAATGTGTTATTTATCTGTCTAAATCTTCACATGTTTTAATGTTGTTGAAAATATTGTGTACTATTTCTATTCTCTTCTTGGTCTCTGCTTAAACTTCTGCCCTGATCTATAATTACATCGCCAAGACACGAGACACATTTCTGTGTATACGCGCATAATAAGCATAAGCTGAAATGCTTGAGAACAACATGACATGTATCCCTGCCGTACTCCTTTGTTTACATGTATGTGTAATAAACAGTTATTTTCGTAATGATATTGTTCCCAATACAGGTAAGTGAATTGAGTCAAGAACCAACATCACAGCTCTAAGGACATTCCCATATCGCCATATGCTCTCCATTCCCATCTTCAACAGCCAGCAAAGAGTTCCATGCCAGTTGCAGTCTGATTATGTGTCCTCCTGGTTTTTCCTTCGAGTATTTAATACTACTAACCCGCTACCTCTTCATCAGCTCACTGGAAGTTTAAGAACAAGCGCTGTTATCCATTCGGCCTTGCTGGCCTATCATAACCCAGTTTTCTGTGATGTTCAGAAGTAGAAGCCTTGAAAGGTAACCCCAGAGACCTTTCCCATTCATACCCATTTAACTAGATCCTAGGTGCTACTGAGTTTTAGCATAGTGCTAGAAACCTCTTTATGTAATCTATGGGAGGAGTTGGAGCACTTATGGAGATAACTGTGTGCAAAAAAAAGTGATCCTTAATTAAAACATTCATTATTGAATCTGCCACCGCTGGCCTACATAGTTAACATATAACAGCTCCAGTATCAGGAGCCTGCTGTGGTATGTGAAGGGTTAGGACCATGACATTTTGTAGGTCTGAGTGCACAGAGGAATAGGTAGTCAGTCTTCAGTGAAAATATACTGTATTTCAGCAGCAGTGTTATCTAAAAACTATGTTCATTATTATCTAAAAACCTATGTTCTCATTTACATAGTACTATGGTAACTTATTGCTTCCTCCTTGCTATATTATAGTGCCATAAATGGTGAAATGAAACTTCCACTACTCAAAGTAACTGCTTGTGCAGATTCAAATGATGACCTTGGAGATTTCTCTGCTGTCCAGAGAGAAACAGAAATATTAAGATCGGTATGGCCAGTTTCTTAATTCAGTCATCTTGTTATTTTAGACAAACAAAATTCATAACATTGTTATGGTCTTATTATCTATTTGAGTATTTCGTTTTATTGTTAAATGTGTGTAGTCGGCATACACTATTACCATTTAATAAGTATTTTGTTTAATTGTTATATATTTGTAGATGGCATAGGCTATTCTGTTTAATATCTAAAGATTTTTAATGACACGGACTGTGATAAACTGGAGGATCAATGTGTGAAAATGAGGCTAAGCAGCTACTATCTGCAAGGTGTGACAATTCTTGGATCTGCAATCTGACGGCAACATTCCTCTCCTGCCATACACGGACAGATGCTAATCAGACTTATAATTAATATATATATATATACACTTTGAATGTTGATTACCATTCTTTTCTTTGAACACTGCTATTCTTCATATTTTCAAGTATTTGTCAATATTATTTTAAGCAGAACATGTCTTTTTTACATGTGATATCTTGGTATGAGAGTCCATGCTTCTGTAATAATAGTAATATAACTGTATGACAAATGCTCATTACTTATTAATAATCTTGAAAAACAGGCAGTGAGAATAGTGGCACAAATTGTAGAAAGAATGTTGCAGGCACTGCTTGAAATAAATGTAATGTAAATAAATCTAGAAAGTTGTGATGGTGAGGTAGAAAAATACCATAAGACAAATATCACTCATGGTGCTTTGTTTTTAAAATATTATTTTTAGTATCGCAAACCTCAACCTCCAAAGCACAGAGCAAAGCAGACGAGAGCACCAAGACACATGAAGAATGGCAATGAATCCTCAGATATCTTTACAGTAAGTACACATGATTGTGTGTAGCATGAATGTTGACAATAGCAGTATTGAAAATGCTTTTGTTTGATTATAGAATAACTAGCTGACACGGCCCGGCTTCGCCCAGACTCTGGTGGGGAGCATCTCATTTAATTCATATAAGTAGTCATATAAGCTCCCGTTCCCGACTGTCTGTCTGTCTGTCTGTCTATCTATCTGTCTGTCTGTCTGTCTGTCTGTCTGACCCGGCCCAGCCCATGGTGGAGAGCATCTCATTTAAATCATATAAGTAGTCATATAAGATCCCGTTCCCGACTATCTGTATGTCTGTCTGTCTTGGGTAAATGGAGGAGGGAGGAGGAAGAGGGAGGTGGAGGAGGGAAGAGGAGGGAGGAGGAGGGAGGAGGAGACAGGAGGAATAGGAGGGAGGAGGAGGGATTAGGAAGAGGAGGGAGGAGTAGGGTGGAGGAGGAGGGGGAGGAGGAGGGAGGAGGAAGAGGGAGAAGGAGGGAGGAGGAGATCGCAGGAGGAGGAGGAGAGGGAGGAGGAGGAGGGAGAGGGAGGAGGAGGAGGGAGAGGGAGGAGGAGGGAGGAGGAGGAGAGAGTAGGCGGAGGGAGGAGGCGGAGGGAGCAGGAAGAGGGAGGAAGAGGGAGGAGAAGGAGGAGGGAGGAGTAGAGAGCGGGAGGAGGGAGGAGGCGGAGGGAGGAAGAGGGAGGAGGAAGAGGGAGAAGGAGGAGGGAGGAGAAGGAGGGAAGAGGATGAGAGGGAGGAGGAGGAAGAGGGAGGAGGAGGAATGTGAAGGGAGGAGGAGGGAGGAGGTAGAGGGAGGAGGAGGAGGAGGAGGAGGATAGAGGAGGAGGAGGGATGAGGAGGAATGTGAAGGGAGGAGGAGGGAGGAGGTAGAGAGAGGAGGAGGAGGGAGGAGGAGAATGGAGGAGGAGGGATAAGGAGGAGAGAGAGGAGGAGGGGGAGGAGGGGGAGGAGGAGGGAGGAAGAAGGAGGAGGGAGGAAGACGGATGAGGGGGAGGAGAGAGGGGTAGGAGGGGGAGGAGGAGAAGGGAGGAGAGGAGGGAGCAGGAGGAAGGAGGAGGGAGGAGGAGGAGGAAGAGGGGGAGGAGGGAGGAGGAAGAGAGAGGAGGGAGGAGGAAGAGAGAGGAGGGAGGAGGAGGGAGGAAGAGATAGGCGGAGAGAGGAGGAGGAGGGAGGAGGAGGAGTAGGGATGAATAGGAGGGAGGAGAAGGAGGAGGAGGGGGATTAAGAGAAAGAGGGGGGAAAGGGGAGAAGGAGGAGGGAGGAGGAGGAGGAAGAGGATGAGGAGGGAGGAGGGAGGATGAGGAGGAAGGGAGGAGAGGAGGGAGGATGGTGAAGGAGGAGGAGGAGGAGGGAGGAGGGTGAAGGAGGAGGAGGAGGGGGAGGAGGGAGGGGGAGGAGGAGGGGAGAAGGAGGGAGGGAGGAGAGAGGAGGAGAACGTAGGTGGGGGAGGATGAGAAGGGAGGAGGGAGAGGGAGGAGGGAGGAGGAGGAGAGAGGAGGAGGGAGGAGGTGGAGGGAGAAGGAGGAGGGAGGAAGAGGTAGAAGGAGGAGGGAGAAGGAGGGAGGAGGAGACAGGAGGAATAGGAGGGAGGAGGAGGGATTAGGAAGAGGAGGGAGGAGTAGGGTGGAGGAGGAGGGAGGAGGGAGGAGGAGGAGAGGAGGGAGGAGGAGGAGAAGGGAGTAGGAGGAGGGAGAGGGAGGAGGGAGGAGAGGGAAAGAGGGAGGAGGAAAGAGGGAGAAGGGAGGAGGAGAAGGAGGAGGGAGGAGGAAGGAGGAGTAGAGAGTGGGAGGAGGGAGGAGGCGGAGGGAGGAAGAGGGAGGAGGAAGAGGGAGGAGGAGGGAGGAGGTAGTAGGATGATTGATTGCCATCCCACCAGGTTAATATGTTATCGCGGACCTCAGAGAGAAGTGTCTATGTAGAAGACCATTTCCTGGACGTACGTTTTTGGGGAGGGGGAGGAGGGAGGAGGGAGGAGGAGGGAAGAAGAAAAAAAAACTACGACAGTTGGCATCTCTGGAATGAAAGGAAGGCGTGTAGAAAATTTCATCTCAATCGGATGGGCCGTTCGCGAGCGCATAAAGGACATACGGAGATACATAAATACATACGCACATCCTAATTTATATATAAGATTTATCGGGTTATTTAAAATATATTTACTGCTGATAAACACCTCGCATATTGAATTTCTTTCATAAATTGTTGATAGGCTTTGAAACATTTAATTTGTCTTCTTTATTATTCTTCTCTTTGACTTTTTAAGTCCCTCAGTATCAGAATATGAAGAGTGTTCTGGAATATGTTCCGTTATGTGCTTCAGCCACCGTAGTATTTAATGTTTCAGTTTTGCTTTTTATCCATCTATTGCAAAATATCCTTTCTCTTTTTTCCTTTGTATCAAAACAGCATTGTTTTCTGTGGATAATTAGCAGGTGATATTGGTGATATGGTGATATGGTGATATGGTGATATGGTGATATGGTGATATGGTGATATGTAGCCAAATCATTAAACTTGCTACTTTTTATAAAGTCCAGCACAAGACTGCTGCAGTTTGTTGTCTGATATTGATATTTCTGATCCTGTCCCTTCTTGTTATGTTAAGCATTATGTGTAGTTATTACATCAATGTTATTACAGATTGTATTTTCCCTTACATGTTAATGTCAAGGTCTGATTGACACTGATAGAATGAAGTAGGAAAGACAATTATAAGTGTCGGTGTTTTTAATCCCCTGTTTAATCTGTAACATTGGTGACATCTGCCCAATGATCTAGCTTTGTTGCATATGTTTATTTTCAGGTCTAATTGTTTCATCTCATGGAATTATGTGTTTTTAAGACATGTGAAGTCCTTCCATTACTTGCTTTAGCTGATATTGTCAGTATAGATTTTATGTTTATTTCTTTTGTTTTGCATGATTGTCATTGTTTTTTTCAACATTGATTCAATTCATAATTTCTGCATATGCCTTCAAATAGTGTACTTGTAGTTGTAGATATTCTTTGTAGTTTCTATTAGTGCATGACTATCCTAGTCTTTATATGCACTAGAAAGAGTTTGGTTATGCACAGTTGCCTTTTAAAAAAATATTTATGGTACTGTAAAAAAGATCTGGAAAGTAAAGATGGTAGAACGATATTGATCACATTACCCATCAAGTGCTGATTGGTCTATTAAAATGTGTACCCCATTTATGCCTCTTGAAGCTGTGCTTTAATAATAAGAGAACATGTCTGACGGAATGAAGATGGTAGAAACAGCAAAAGTAGTGAATGAGAAAGCTATTTTGGTACAAAAGCATAAATTTAACAACAAATAAGAACAAAACCATATTGAATATAAGATAGCTAGAAAAAAATTCCAAGAGTAATCAAGGAACTCAAAACAATGTCTTCCCATAGTGAATGTATACAATAAAGACACGAACAATAAATTGTACATTTTATAGCCTAGCATTTGTTTTTTGCGTTCAATGGTTGTCTATACACACTTCTTCTAGTAGTGCTGGACTGAACTGTGCATGTGGATTAGCTTTCCCTGTTAACAGCATTTCTCACGATCAAGTGAACCCACTCTAACTTCAGAGGTACTTGTAATTTATGTCCCCAAGTCAAGGATGAGAGATCAACATTTTAGTCCAATTGTCCGGTGTAGGGGTTGAACCCATTACCTCGGTATCAGCACACATTATGCTTAAGAACACGCTTTCATATCCTATCGGCCATCCTGACTTCCAAACAATGTCTTCTCATTGTGAATTTACACAATGAAGACACAAACAATAAATTTCCCCATTTATAGCCTGGAATATTTTGTTGCGTCTCATGTACATATCGTAGGATTCACACATGAACTAAAGCAAAGAGATAAATGTGAATATGTGTGTGTTGCGTATTTCAACTTGTCGGGTTTGCATCTTTTTGCTTTAGTTTATGTTATGTGAATTCTGCAGTAAGCAAGGAAAGAAAAACAAAAATCTGACATGAACATGAAGTAATTCCAAACTAAGATTTCAAAAATTAAACAAGAAACTTCTACAAAAGTTTGTTTTGCTTTGTTTTCTCCTTCAGATCATTATTTTACCCCTTGACTTCTGTTTTTTCATCTTCATTCAGCCAGACTTTATTTTCACTTTAATTTACTATTATTGCTCCACATATTGTTTAAGGCTGATTTCACTATATTGTATTTAAACACAGCCCATCCTTCACATTCAGCTTTTATTTTTCTTTGTCATCTGGAAATTGTAACAAATTATAATTTTCTTTCCTGGTACAGACTTCCAGTATATAGCTTCTTTTAATTTATTTAACTTCAGCATTTCTTTTCTTTTTTAAAAACTGATCACTACTGCTTTTCTTTCCTTGTTATGTTGATTTGTAGTGTCAACATCATTCAATTTCCTTATGTTTTGCTGTCCTTAATGTCCTTCACTGGTTAACTCTTTGTGCCCCAAGCAATGCACTATATGTGATTAGCTATTCTCAGCATATGCCTAACAAGTTTTCACGTATGGTCTCATCATGGTTAAGAACATATTGCTACTTATGTTAAAATGCAATACAGTATGTTTTATGCAAGGTTTATATATAACACTAGATTAAAGATGCAACAAAGAGATAAAAGCAGAATAGCATAAACAAAAACTGTCTTTTAATGGAATGAAGAATATCTTTTCAATAAATCCTTGTCTTTCGAGGTTAGAATAACAATATTTGCATGTTACATAGAACATGTTTAAACATGTGGTTGTGAATTCTGGAGAAATAGTAAACAAGCCAAAAAACAACCCTAGAAGCTTCAGAGATGTGCTTTTACAGAAGAATGCTGAACATTTCTTGTTCAAGCAAAATGAGTAATATAAATGTTTTGAAAGATGCTAAGACTGAAAGACAATTTATCACAAAATCTAGTACATATTGTGACGATTTATTGAAAAAGAAATAGGGGAGACAATGAGAGAAAATGCTTAATAGCTTTGTATTGTGGTAGGGAATGGTATCAGTGCAAAAATGAATACATGCTATAGGAGAGGCATGATCGCTCACACCAGTTGGCAAGACATTTTATGATGAAGATAATATACACACCTTGATGATATATACTCTTTGAAAATAATATATTTTATTGTGACTGTTTTACTCATTGGTTATGTGTTGTGAAATCTTTTGTGTCCGAAAGAGTTATTGTATCTACCCATTTTCAGAGATGTGAAGAAGGCAGAGAGATTGAAGTTTAATCAGTGGAAACATATGTTCATAGATTTAATTTTACTTATTCTTTCTTCTCAGGAACTCAGTGAAGAGGATTTAAAAAATGAGAATATTTCTGACAAAGAGAACATTGCCTCTTACGATGATGCTGGCAGATCAATGTTGCGATCACATTCAGAGGACAAACCAAAATCACCTCGAGAGGCACGTTCTTCCATGTTTGCTGACATTGAGCAAACTTTAGCTGCACTGTACATGTCTGATGAGTCAGAAGTCGTACAGCCAGTAGATAGTGCACCACCTGAACATAAAACTGGTACCACAAAACCTGTTCCAGAAGTCAGTGTCGACAATCATGGGGAAAAGACTGACATGAATCCTGAGCCGTATGCTGGTGATTTTGTGGTGTCTGAAAACACAATAAGCAGTACATCCCAGGCACTTATCTCTTCTGAGATTAAAACAGAATCTGCACCAATAAGTTTAGCATCATCGCCAAAACTAAACCATACTGTCAGCCCAAAGACAGGACCTAAAGTGAGCCCCAAGCCAAGCCCAAAAGCCAGTGCACGGGCGAGTTCCAACAATGCTAGGACATGTGCTAATGCCCCAGTGACCAAACATAAAGATGCTCATGAGAGCATTTCTGTTAGCGTCAGTGAATCTGCTGAGAATGAGAGTAGTCTGGATCCTGCAGTCATTAGTTTCAAGTGTGCAGTATCCCAGGAGGAGCTAAATACTACAGATATAGGTGTTCCTGAAGAAACAAGTTCCTGTATGCAGACCATTTTGAAGACCTCAGATGAAACTTCCACAATCACTGAAGTAGAGAAGCCTTTAGACAGTATAGGGTCAGACATTCTGTCTATCGCAACTGACACGATTACAATATCAAAAGAGGGTTTTATCTCTGAAAGTACCATGATTGGGTCTAACGATGACAAGCCAGAAACAGTACAAATTTCAGTTATGACAAAATCCTCAGAAAAACCCATTACTTACAATATGAGTGATGAGGACACGACTACTGAAATCAGCAGAGGTAATACAACCAAGAGTGTAAATGAAGAAGGTGAGGCAGATTTTGCTTCTCAAGAACAATCTGAAAGTTTGACTCTTGTCTTAGATAGCAAAGAACAAATAAATACTCAAAGTGATGCAAATGAAGTCAACAAGACTATGCCAGCATCAGTTGCTCAAGGTGCTAAACCACTAGCCATAGAACAAGATGAAGCCATAGAACAAGATACACAGCAATCAGCTACAGGAACTGTATTAACAGATGGAAGCCCACAGGAAGATGAGAAACAGAAAGAGTCCAGTGAAGACCAAACTGGCAAAGGAAAAATCAGCAAGATACCAGTCAGAGCAGGTTAGATGGTATTTTGTTTCTTTAAAATTTATTTAAGATGAATACATATTACCATCGTGTGATCAGTAGTGCAGCATAACTAGAAAGAAACATGATGAAGAATAACAGCTTATTTAAAAAAAAAAAAAAAACAACTTGATGAAACAATCTAAGAACAAGGGTACATTTACGATAAAGACACTTAGGACGATGAGAGCAACAGAAAACAAAATGGTCGGCCGACAACAATGCGATGATAAACTCTCCGAAAAGTCCTTAGTATGTAACCAATAATAGCCGGGAAATGCTTGTTGGTTAATGTTTTGAAGTGACTACGACGCTAGATCCCAAAGACAAATTATTGTTTTAATGCGTTGTTACTTTTTCCTTGACGTGGTGATAACGAGTCCCGACTGTCGGAAAAGTTGAAGATGATGGTGATTATCCGAACGCCTTGTCTCTACACAGTCCGTAACGTTTTTGTAACCCCCCCCCCCCCCCATGCGGAGCTGGCACCTGATTGTATGATATATGTTATGGCTCCTGTTCGGCTAGAACTATAGGGTTTTCGTTGCGTTTTGGGGAGACGATAACAACCCCAAGGCCAATGAATGTTTATCTGCCCGGTTGCTGTCGCCATGAAGTGATGGCACGGATTCACGCCCGCCGACAAAGTTAAAAAGAATGGCAACGAATGCCCAGCGCTTTAAATCTGTTTAGCAAGTGCTTTTTTCCAGAGAAATCCGACCAATTTTGTGGTGACGGCCCCTGATAGTTTGTTACCAAATGTTTGTTGCCAACTGACTGGATGATAATGACACACGAACAAAGACGTTTCATCAGACACTAAAACACAAAAAGTCGCAATTGTGTCCCGCTTGCGGCGACGGCACCTGATTGTCTGTTGTGTACTATTTCTACAACAGAACGATGGTAACAACGACAAACACAAATCCTGGTTTCAGTGCAAAACAACTGGTATTGTTTATTTCTACTTTCACAGTCACCTGAGTCATATATCAATCCTCGTGGAATATTCCTCCGTAAAGTTCCATTGTACACAGCCTTGTCCCCCAAGATCACCTCAGTTTCTCTTTGTAAAAGTTAACACGCACTGAATCTAGCTGTGATCTGAAGTAATGTTCCCCTTTTTTCCGCAATTAATGGAACATTTTCTCTATACACAAACACTCGCTGTCCTACCACCGTCTTTCATTTCTCTTCCGTGGACTAGCAATTCTCCCTTCTGTGTGTTCAAAATTTCCCCCCCCCCCTCCCCGCGTGCGAGTTTCCAAACATGCATTTCACCGCTGGCGCACCCCCTGTTTGTTACCTGCGTTGAATCACCTCTCGACCTGTGACCACACCGTACGATTGTCCTCGCCACACACACAATGGCCTCAGCGATACTGTTCCGCTACTGTCGTAAATAGCGCCGACTTTCTGTCCACACGACTTTTTACTCTGCTTCCGTTTTGTCTGCTAGACAGTTCTCTCACAGGCGCAAACCTTGCCTCTGTACCTGTACCTGGCCTCTCGTGAACTGTGTGTTAATTCTCCGACACTTTTGAAACGGGCTGTCTGCTGGATACCTCAGTTTCGTTGTGATATAATTCTAGTTCTAATTGGGCGCCCGACTAATGTCTCTGAACACTTTATCCTCTGTAATCTCCGTGCACACATTAAGAGTGTCCATTAATTTCTCTATATTTCACCTGGTTCCTTTACCGGAAGTAACCTCCATTAATCTCTCTGACACAAGCTCTTTTGCAACAGAATGAGATTGATCGTTGTCTAGTGTCACTTGTTTTCCTGAGAGGAAGTTGAAATCAACAAGCACATCTTTAAACTTAGTATCTGTTGGGATTATTGACTGACTTGAATCTACAATCCTCTCTTCTGTCTTCCATTCCATATATCTATTTCTTTCTCTCTCTCTCTATTATTCCCTCAACACATACTCCGACAACAGTTCCTTTCAACGATAAGATAAAAGATTTATTAATAAAAACTATGTCTGGTGTATGTATGGATATTGTCTATGTAGTTGGTATGTTCTTCTAGTGTGGTTGCCAGATATGAACTCTGAATGTCTATCAGCTGTGTTGCTTCTCGTCCTTTCATTCTTCAAGTTCACAGGACAGCACATCAAACAGGACAGAGCTCACCCTGGACGATCCGTATGCTTGAATCTGATGGTAAATCCGTTATTGAATGAAACAAAACTGTTCACCACTGATTCAATGTACCGTAATAAAAGTCCCGTAAGTTTATGACTTGCGCCCGAGTCTGTTTCATGACGGTAAGTATCCACATCGAAAAACACCACATCGTCACAGTTCTTCCTATTGTCTTTTATTATTAGCAAGGTTTTTACTTGTCTATTCTTTCTTCCCTATGCATACAAGACGTATGTAGTTGTAAGTATCCCTGCTTGCCACAGGTTAACATCTTTTCCTTTTTAAGTGTTTTAGTGGTATATTCGTTTGAGCATACAGTGTTCTGTATTTGACTTTACTTTATCAAGTCTTCATCTTAAAACCTTTCTATGTTCTTTTTGGTTCTAAGTAAGTACTGTATTTACTCCCGTGTAGTACTCTTCATCTCTTCTCTGATTTCACTAGGAGATTGGAACCTGTGGAGAAGTATAACAGATCCAGTGATAAGCGTCCGCCCCTTACTACTACTTATGCAAGTGTCCTTCTCCAGCCATAATGACAAGGCTTCCGAAGTGAACACCCGCATAAGACATATGAATTCACCAAAGTCTAAACTATCCACTAATAGAAAGCCATGGTAAATGCTATTCACTCACATCTATATTCCTATGCTAAACTATACTCTAATATACCTTATAATAATCCTAGTCTGAATTGGGAGTACTAATGCACAATAGATACACAAACGTTCTTCTGAACGCAGCACCACCCTTTTCATAATCCTTTGTCTCATGAAACCCAAGAATCACACTAAACTTCCACAAAGAGTTGCCACTCTTTATAGGTCATATTTGCCGCATAGTCCTTGACCTTGCTTGACACCTCAGGTTCCTACTTCATTATCACAGTTAGTGGAAAATTACAGATCTGAAACTTTTCCATTATTCATACATTCAGACCGCAATATGCTGTCCAATAATGCTGTCTGCCTTTGTCGCAAACCAATTTTTCCACACAACTGTTACCTGGGCTGTTGGCGGCCCCTTCTGGGTCTTGACCTATAAACACATGCGCCTGGTCACTCCGTTGTTGGTTACCCTTACTGCTTCGTTTGTTAACCCTTCTTCTACCTGGTTAGTCGGTGTATACAGTCGTCTATCTGGGAATCATTAACTCTCAGTATTCCACGACATAGGCCCCCTCTTAAGAGATTAGACCGCGTCGAATCTTTCTCACTGTAGGTTTGATTCCCATGATCCACAACCCTAGTCTTCTTCCTCCGGAGCTGGATGTCTGGATAAGAAATCTGCCCCTACATTCTCCTTTCCAGGGATGTATTCCACTGTGAAGTGGTATGGTTGCAGCAACAATGACCATCTCATCAACCTGGCATTGAGTTTCTGTGATGTAGCTAAGAACATCAAGGGTTGATGATCTGACTGGACCGTAAACTGTACTCCGTACAAGTATGGT
The DNA here is from genome assembly GCA_963921405.1 of Cepaea hortensis. Classification (NCBI taxonomy): domain Eukaryota; kingdom Metazoa; phylum Mollusca; class Gastropoda; order Stylommatophora; family Helicidae; genus Cepaea; species Cepaea hortensis. The sequence continues at coordinate 24,979,731 of OY992880.1, read as the reverse complement.
TGAAATTTTTGTACAGCCCATACGAGTGACAAGCACTCTCTTTCAACAGTTGAATAATTTTTCTCTGCCGGTAGGAGTTTCTTACTGGCATAAGCTACAGGTTTCAAAACTGAAGCATCGTCTATTCCTTCTTGTAATAAGGCTGCTCCAATGCCGATCCCACTTGCATCTGTTCTTAGCACAAATGGCTTTGTGAGGTCTGGGAGTTGTAGAACTGGCTTGTTCACCAACGCCTCCTTTAATTGACTGTAGGCCTCCTCACATTCTGGCGTCCATATAACTGTATCTGGAAGTCCCTTTTTTAAGGTCTCTGTTAATGGATTTCCCAGTTCGGTAAAATGAGGAATGAACTTTTGATAAAATCCACACAATGATAGGAAGGATCTTATATCTTTCTTGGTTTTAGGCCTTGGAGCTCTTCTGACTTTTTCCAGGTTCTTCGCCTCCGGGACAATTTTCCCGGGAGTGATGGTATGACCTAGAAATTCCAGAGTTTGGTAACCAATCATGCACTTGGTTGGTCGCGCCGTAAGCCCGGCTTCCCGGAGCCTATCGAAAACTCTCTCTAAGGATCCCAAATGGTCATCTAATCTGTCACTGGCAATCAGTATATCGTCCATGAATGAGATAATGGCCGGGTCACGTAGAGGATCCAACAACGCTCTCATCATGCGAGTAAACACACTAGGCGCATTACTGAGTCCAAAAGGCATGACATTGAACTCATAGTGTCCAGTAGGTGTACTGAAAGCCAGCAGATGTCGAACTTCTGGTTTGACCGGGATCTGATAATAACCCCTCTGTCTCAGATCTACTTTAGAGAAGTACTTGGCCTTATGGAGCCTGGCGAACAACTGGGTTGGATTAGGCAACGGTTCCACTTGGAACTGGGTATGACTATTCAAAAGTCTATAGTCAATACACAACCGGTGTTCTCCACTCGGTTTGCGTAACAACACCACTCCAGCATTATATGGGGATGTGGATGGTGCAATCACCTCATCCTCCAACAGTTTCTGTATCTCCTCCTCCAAAGCCTTCTCTTTAGCAAAGGGCACTGGGTAGATTTTTTGGCGAACCGGATCCTGCGTAGTTAAGGTCATCTCGAACTCAACCAGCTCCGTCCGTCCTGGTTTATCCGTCAGGATCTGCTTATGGGATTTTAGAACCTGGCCAATCTTTTCCCTCTCTTGGAGAGTCAGATCAGGGTTCACCTGTACTTCCCGATAAGTTTCCTGGTTTATTAGAGGATACTCCCTCCCCTCATCTGGTCCGGTTTCAGTCTCCACTGCTACCGCCATTGCCATGAGATGGGCTGCTCCTTCCCGGGTTCTTTCTTCATATTTTCTCAAGAGATTAATATGAAAAATCTTCGACTTTCCCCGGATCCGTATTTGATAGTTGGTTCTGGATACCATCCTTTCCACGGGAAATGGTCCTTGCCAGCCTATCTCCAGTTTGTTGTTTCCCGTTGGGAGTAACAACAAGACTTTGTCTCCTACCTCAAGAGCTCTGTCTCTAGACCTACGGTTATAGTACTCCGCATGTCTCTTTCTGGCCTTTCTCAAGTTTCGAGTGGCCAGAGCCCAGCCCGTGTGAAGTTTTTCCTTCAGTTCCTCCACGTATTTGTACGAGGAAATCACCTCTTCTGAAGTTTCTTCCTCCGTCCAACTCCTCAATAAAGCTTCCAATGGTCCCTTGATTGGTCGACCAAACAGCAGAGTTGCTGGCGGTACTCCTGTTGAGCCATGTGGCACTTCCCTATACGCAAAAAGGGCTGCCGGGATGTATTCATCCCACCTATCAGGTTTTTCCTGGGCCAATTTCCTGAGCATTGTCATCAACGTGCCGTTGAAACGCTCTACTTGTCCATTAGCTTGTGGGTGGTAAGGACTGGTATGTATATGGTTGGAGTGGAACACCCCAAATACTTCCTCCATGAGTTTCCCACAAAACTGTGACCCATTATCCGTCAGAATCTGATTAGGGAAGCCTAATCTGGTAAAATCCTCCATCAATGCATCAGCCACTCTTTTCGAGTCAATGGTTGACAATGGTATGGCTTCACTCCACATTGCACAGCAATCCACCATGGTGAGGATATACATGTTCCTCTTCTTGGTCCTAGGAAGAGGACCCACGATGTCGATAGCTACCCTCTCGAAAGAAGAGTTCATAATGGGCATTTCACCTAACACCACCGGCGCTGTCCAGTGTTTCGGTGCCACCCGCTGGCACTCTGGGCATGACTTTACATACCGACTCACATCTCCCGTCAATCCTGGCCAATAATAATGACAGGAAATCCGCTGCATGGTGGCGGCGATACCCATGTGTCCGCTGAACGAAATGGTATGCCCCATCTGAAGAATTTGGGAACGGTAGGCCTTCGGGACTACCAATTGACCGTGTAAGTTGTCTCCCCTTCCGGCTCTCCGGTAGAGTAGCCGATTCTTCGTGTAGTACTGTCCTCTTTTGGGTGGAACAGCACTCTTCTGCAACTTCTTATAGCAAGGACGTAAATTATCATCCTCACTCTGGGCCATTCGTAACTCCCCTGGCATTGGGTTTGAAATCCTTGCCTCTGCCTGATCCGTTTCCTTCTGAGAGCGTGTCTGCATAGCTCCCATGTGAATTGGTTCCTTTGGCATTCCCAGAAAGACATACCGGCAACCGAGGATGACTGGAAATATGGGATCAGTCAATACAGCGGCCTTGATTGTGCCGGTGACGTATCTTGACCGAATCTCCACTTGAGCAATGGGTAACTTCATGGCCACAGCACTCTTAGTCGCAGGCTGTATCTCCATGGTCTCCCCTGTGAGTTGTTCGGGGGATACTAGATCCGCCGAAATCACCGCTTCCCCATCTAGTCCAGTATCGTATAAACATTGGACTGGTTGTCCATTCACCTCAATCAATTCCACTACCGAGGGTCTCCCTTGGTCCGGAATGTCTTCCCCCTCCTCGACTTTTCCCTGGGATTCCTCGATGGGTTCATCGAGGCGTGTTTCGAAGGGACCGTCATGTGCCTTGCCTCGGCATTCTGCAGTCGTATGGGCTTTCGACCTGCAGTGTGTGCACCATGTTCCCTTCCTAGGTTTCCGTGTGTCCTTTTTGTTCCTTTCTCCTTCGCCGACCTCAGCCTTGTCTGTGATCACCTTCTTATGATTCACTTGGCATGCCGCGAAGTAAGGGTTTTTCGGTTTCGATCTGCAGTCTTTTGTGTTGTGAGAGGCCGCCTTGCAAACCGAGCACCACTTCTCCGACCACGGTCGTTTTGCGTGAGAATTCAAGGTGTTCTTGGTTCCTTCCTTCACCTTCTCGGAACTCTCCGTTGACGTCTTTTTATAAGGTTCCAATTTAGTTTCTTTTCCGTTCGTCGATTTCTTTCGGTCTTATTTTTCCTGACCTTTTGTGGGCGTACTTAGTTCCGCAGCTTCACCATGTACTTCCACGAACCTTTCCGCCAGCTTAGTCACAGCCTCAATCCGTTCCGCCCCTTGTTCTCCCAAGAAGGTTCTGAGAGGTTTCGACATTTGCTTTCGCATCTGGTCGACCACCATCATCTCTTCGAGACTCTCATAATCCCTCTTGAATTCTGCCAAGTCCATCCATTTCTGGAGATAGGATTTAAGCCTTAAACTGTAGGCGGCGAATAGCTCTCCCGGCTCTCGTCTAGACGATCTAAACTTCTTCCTATACGTTTGTGCTGTGATGTCAAAATGCTTCATCAAAGCGGCTTTTAATTCCTCGTAATTATTTTCCTGTCCTGGTGGTAAGCGTGTGTACACCTCGAATCCCGAACCTATTAATCCCTGGGATAATTTAAGAGCCCACCTGCTCCTATCCAGCCCCATAGCGACTGACATTGCTTCAAAGCGAGATGCGTACTGGTCAAAGCGTTCCTTAGACTGATCGTAGACAGCTAAGGGAAACTTCATGGCATGGTAACCATGTCCACTCATGTTTGTTGCACCAGGTGAAGAAGAACTTCCTTCCACTCCATCTATTTCCCCCTTAGTTTGTGTCTTGAGTGCTAGCTCTTTCATGCGGTATTCATGTTCTCTGATCTTTGTGGCTTCTTCTGCATCCAACTGGGCCTTACGATCTTCCCTTTCTGCTTCCAACTGGGCCTTACGATCTTCCATTTCTGCTTCCAACTGGGCCTTACGATCTTCCCTTTCCGCTTGACGAAATTCTCGCTCTCTTTCTTGTATGTAATCAGTTAAGTCTGAACCAGCCAAACCAATTTCCTCTCCGTTTGCCCCCAGTTCGGCGGTAGTTATTTTGGGAGTGGCCATAGTTAAAGCAGGTAAGTCAGCACGTTGAGTAAAGACACCTCAAGGCAGTAAAGAAGTATTCACTATAAACTTATATTCTACCTAGAACCTATATCATTTATCTATGTCTATTAAATATTATTAAACTACAACACCCAACAGTACATCACAACCACTCTCTCATCCACAAGAGGAGATATAGGATAAAGACTTATGTAGACGTGTGACCGTGTGACTAGGTATGTAATGTGTCTTACCACCTATCCACATTCACTCTGTCTGGAACTTTCTCACTATAAAGTCACCAGCATTAATGAAATGTTTCTACCATAAATGTAATGGCACCATATATCCAATGGACGTCCTTCCATTAAAAGTCATCAATGTATACTTATATTTATTCCAATCAGTATGTCCCAACATGCAGGTACTCCGCTATGCCTGTGCCAATATGCAGGTACCCCTCTATGCATATGCCTGTTATGCCTTCAGGTCCTATGGGTATCATGTATGTATCCCGCTCGCTCCACCAATTATGTCACTTGTTTTCCTGAGAGGAAGTTGAAATCAACAAGCACATCTTTAAACTTAGTATCTGTTGGGATTATTGACTGACTTGGGTCTACACTCCTCTCTTCTGTCTTCCATTCCATATATCTATTTCTTTCTCTCTCTCTATTATTCCCTCAACACATACTCCGACAACAGTTCCTTTCAACGATAAGATAAAAGATTTATTAATAAAAACTATGTCTGGTGTATGTATGGATATTGTCTATGTAGTTGGTATGTTCTTCTAGTGTGGTTGCCAGATATGAACTCTGAATGTCTATCAGCTGTGTTGCTTCTCGTCCTTTCATTCTTCAAGATCACAGGACAGCACATCAAACAGGACAGAGCTCACCCTGGACGATCCGTATGCTTGAATCTGATGGTAAATCCGTTATTGAATGAAACAAAACTGTTCACCACTGATTCAATGTACCGTAATAAAAGTCCCGTAAGTTTATGACTTGCGCCCGAGTCTGTTTCATGACGGTAAGTATCCATATCGAAAAACACCACATCGTCACAGTTCTTCCTATTGTCTTTTATTATTAGCAAGGTTTTTACTTGTCTATTCTTTCTTCCCTATGCATACAAGACGTATGTAGTTGTAAGTATCCCTGCTTGCCACAGGTTAACATCTTTTCCTTTTTAAGTGTTTTAGTGGTATATTCGTTTGAGCATACAGTGTTCTGTATTTGACTTTACTTTATCAAGTCTTCATCTTAAAACCTTTCTATGTTCTTTTTGGTTCTAAGTAAGTACTGTATTTACTCCCGTGTAGTACTCTTCATCTCTTCTCTGATTTCACTAGGAGATTGGAACCTGTGGAGAAGTATAACAGATCCAGTGATAAGCGTCCGCCCCTTACTACTACTTATGCAAGTGTCCTTCTCCAGCCATAATGACAAGGCTTCCGAAGTGAACACCCGCATAAGACATATGAATTCACCAAAGTCTAAACTATCCACTAATAGAAAGCCATGGTAAATGCTATTCACTCACATCTATATTCCTATGCTAAACTATACTCTAATATACCTTATAATAATCCTAGTCTGAATTGGGAGTACTAATGCACAATAGATACACAAACGTTCTTCTGAACGCAGCACCACCCTTTTCATAATCCTTTGTCTTATGAAACCCAAGAATCACACTAAACTTCCACAAAGAGTTGCCACTCTTTATAGGTCATATTTGCCGCATAGTCCTTGACCTTGCTTGACACCTCAGGTTCCTACTTCATTATCACAGTTAGTGGAAAATTACAGATCTGAAACATTTCCATTATTCATACATTCAGACCGCAATATGCTGTCCAATAATGCTGTCTGCCTTTGTCGCAAACCAATTTTTCCACGCAACTGTTACCTGGGCTGTTGGCGGCCCCTTCTGGGTCTTGACCTATAAACACATGCGCCTGGTCACTCCGTTGTTGGTTACCCTTACTGCTTCGTTTGTTAACCCTTCTTCTACCTGGTTAGTCGGTGTATACAGTCGTCTATCTGGGAATCATTAACTCTCAGTATTCCACGACATCTAGATCCTAATGCTCCTTCTATATCACTGCAGAGTGGAAGCTGAGCTAGTCACCTGCCTCACACCACAAGTCACCACTGCAGCACACATCCACCAGTCAGTGAACAAGATTGAGTTTGCGCACATAATATACCTTTAATAAAGAATGAACACGGAAACACACAACATATATAACTGCAGTAACAGACCTTCCAAAATATATCCTCGTCACAACCTCACACTCGAATAACACTGCCTTCTCAAGGCCTACTTAATCTCATCCAACACGACAGTTAACCATCCTCTCTCCCGGTCCGAACTCACTCGATCCACCCCACTCTGGGTCTAAACTTCAGCTCCCTATCCCGAAAAACACATGGCAGAGTTCTCTCGTTAACTCCCCTATCCAGCCAACCTCCACTGTCGGGTCCCAAAACTCAACTGTCCCTCCAGTCCCCTGACTCCACACACACTACCCCACAGCTCAAACTGTCTGCCCCACAACTACACTAGCGGGCTGACTTCTCCTCAACTCCCCCTTAAATCACTGTCTCAAACCTTCCCTGTCTGTCTTCTCATTTGCCCCCTCCGGGGACCTACTACCCAGCCCCATTTTGCCTCCGCCTATTATTTCTCAGGGCCGGTAATGTTAATGAACCCAGACATGTTACAGTTAGTTATTTAGTTTGTTAGTTAGTTAGTTTTTTTAATGCTTCAGCTTCTTGAACTCAAAATAAGTCCATTCCTCTTTAGTTGGATCGCTGCAGCCCTCTTCCAACGGAAAGTAGTTTTCAGATGTGGCAGTTGGACGTCAGAACCAACAACAATATATCCTGGCCTCCCACAGGGATCACCATTATCTCCGGTACTGTTCAACGCCTACACAGTGAGAATCACCAGTGAGCAGATCACTGGACCTGGTAGGACATTGTCATATGCCGATGATGTTTTAGTGTATCGTCAGAGTAAGGATAAAGATCAGGTTGCTGTGTAACTACAAACCGAACTCAATCGCATAAGTACTTGGTGTGATGAAGTTGGGGCAATGGTCAGCCCAACAAAGGCAACAGTGACTTGGTTCTCGTTGAATAATCATATTGTCAACTCGGGAAGTGAAATACGTTGGCCATGTTAAATGTCTCAGTGACCTGGAGACGACAGTGGGGGTGGGGGTGGCACGGGGTGAAGGAATAGTTGCTGGACCAAGAGGCAGGGGCCGTCAAGCTAGAAATACCCTCACCTCGAACATGCATGAGGACAGGAAACTGGGAAAGGATTGAGCATTTTTTCGCTTCTGAATATACATGATATAGAAGAGTATCAATATTTTAATGGACGAAATGTAGAACCAATATATATTTAGTTAGTTAGTTAGTTAGTCAGTCGAGGTTCCAACTTCACGGCAACGGGTCGTCCCCATTATGCTCAGCTCCTGTGCTAGTGAATATCACACATAATGCTCCCCACTGTCCAACGTGAAAAGTGGAACAGACAGGAGTCTCGGCAATCCAACAGCCCGCACAGGTACACTGTGCATAATACCGCCGCCAGAATTCCAACACAAAAGTCATCCACGAAAACCACATCGATGGAATCGGCAGTCACCAGAAAGACCTCATTGACCCGGTTTTTCTCACATGGCTCTGTCTCTATCCGCAGGGCGACCCGCCGAAAGCGTCGCATTAAGCACGAACTCCGAAGCTCCAGCGCCGACTCCCAGGAGTCTCCTGAAAAATGCACTCGTGAACCGAAAAGGCAAATCAGTCAATTCAGGAACAGCCGGTAGCCATTGTTCTGAACATGCAGGTCACTGTAGAAACAAAAGCAGCCATGTGAAAGCATTCCATGTGAATATCAGAGCTCACAGAGTAGCGCCACGCACTCACTCAGTAGCAGGGCGACGGAACCATTTACTACCAGTCCAACATGAGCAAAATGCGAAATGCAAACCACAGGCACAAAGATAAACACTCCAGAGGCCGTAGCGGTTCAATGTCTAACCGCTATGCTGCTCACCGGAAGTCCACCAACAAATATATCCAACAAGAACTCAATATTGAAGAATGTAGGTTAAGAAAACAAAAATAAATTAGGAACATGAGACATTTTGGACATACAGAAAGTCATGAACATCTCGTAAGTTTATTACAGAAATTCGGCTTAGACAGATTGTACGGACGCTTTATGAGCAGAAATAAATGTGAAAACTTAGTGAACTTTGGTAAACGTGTTGAGAAAAGAGCAAGAGGAAGACAAACAGAGAAATATTTTGATGGCTTGACCACACGGCATAATCGGGACTTGGACACAAATGTGATCCATAACTCTCGTCATCATGTCAGATGGCGAACCATGACAGTCCACGCTTTTCGTGGCACCACACGAAAACATAGACAAGACCGGGTGAAGTGCATCGGGGAGGCGTAGAAGAGGCAGACCCCGACGTAGATTGAGACCTGATGTGATAAATAATTGACACATGACAGCAACAAAGGCCGGACATATGCCTTATGGTGGAGAAAAGACTCCCTGGAATGGAATAGACGGAATATGTAACTTGATGGTGTAAAACCTTTATGTATCCCCAAAAACACCAGAATATCGTATCTAGTCTGTGTATGTACACAGTATGTGAAGAAACATTAGATATGCAGATGATACAGTATTGATTGCAGACAATGCGCAGGATCTGCAACAATTAGTAGATGCGGTTGTTGTACACAGTGAGCAACTGGGGTTAGAATTAGATTGTAAAAAAGACACAGGTTATGGTCGTCACTAGGAAGAACGTAGTACCACAATGTAATATACAAGTAAATGGGAATATTCTTCAACACGTGAATCGATACAATTATCTCGGAACAGTCATAAAATCTGATGGGAGATGCCTTGAAGAGATTAGAACAAGAATCGAAATGGCGAAAGCAGCCTTTAGCAAGATGAAAATCATTCTGACCAATAAAAGAATGTCAATTGAAACGAGAAAAAGAGTGTTGAGGGGATACACAGAGCCTGTTCTTTTGTATGGATGTGAAACTTGGACAATGTGCAGTCAAGCTGAAAAACATCAGATGGCTGCAGATATGTGGTTTCTGAGGAAAATGCAAAGAATACCATGGACAGATAGAAAAACCAATGACCAAGTACTACAGGAGACAAATGAAAATCGTAAATTGATTAGAGAAATTAGACGTGGACAGTCAAAATATTTTGGACATGTTATGAGAAGAAATGGATTGGAGAACTTAGTGACAACTGGCAAGATCGAAGGGAACAGACCAAGAGGAAGACCGAGAGGAAAATACCTGGATGGCTTGGCCACATGGCATGGACGAGAAGGAACACTGAGCTGATCCATGACTCTGGTGATCGAGTGAAATGGCGAGTCATGACCGCCCACGCTTACCGGCATGGCACATGATATATATATATGTTGTATAGTTGCTTAAACTCTCCACACATCTTTATCTGTCTTTATTATTCATGTTGAAATTACACCCAGAAAGCTGACGAAGCTGGTAATTGGTATGTGCTGTTTAAAACTTCAATCATATACAGCTCACTGTAAAAGTACCACACCCACTCTCCAGGAGAAGTTTCATATTTACCATTTTGGAAATTGCATAATTTCTCACCACATCGTTAAATGATAATTTTGATAGACTGTGTCAGTTTGCTAAAATAGCTGTTAGACTCATTATATTACTCCGCTCCATGGAAATCATTAGTAAATTTTTTAACACTTTTATTCCATACAAACCAGTGTATCCACAGCTTGCATTGCATGTCTTCCTTTACATTTCCGAATACAAAAAAAAAAAAAATGCATTAATATGATATTATATTCATGGCATGGTACAATTACCTACACATTACTTGCTGTGACTTGTTGATGATGATGATGATGATGATGATGATGATGATGACGATGATGATGGAGTGATCATCTTCTCCTGTGCATACTAAAATTTTCAATAGAACTTGTATATTCCAAGTATTCTCATTCACACCTAGAGCATACAGAGATTGACTTATTAAAATGAAATTACAACAAAAGATGGCATGTTTATCTATTGCCTTTATACGTTGTGAAGAGAAACCAGAGCAAACCTAAATTCTGTTTAGACAGAAGCGGCCTTGGAGATAAAGAAATAAATAATTTACTAACCAATATATATTACAGAACAATTTAGTGTCTTAAATTTCAAATAATAATCAAAAGTGTGTAAAGCTTGTATAATGGTAACATTCACTTGATACCATCCAAAATATAAATATAATTGTTACTGGAATAAACATATACTTGTCTTGCAAAATAGCTATCGGTACAAATATAGTGAAATATATAATTGTTCCCCTTGATTGCTAAATCAGAAAGAAATATGATTTCAACCTAGATGGAATTATTTCCCTTGTATTAAAGAATTAAAAACATAGTTCCATATCCTTTACAGGGCGTCGCATCAACACCAACATTTTTTGCTGTTGTGATCACTTGGCAAGTTTACGTTCAGTAGTTTTCCATTCCTTTCTGAATGACCGACATCCATCCATTTCGTAAAAAACAACGCAAGGCGGTTTGCTGCCAAATTGTCTGCATCTGTGTTTCGAAAGCGTGTATGACTGTATGTGGGAACTGCTCCCGTAACTCCTTCGCCTCGAAGCCAGAAAAAAAAAAAAATTCGTACTAATAAACCATTCTGTTCACGATATCTTTTTTAAGGTTGATGTTTAGCTTGTCCTCTGATGTCCACATTTTTTTCTCTTTGTTGTTTGTCCATCAAGAATGATGATGACCATTCATTTCATCCAGTGGGGTTTAGTTTAGTTTAATTTAGTTTAGTCGTTGGATCAACATCACGGCACACGCTTTAACCCATAAGTGCTCCGTTTTCCTCCTAACTCAAACCTGAGTCCGGAGAAACTTAGCTCAATGCACGAACTCCGTTGCATCGGCGAGGATCCGGAAATACTTTGGGTAGATTTTTAACTCAAAATTTTGCCCGGGCAGCGCCATTAGGCTACTCTTTTTCGATTTCCAACTGCCAAAGGAGTTTTTACGTGCGCAACAATACACACGGGCGTCCGATCTCACTATCCAGAGACCAGGGGACATTTTATTAATGGAAGTCCACGTGGATTTTTTAAATCTAGTGCGGTTGAAAGCATGGAGCCGTGAGTTCTAAGATGGCTGATAAGGCCTATTTTGGCTCCAAATGTTCTTTGACAATGTGGAAAAAGAATGTTTGACGTTTCTGGAGGAGGATTTTCTGCAGTGGTTTTTCTGTTCTGTCTTTTCTTCACAGCTCTTGCAGTCCTGGTTGCCTCACAAGTGACTGCACCCTTGCGTAATGATGCACGCCACGAATTTCGGTCTCTGGCTGCAGTCTCCCAGGTGTCATGATTAATTCCAAAAGCATTCAGTGAGATTTTCAGAGTGTCTTTAAAGCGTTTTCTCAGGCCGCCTTGGGAGCGTTTACCACAACGCAACTCGCCGTAACAAATTCGTTTAGGGAGCCTGTGATCTGGCATGCGAGTCAAGTGACCAGCCCAGCAAATCTGATTCTTCATTAAAATAGTGTGGATACTGGGCATGGACGCTCTTTCTAGGACTTCAGTGTCTGGGATCTTGTCTTGCCATTTAATCTTCAGTAACTTCCTAAGGCTGACTGTGTGGAAGTGGTTTAATGTCCTAGCGTGTCGCTGATAAACAGTCTAAGTTTCACAAGCATATAGCAGTGTGGATAATACAACTGCTTTGTAGACTTTCAGCTTTGTTTGCAGGCTTATTACATTTCTGTCCCATACATTCTTGAACAGTCTGCCAAAGGCCGCGCTGGCCTTGGAGATTCTTGCATTCACTTCATCATCAATTGTTGCAGCTTGTGACACAGTGCTGCCAAGAAAGGTGAATTTGTCCACAACACTTAGACTATGACCATTCACTTTGATATTCGGCACAGTGTGATTATTCCCTGGAGCTGGCTGGTACATAACTACAGTGTCAAAGTCTTGCTTAGGGCAAGAAATATGGCTCGTATCTTGACAAGTGTGATACTAACTATGCTTATTGCGATAGCGCCAAACCGATGCACCTTGGTGTCTACAACAAACCGATGCACGAGTTTGGTCTATCAAAGCCGTATTTGTCCTGGCCACCACCGGAACTCGGCTTAACAAAGGAATCGTAAGCCAGTTTTGTTTTAGCAGTCCTTTGTGCTGATGAGAGATGCGGGCAGCATGGCCTTCAGTTCAGTGCTGTTCTGTTGTTGTCAGGTGTGGGAACAATTCCCTGAGTTGATCTGTGTCAACTAATGTTGTGACAAAACTGTAAGTTTTAACTGATTAAGTTTAAAATGCTTAATTCAATAAATATTTGTTAAATCGTAGCACACGCCAGTTTACCAATTTGAAAGTGTTTGCATGGGTGAACAAAATTGTTAGGCGAGATGGTAGGAACAAAGAAATATAAATAGATAATATGAATAAGTATTACTAAAATGAGCTGTTCTACAGAAGGATTTAGTGTCCCTAAAGCTTTATGAAAATAACATGTAACACATTGAGATGTCAGCAATCAGATAATGGTGATGTGAAATATGTAGGATAGGTCATTGATGGCGGTTAAGTATCATAGAGACTGTCATGTCATGCCAGCCATGCTGGCACAAGATTATTTTGTTGGGAATTATTTTACATGGTTATCCTATAGCATTAATGTGTTACTGGCTGAATAGATATGTGGGAGATTCACCAAAATATACAATGTGTGGGGTCATAAATTAGTTTATAGTAAAGACTGAAATAATGCCACATGGTGCCATGCAGGCCATGTTGGCATGGAAGGGAGTAAGTGCTTGTGAGGTTACTAGAAATGAAGGTTACTTAACAACAGAGTGGTGAGAATCATATGTGTATGTGTATACAGCAGCAAGATATGTTTACAGGATTATTCTGTGATTATGGTGAGCATCACATTGGATGTTTGGTCAAGTGTTGGGTATGAACACTCCAAAGCAACATGAGTAGGGGAAAATAACCATAATATAAGTGTAATATTTATAACATGTGTAAAGCAGAGAAGAGTACTTACATATTATATGTGGCAATGGTGGGTTAATGGTTAAGCTAAGCAGTTAGAACATGTAGGTAATAAATAGAAGTGTAGGAAATAATGTGTTGAATTGTAGGGACGCCATGCAGATTGATAGCCACTAGGCGTAGGAAATAATGCATCTTAATACGCATCATCATTGTGTAATCGTAACTGCGAATTAAGTGTGGCTTTACTGAGGGAGAACAGGCAGGTGCATCTGGAACTGATATTGGTAAAGGGGTTTCTCATTATTTAGCATTGAAGTCTGGTGTCACATCTGTTACCAGAATGCAGTAGTGTTTGTGCTAGTGTATCAAACTGGGAGTTTTATGTGTATTAAAACAGGGTGTTTGTTGTACCAGGGGAAGGGTGTGATTTATTGCTACGTACCACCTTTCGCAAAGATATATGCACTTGCTATGCGACACGAAGCGTAAGAGAAGAAAATTTATAACCGGTGTGTCGTAGGAAGAATGATGGGAAATAGAGGGCATAACTGCACATTTGCTGTCCACTCACAGATAAAAGTACACTGGTGTAGTTGGCATTAGTGTGTTATAATAATGACATAATATATATAGTACACTGGTTGTTATACTAGTGCTGATATTTTGTTTCTGCCCATGAACATGGTTATGACATAATATATATAGTATACTGGTTGTTATATTAGTGCTGATATTCTGTTTCTGCCCATGAACATGGTTATGCTTTGATCCTGTCTCATATGGATGAGGCACTCTTACTTGATACTTTGGTGTATTCATTTTATGAACTGTCTTAAGGGTATCAGAGAGTTCCTCAATTGAGTTCCTGTGTAATACATGTTTATCTGTAACCTTCTGTGAATGTTGTGATTCACCCATGTGCAAGTGTTGCATTTGCACATTCTACAAATATGGTTATTCCTGTTTCCTTTGTTTTTCATAGTTAAACATGTTTTACCTGTTGGTTATTAATTTATAATATCATGCGGTAATGTGTGTGATGTCATATTGTTGTTGATATCCTTTATCAAAACATGGACATTGCAGGAGCAGTGTGTCCTATATCATATGGCATCCATCATAAGTTTAGGTATTTAAATGACAGAAGATGGGGGAAAGGTGGTGCATTGGGTATTATGATTGTAGTGATGGCTATGGTGAGAGTGACCCTTTGATGATGGTGATTATGATTGTGGTGATGACTATGTTGAGGCTGATCATGTAGTGATGTCAGCTAGGATGATTGGGATGATGATGGCTATGGTGAGAGTGATGATGGAGATTATGATTGTGGTGACTATGTTGAGGCTGATCATGTAGTATCAGCTAGGATGATTGGGATGATTATGGCTATGGTGAGAGTGATCATTTGATGATTGTGATGGTTTTATGTCGCGATGTATGTTATATGTCTGAGTTGTTGTCGGTGACTTATGTTATAGCCTGTGTCCTGATTGTTGCTGGTGTCATGGTATATTGATGTTGTCTAGTTGTCATCAGTACAAAGATGTGTGTCCTGGTCATGTCATGTTGAATTGCATATCCTATGTCTGCTTGATTGCTGTTGGTGCATTGGACTGTATTTATGTACTGTATGTACATGTTCAAATGGTGTTGTCCTGTTAGAGTCGTTGTACACCGGTGTAGCTGAGTTGTGTTTGGTGTTGATTTTGACTAGTTGAGAAGTGTTGCTGTGTAACATTGGGATTTATGAGTGGTATTCTCAGCCGGTGGTGTTGGGGATGAGAAGTTGTGTTGTGTCAGAGATCTGTAGGTAATGACCTCCCTGAACTGAAGACATTCTGTAAGTGAATGCTGGGCTGTATGGGTAGGTGGAGCAGGCTGAGTTTGTTGCATTGGAAGGTGTTCTATCCTAGCAATATCAAGTGTAATCTCTTGACAGCAGTGACACAACTGGAGAAGACAATAAAGTGGGTGATCTGATGATGCAGCATTGATTGCTGCATTTAACCATTAGAGATGTAGTCTCATGATAGCAGTAGTTCAACTAGAGGGAATAGCAAAGTGGATAATTTGATGGATGGCATTTGTTATATGTAGGTTAATTCAAATGTTATATTGCATGTGCTCATTGCTTCATGTGTTTAATATGTTGTCTTTACCATGATAATCATAGATTGTGTTTTCCATTGTTACAGGAGCGGCTGACTAGTTAGTGTCAGCAGGCCTGGGTTCTTGGTGGGATAGTAAATTGTGTCACAACTCTTTGTTTATGTCGTGTCTTGGGGTTTATGTTGTGTAACCTATATTTTTGTAGTGCCTTATTGTCTGTGCAGTGTTGCTTGTGTCAAGGTTCTTTATTGTGTCAGTCTAACCAGCTATTGCTTGGAGCACCTGTGTTGTGGTACTTGGTGTACCCTGTTGTCTTAAGTGCTGTTTATTGGTTGGGGGTTACCCACTGTTGTTGTTTGAGATAAACAGTTGTCTGTTGTATCTGTAATTGAACATCCCATATTGAATGCTTTGTTCAATGTGTTCGAGCACAAATTGTCACAAAAATTTGTAGCAGTTGATAAATAAAGAGTTATTTTTGTACTGTTTTTGATTCGTTTGTTTAGTTTCTTTTAGTTTTTACAGTCACTATTTCTACCACAATCTAACACCTTAATCCAATGTCTGGGTCTCAAATATGACAGTCAGTCCAGAGTTGAGGCCCCTGCCTGAGATCTCGTATATCTTCTTATCTAATTACTATAATCTTTTTTTGTCGGTTGAGGCGGTGTGAGGTTCTCTCTCTTTTCACTATTTTTCTTCTTTGGCCGTAACGAAGTCAGAACTACTCTTTACCTCTTAGCACCGTAGTGAAGGAAGCATCAGTCTTTATGATTGTCTCCCTTTGTCTTTTACCATCGACTACATTATCAAATAACACGAGGCTAACAGCCGATAATATAATTCGCGCTATTTATTCGCGCACTGCACACATCAGAAACAATACAAGCTTCGCGCAATCACAATTCACATTATCCAATAGATTATAAATGCAAGCAATCAATACATCAATATAATAATACATCAATGCACTCCACTTACAAGTCACACAGACAGGCGTTCCATCTCCAACGTTCATACAGGCTAGCTCTTAAGACATGCATCAAACTCTCAAGCCGCTTTCACACGTCCGTCCGTAACGGCCACCAAGCCTAGTCTGCCTGGACTTTCAGCACACAACACAGTTGTGCTTGCGTCAGTCCGCGTGACCCCTCAATGTTCACGCTGCGTTCCAGCTGACCGCCGACTGCTTAGTATCGCTCAGCGTTGATTGCCTGGCGTTGTTGAAGACGCCGCGTTATAGCTGTAGTGCTTATAATAGATCAGCGTTGCATTGTCGGGCGTTGGTGCAGACAACGCGTTATCACTCTGGGTGAGACTCTGACAACAGTCTTCTCCAAATTCATATTGAGCCCAAAGTTGGCACAGGCATGTGAGAAAGCTGAAACATTATTTTGCATGTCCGCCACTGAGTTGGCGTATAGAGCGCAATCATCAGCAAACAGGAGCTGTCTGACGGTGTCGCTGTCAATTTTGGTTTTAGCTTTCAGCCTTCTGAGATTAAATAACTTTCTATCCATGCGGTAGTTGATGTCTATTCCAATGTTGTTGTTCTCGAAGGCATTCGTCAACATAGCTGAAAACATGATGCTGAACAGTATTGGTGCCAGGACATAATCCTTGTTTCACTTCATTGGTGACAGGAAAGGGCTCAGACAGTTCACCATTTTCCCGTACTCTTGCCTGCATGCCATCATGAAATAGCCGCACTATTTGGACAAACTTTCGTGGACAGCCATATTTTGCCATAATCTTCCACAGTCCTTCTCTGCTGACCGTATCAAAAGCCTTTGTAAGGTCAATGAAAGTGGAGAACATTTCGCAGTTCTGTTCCTGACATTTCTCTTGCAGCTGCCTTGCAGCGAAAATCATGTCAACAGTTCCACGTTCTTTTCTGAAGCCACACTGGCTCTCGGGAAGAACACCTTGATCGAGATGGGTTGTGAGGCGATTGAGAAGAATTCTGGCGAGTATCTTCCCTGCAATTGGAAGCAAGGAGATGCCTCTGTGGTTGTCACAGGATTGGTGGTTTCCTTTTCGTTTGTAAAGGTGGACTATTGATGCGTCCTTGAAATCTTGTGGCATGGTCTCGTTCACCCATATGTTTGTAAAGACTTGGTGAAGCTGCTCTGTTAGGACCGGCCCACCTGCCTTGTATATCTTTGCCGGGATGGTGTCCGGACAAGGTGCCTTGCCGCTGGAGAGTTGCTGGATGGCTTTGTTTACTTTCACCATGGTTGGCAGGTCATCAAGTGTATCATTGATGGGAACTTGAGGAAGGCAGTTGATGGTTTCATCATCGAAGAAGGAAGTTGCATTTAAGATGTTGCTGAAATGTTCTGCCCAGCGCTGAAGGATGTCTTTCTTATCGGTAACCAATGTTCCCCCATCTGCACTGAGGAGGGGAGTTGTGCCTGGTGATGTAGGACCATAGACCGCTTTCAGCGAGTCGTAGAAGTTTTTCATATCATGTCTGTCAGCAAAGCCTTGAATTTCATCAGCTTTGCTGCTCAGCCAGGAGTCCCGCATGTGCAGAAGTTTCTGCTGCACTACTCTCTGAATGTTCTTGAAGGCTCTTTATTTTATGTTGACTTCGGGTCATTCAAATGTGCCTTGAGGAGAAGATGAGAAGGGCCGTCAAGCTGAGAGTGAAGGAATTGTTGCTGGACCAAGAGGCAGGGGCTGTCAAGCTGAGAGTGAAGGAATAGTTGCTGGACCAAGAGGTAGGGGCCGTCAAGCTAGAAATACTTTCACCACGAACATGTATGAGGCCAGAAAACTGAGAAAGGATTGAGCATTTCTTCGCTTCTGAATATACATGATATAGAAGAGTATCAATATTTCAATGGACGAAATGTAGAACCAACAGTAGTATATCCTGAGTCACACAAAGTACACCACCCCACACTAGCGACTACATAGGCTCTACATAGCAACTATATAGCACCAGCCTAGCAGATATATACTTCTCCAACAGATATTTAGTTAGTTAATTAGTCGAGGTTCCAACTTCACGGCAACTGGTCGTCCCCATTATGCTCCGTTCCTGTGCCAGTGAATATCACACAAAATGCTCCCCAGTGTCCAACGTGAAATGTGGAGCAGACAAGAGTCTCGGCAATCCAACAGCCCGCACATGTACACTGTGCATAATACCGCCGCCAGAATTCCAACACAAAAGTCATCCACGAAAACCACAGTTCATTGTCAATGGAATAGGCAGTCATCAGAAAGACCTCATTGACCCGGGTTTTCTCACATGGCTCTGTCTCTATCCGCAGGGCGACTCGCCGAAAGCGTCGCATTAAGCACGAACTCCGAAGCTCCAGCGCCGACTCCCAGGAGTCTCCTGAAAAATGCACTCGTGAACCGAAGAGGGAAATCAGTCAATTCATCAACAGCTGGTAGCCATTGTTCCGAACATTCAGGTCACTGTAGAAACAAAAGCGGCCATGTAAAAGCATTCCACGTGAATATTACAGCTCACAGAGTAGCGCCACGCACTCACTCTGTAGCAGGAACCATTTACTACCAGTCCAACATGAGGAAAATGAGAAATGCAAACCACATCCACAAAGATAAAATACTCCGGAGGCCGTAGCTGTTCAATGCCTAACCGCTATGCTGGGGACCGAAAGTCCACCAACAAATATATCAAACAAGAACTCAATATTGAAGAATGTTGGTTAAGAAAACAAAAATAAATTAGGACCATGAGACAGTTTGGACACACAGAAAGTCATGAAAATCTCGTTAGTTTATTACAGAAATTCGGCTTAGACAGATTGTATGGACACTTTATGAGCAGAAATAAATGTGAAAACTTAGTGAACTTTGGTAAACGTGTTGAGAAAAGAGCAAGAGGAAGACAAATAGAGAAATATTTTGATGGCTTGACCACACGGCATAATCGGGACTTGGACACAGATGTGATCCATAACTCTCGTCATCATGTCAGATGGCGAACCATGACCGTCCACGCTTTTCGTGGTGCCACACGACTGTGTTGATAATAAAACACACGAAAACATAGACAAGACCGGGTGAAGTGCATCGGGGAGGCGTAGAAGAGGCAGACACCGACGTAGATTGAGACCTGATGTGATAAATAATTGACACATGACAGCAACAGATGCCGGACATATGCCTTATGGTGGAGAAAAGACTTACGGGAATGGAATAGACGGAATATGCAACTTGATGGTGTAAAACCTTTATGTATCCCCCAAAACACCAGAATATCGTATCTAGTCTGTGTATGTACACAGTATGTAAAGAAACATTAGATATGCAGTTGATACAGTATTGATTGCAGACAATACGCAGGATCTGCAACAATTAGTAAATGCGGTTGTTGTACACAGTGAGTCTCTGGGGTTAGAATTAAATTGTAAAAAGACACAGGTTATGGTCGTCACTAGGAAGAACGAAGTACCACAATGTAATATACAAGTAATTGGGAATATTCTTCAACAAGTGAATCGATACAATTATCTCGGAACAGTCATAAAATCGGATGGGAGATACCTTGAAGAGATTAGAACAAGAATCGCCATGGCGAAAGTAGCCTTTAGCAAGATGAAAAACATTCTGACCAATAAAAAGATGTCAATCGAAACGAGAAAAGGAGTGTTGAGGGGATACACATAGCTTGTTCTTTTTATGGATGTTGTAGCATGATGGATCAGAACTCCCCATTCCCAGCCCTACACATTCATAAAAATACTTTCGATTTGAGCGGCGTTTCCAAATAGAAGGACGATTCTTGGAAATAGTATGTTCCAGAACGAGTTAGGGGAGGGCAGCGGTATGCGCTTGCTTTTCTTTGGCTAATAAGTAACGAGCCCACGCTATTCCTGGGCCATATTTTAAAATCTAATTAGTTTGAGCGCGGATTCCACCAGGAGCGGTCGCTAGTTTGTGATGTGATGACCCAACATGCCCTTAAAGATTTGATAATATATTGTTCTCTGGACAACAGGTACCACTTTAAAACATACTTTAATGTTGTAGTTATGCCTAGTGAACGAAAGAGAAGAATATATGAGTATTTTATGAATAAAATGTGAAAATGAAAAACAGAACTTCTGTGCGCCAGTATTCTGAACACTGCAACTTCAACCTTGACATGTCTTTCACGCTGTATACTCCAAGTGCATATCAATCCCTTGTTGTGACTGGTTGCGTATGCTTGATGAATGTATAGTACACTCATGCAAATTCGCAAACCCAAACCCCTTGTGCATTCTTCATGCCTGGGATGACTCATTCGTAACCCAACTGTACACTGCTCTCGCAAGTTCACATTTGGCAGTCTGGATTGGAGTGAGTGATGAAACATGTACAAGTTCCTTTGTAAAAAGCTGAGAATGTTGGAGTGAATGAGTTGGTGCTTTGATAAGTAGCCTCTCACATTAGTAGAAAGAAAGATGCTTCAAATATCCATATGTAAACAGGACGGTGATGGCACGCCAGAATTGCTAAGTCCATGTGATGCCTGGTGGCTATATGCTCAAGAGAATTAATACAATTTCTCTCTGAAGATTATACTGGTACCTTTACTATTGGTTGGTTCATATAAACTAGTTCTTAAGAGAACCATAGGTGTGTGAACCTGTGTCTTAGTTGGCTGAATTTAATGTATGGCTCATGCAAATTTACAAGGACTAAACATGTTTTTCTCATATGTCTTTTGGTGCATATGTGAACAATTGCTATGCAATTGAGCTTCTGTTACCTACTGTGGACATTACTCAGTGGGGAAAGAGCACATGATGATGATGATGATGTACCTGTGAGACAAGTCTGGTGAAAAAGGGGTGAGGTCTGGCATTGCTGTGTAAGTGTATATGGAATAGGACATTCATGCACCAACATGACAGCCATTGGAAGTGATGTTTGGGCTGCTAATTTGGTAAATGCCATTAGTTAATACATAATGCATATTGCAGTTGTAAATGCCTATTTTCCATTTCCCTTCACAATGCCTGTCCCATGTTGCTATGTCATGATGATTGCTGTACTGTGTCTGGTCCTCCTTGTGTCCAGGTCTACTGTGGTTCAAACATGGTGGAACTTAGACCACATAAATGCTTGTAATTGTGTTAAGCTACCCTGTCTCAGCATATAGTCTTGTGATTACCACAGATAAGGGTGAATTAAACACATATCACCCACAGTACATCAGAGTGAAATACACTGCATCATCAAACAAGGAGAGCTGTGTTTGGTTAACACCCTCCCTTAACCTCCCCATTTCCATCTGTGTATGTTAATGTATGATAACATCATCTTTTAACAAATGTAAAGAGATGTTGTGCCATTTTGTATATTGACAGAGAACAAGATGATGGTGGAGAGGCCTTTCATATATCATCTGGGACAACTAACCAGAAGTCCCAGAATCCAGAACCAACTCTCTATAAGTGAAATCTTCTAGAACCCACAATATGGGAATTTCTTAGAGGCTTTCAGCTCAGCTCTCAAACAGCTGGATATAAAAAAGGGAGATAAACAGTTCTGAAGACTTCAGTGATCATGTCTCATCTGAGAACTAAACAACAGGTCTTTGGGTGTTAACGTCATTCAATGAACCGTGTGAAATGACTAAGGCATGGGATGGTTTGTCTAGGACTTGTCTTGGTTGATCTCCAGCCTGGTGCTCACACAGTGTTTAAGAATGAAGACTTGAAGTGTAGGTGAGATTAGACTGACTGAGGGGCTGCAATATATTGGATGTTGTTCCTATCTCTGGGTCTCTTCGACAAGTCATGTTCTGCATGTACCGAGTATACATCTCCCAATGTCAGGAGAGTGCTATCCTCAACCATCCGAAGTACCCCAGTGTCAGCTTTCACCAGCAGTCTGATCAACCGTGAGATGCAGTACCATATCATCATACCAAATCTTGTATTCAAGAGGAATGAATCTGCCATGAAGCTTATTCTGGGGAAGCTGCTAACTGGAGCTTGTCCAACATCAAGGCTGATGATAAAAGGATTCAACAGACCCAGAACAGTACTTTCTTCCTTGAGTTGCCCATGGATAGGATTTCCTAAATTCCCAAGAGACAGGAAATGATGATAGATACAGATACTGTAACGGAATGGTGTAGATAGATATTAGAGAGGAGGAGGAGAGTTAGTTATTGGTTGGTGGAGTAAAAGGGGAGGTGGTGTATCTTGTTTATCAACATGCATGTGTGGCATATTTTATGCATTTTCAATGTAATTATTGAAGTGTTGACATGCCAGGGGATGAACCAATGGTCATCATTCGACTCACCATCAGCTCAATAAATTGTGTAATTAATGAATCAGTGTTTTAAGTACATGTCCCCAGTGAATTTCTTGTACAGTTGCTGTCAAGTGTTGTCTCTGGTGACTGTCTTAAGTGCTGTGGTTGATTATACATATTGTGAAGTCTTGTATAGATGTTGTCAAGTATCTCTTATGATGTAAGTCTTGTACAATGGCTGGTGTACACAATTCCTTGTGAATGTATGTCCCACTTTTGTCAAGAAACTGTCATGTAGATGTCTTGTCCAACAGATGTAATGTACAGTTATTGTTGAGTTTGTCTACAAACACTGAATCCTACAGCCCCAAAGCAATTGGACAAAACTGATATAGGTCACACTGACAAAATAAAAAAAAAAAGGGAAGATCTAATGTGACGGACGAACAGCACACTGTCAACAGTATAATGAGTGAGATGGATCCTCAGTTGTGCAGGGGCTAATAGTTCAGATCTTCTTTTGGTCTTGGGGAAACCTTTTACTTTTTTTTATAAATTTCTGTGTAGATACATAGTGGTCTCACAGTGGGGGTTTGAGCCAAAGAAAAATGGTTCTCCAAAAAGGCTATTGCGGGAATGATTAATCATCTCATTGAGAGACCTCTAGACAAAACGTGCTAAATCATATCCTTTATCTTGTTATTTATTATTCAAGATATATTTCCAGAGAACACTACTAACTAGGTCCTCTGTCATCAATCTAACATGTCACAGATGTGAAACTTGGACAATGTGTAGTCAAGCTGAAAAACATCAGATGGCTGCAGAAATGTGGTTTCTGAGGAAAATGCAAAGAATACCATGGACAGATAGAAAAACCAATGACCAAGTACTACAGGAGACATAAATTGATTAGAGAAATTAGACGTAGACAGTCAAAAAAAAATTGTGGACATGTTATGAGAAGAAATGGATTTGAGAATTTAGTGACAACTGGCAATATCGAAGGGAACAGACCAAGAGGAAGACCGAGAGGAAAATACCTGGATGACTTGGCCACATGGCATGGACGAGAAGGAACACTGAGATGATCCATGGCTCTGGTGATCGAGTGAAATGGCATGTCATGACCACCCACGCGAGTCATGACCGCACATGATATATATATATATATATATATATATATATATATATATATATATATATATATATATATATATATATAAATGATTGCAGATAAAGCACACACAGGGCGTGAGAGACGTAAGATGGTGTAAAATGGTTGAAATGACCATGTTTTCACATGCACCTACTGTGGGCAAACATTTGCAGCAAGAATTGGCCTTACCAGCCACACTCGCCACCGCCATGGATCGTAGTTATTAAGCCTTTTTGAAGCACAATGTACCAAACTATCGTCTGTCAAGACGGAAAGGTGCCAATGAAAATGAATATATATATATATATGTTGTATATTTGCTTAAACTCCACACATCTTTATCTGTCTTTATTATTCATGTTGAAATTACACCCAGAAAGCTGACGAAGCTGGTAATTGGTATGTGCTGTTTAAAACTTCAATTATATACAGCTCACTGTAAAAGTACCACACCCACTCTCCAGGAGAAGTTTCATATTTACCATTTTGGAAATTGCATAATTTCTCACCACATCGTTAAATGATAATTTTGATAGACTGTCAGTTTTCTAAAATAGCTGTTAGACTCATTATATTACTCCGTTCCATGGAAATCATTAGTAAATTTTTTAACTTTTATTCCATACAAACCAGTGTATCCACAGCTTGCATTGTATGTCTTCCTTTACATTTCCGAATACAACAAATGCATTAATATGATAATAGGGACGCAGAGGTGTTTCCAAGGCACCAGGGCCGGGTTATATACTGGCTAAGACCTATTGACGCGTCCTCGTCGAGCGTCCTGGGCAACAGGTCCCTTCGGGGTCCTGGCTAAAGTCAGTAGGATCGCCGATTCCTCCGAAGTCGGAGAGTGTCTGCCTGTACGGCGAGGAACCACCAGTCTGCACACCAATAAGCCAGACATGGGACAACGGATACTCACGCAAAACTCAGGTCCTGTATGACATCACACTGATGTTGGACAACAGGATGCCTTCATCCGACATACAGGACTTCGCGTTGGAGCTCAAGCCAACGAACACAAGCAAGCATATGATAATATTATATTCTTGGCATGGTACAATTACCTACACATTACTTGCTGTGACTTGATGATGATGATGATGATGATGATGATGATGATGATGATAGAGTGATCATCTTCTCCTGTGCATACTAAAATTTTCAATAGAACTTTTATATTCCAAGCATTCTCATTCACACCTAGAGCATACAGAGATTACTTATTAAAATGAAATTCCAACAAAAGATTTTTCTTAACATTTAACATTATGAAAACTAGAAATGATCGAATTTAAACTAGTTTAACTGACACAGAACCAAGCAGGTTTGGACCAAACATTGTACACAATCACATGAACAAGTATTATAATGTAAATATCTGTTCACTGAGCATTGATGGCCCTAGTATGGCGATATAGCGTCCTTCTGTTCAAATGGAAGGTCACGTTTGGGGATATATTATCTTTTGGCACTGAATCAGCTAATAAACGTATCACTCAGTGGAATAGCGAGAGAGACGGGAAGGGGGAGAGAGATGGGGAGGGGAGGCGATAGAGATAGGGAGAGAGAGAGAGAGAGGAGGATAGGGGAAATGGAGAGATATAGGGTATGGGAGAGAGTGGGAGAGAGATGGGGAGGGGAGAGAGATAGGAGAGGGGAGATAGACAGGGGAGATATAGAGAGAGGAGGGAGAGGAAAGGAGGGAGAGAGTGGGATATCGATATAGAGAGAAAGAGAGGGGGAGCGATGGATATATAGAGAGAAACAAACCAAATGGACAAAGACTTCGTGTTGAGTTAGCCGCAATGGGTAGTAACGTCATCACGACATAAGATTTATATGGCGTAGAGGTTAAATGATCTTTTGCCTTGGCTATGCTCATACTTTCCACTTCCTGGCTGACAAAGGATCCCAAGACCTTTGTCCTATGAGATGTAGCCTCCCTTTATGCTGGGTAGCTTAATGAACTTTTGTCCCTGACTGGTAATATTTCCCAAGCCTCGGTGACAAAGACAGAAATGTGCTGATTCTTTTGCCCCTACGACGGTGGTAGTGTGGCTCGCTTACCGCTTAACTGGATAGAATATTCCTTGCGGTTATAGGCTGCCTTTGTGGTGGATTGAACTTTTGTCCTTGACTGGTAATATTACGCATTCCCCATTGAATAAGACATTCCCTGGTACTTATTTCAGTCTGTTTGCACGTTACACGTGAACCAGTTTTACATACACGGCTACGAATTCGGGGGGGGGGGGGACTAAAAATATAGGAAAAAGCTTTGGAGATGTGGTTGTATAGTCTATAGAAGAATGGGGACAATTCATGAGACAGCCAAAATGAACAATCTAAACACTTTGAGGGAGGCTAAGTCACAAAGACAACTTATCACAAACATCAGCAGGGGTGGGGGGGGGTGTCATAATTGTTTGGCCACATTATTAGACTACAAACACTGGAACATGTGAAAACAGGATAGATTTTTGGAAAGGAAGACAGCGAGAGAAAAATTCGCGAGTCTTGTGTCTTGGCACGGAAGGGAGTCAACACATGAATTGGTCCATGCCGTTGGAGATGGTAATATGTGTAGAAGCACGATTGCGCACGCCAGCCGGCAAGGCATTTCATTGTGATAATTAGGCTGGGAGCCCAGGTTAGTTTGTATTTAAAAAAATGCTTTGCGTATCCTTTTACAGGACTTAGCTGTCAACAGCAGCATCTTTCAGCTGTCTGTTGATCTCTTGGCAAGATTACGCTCAGTAGTTTGCCATTGCTTTCTGAGCGGCCGGCTCAGTATCCCGCAAGTCACGAGCGGGGTCGAACAGCCTCAGCTCTCGCTCCGCTGCGAGACTCTGCGTGATAAACGGGATTACAGAGAGAAAGTGTTGTAACCCCACAGCCAGAGAGACCGGCAGTTTGTATAATGCGGAAGAAAATCCATGACTACTGGGCAGACAAGAAACCGTCTAAGTAACTATGCAATGAATTACCTGGAGATTGTTGCCATTTGTGCTTTGTTGATGTGTGCCCTACTGGGTAGGGATTAGACAAAAATCTTTATATTGCTCCACTCCACGGAAATCTTTAGTAAAATATGTTTTGTTTTCTGTGTTCGATACATTTAGTAGATTCGGCTCTTTGATCAACCTTAATCTATTGCCTTTATACGTTGTGAAGAGAAACCAGAGCAAACGTAACTTCTGTTTAGACAGACGCGGCCGAGCAGATAAATAAATAAATAATTTACTAAACAATATATATTACACAACAATTTAGTGTCTGAAATTTCAAACAATAATCAAAAGTGTGTAAAACTTTTATAATGGTAACATTCACTTGATACCATCCAAAATATAAATACAATTGTTACTGGAATTAACATATACTTGTCTTGCAAAATAGCTATCGGTACAAGTATAGTGAAATCTATAATTGTTCCCCTTGATTGCTAAATCAGAACGAAATATGATTAAAACCTATATGGAATTATTTCCCTTGTATTGAAGTACAAAATCATAGTTGCATATCCTTTACAGGGAGTCGCATCAACACCAATATTTTTTGCTGTTGTGATCACTTGGCAAGTTTACGTTCAGTAGTTTTCCATTGCTTTCTGAACGACCGGCATCCATGCCATTTCGTAAAAAACAACGCAAGGCGGTTTGCTGCCAAATTGTCTGCATCTGTGTTTCGAAAGCGTGTATGACTGTATGTGGGAACTGCTCCCGTAACTCTTTCGCCTCGAAGCGAGAAAAAACAAAGAATTCGTACTAATAAACCATTCTGTTCACGATATCTTTTTTAAGGTTGATGTTTAGCTTGTCCTCTGATGTCCACATTTTTTCTCATTGTTGTTTGTCCATCAAGAATGATGATGACCATTCATTTCATCCAGTGGGGTTTAGTTTAGTTTAGTTTAGTTTAGTTTAGTCGTTGGATCAACATCACGGCACACGGTTTAACCAATAAGTGCTCCGTTTTCCTCCTAACTCAAACCTGAGTCTGGAGAAACTCAGCTCAATGCACGAACTCCGTTGCATCGGCGAGGATCCTGAAATACTTTGGGTAGATTTTTAACTCGAAATTTTGCCCTGGCAGCGCCATTAGGCTACTCTTTTTCGATTTCCAACTGCCAATGGATTTTTTACGTGCGTAACAATACACACGGGCGTCCGATCTCACTACCCAGAGACCAGGGGAAATTTTATTACTGGAAGTCCACGTGGATTTTTTAAATCCAGTGGGGTTGAAAGTATGGAGCCGTGAGTTCTAAGATGGCTGATAAGGCCTATTTTGACTCCAAATGTTCTTTGACAATGTGGAAAAAGAATGTTTGACGTTTCTGGAGGAGGATTTTCAGCAGTGGTTTTTCTGTTCTGTCTTTTCTTCACAGCTCTTGCAATCTGGTTGCCTCACAAGTGACTGCACCCTTGCGTATTGATGCACGCTACGAATTTCGGTCTCTGGCTGCAGTCTCCCAGGTGTCATGAAGAATTCCAAAAGCATTCAGTGAGATTTTCAGAGTGTCTTTAAAGCGTTTCCTCTGGCCGCCTAGGGAGCGTTTACCACAACGCAACTCGCCGTAAAACATTCGTTTAGGGAGCCTGTGATCTGGCATGCGAGTCAAGTGACCAGCCCAGCGAATCTGATTCTTCATCAGTAGAGTGTGGATACTGGGCATGGACGCTCTTTCTAGGACTTCAGTGTCTGGGATCTTGTCTTGTCATTTAATCTTCAGTAACTTCCTAAGGCTGACTGTGTGGAAGTGGTTTAATTTCCTAGCGTGTCGCTGATAAACAGTCCACGTTTCACAAGCGTATAGCAGTGTGGATAATACAACTGCTTTGTAGACTTTCAGCTTTGTTTGCAGGCTTATTCCATTTCTGTCCCATACATTCTTGTACAGTCTGACAAAGGCCGCGCTGGTCTTGGAGATTCTTGCATTCACTTCATCATCAATTGTGGCAGTTTGTGACACAGTGCTGCCAAGAAAGGTGAATTTGTCCACAACACTTAGACTATGACCATTCACTTTGATATTCAGCACAGTGTGATTATTCCCTGGAGCTGGCTAGTACATAACTACAGTCTTCTCCAAATTGATATTGAGCCCAAAGTTGGCACAGGCATGTGAGAAAGCTGTAACATTATTTTGCATGTCCGCCTCTGAGTTGGCGTATAGAGCGCAATCATCAGCAAACAGGAGCTCTCTGGCGGTGTCGCTGTCGATTTTGGTTTTAGCTTTCAGCCTTCTGAGATTGAATAACTTTCCATCTATGCGGTAGTTGATGTCTATTCCAATGTCGTCGTTCTTGAAGGCATTCGTCAACATAGCTGAAAACATGATGCTGAACATTATTGGTGCCAGGACACATCCTTGCTTCGCTCCATTAGTGACAGGAAAGGGCTCAGACAGTTCACCATTTTCCTGTACTCTTGCCTGCATGCCATCATGAAATAGCCGCACTATTTGGACAAACTTTCGTGGACAGCCATGTTTTGCCATAATCTTCCACAGTCCTTCTCTGCTGACTGTATCAAAAGCCTTGGTAAGGTCAATGAAAATGGATAAAATTTCGCAGTTCTGTTCCTGACATTTCTCTTGCAGCTGCCTTGCAGCGAAAATCATGTCAACAGTTCCACGTTCTTTTCTGAAGCCACACTGGCTCTCGGGAAGAAGACCTTGATCGAGATGGATTGTGAGGCGATTGAGAAGAATTCTGGCGAGTATCTTCCCTGCAATTGAAAGCAAGGAGATGCCTCTGTGGTTGTCACAGGATTGGCGGTTTCGTTTTCGTTTGTAAAGGTGGACTATTGACGCGTCCTTGAAATCTTGTGGCATGGTTTCGTTCACCCATATGTTTGTAAAGACTTGGTGAAGCTGCTCTGTTAGGACCTGCCCACCTTCCTTGTATATCTCTGCCGGGATGGTGTCCGGACCAGGTGCCTTGCCGCTGGAGAGTTGCTGGATGGCTTTGTTTACTTCCACCATGGTTGGCAGGTCATCAAGTGTATCATTGATGGGAACTTGAGGAAGGCAGTTGATAGTTTCATCATCGAAGAAGGAAGTTGCATTTAAGATGTTGCTGAAATTTTCTTCCCAGCGCTGAAGGATGTCTTTCTTATCGGTGACCAATGTTCCCCCATCTGCACTGAGGAAGAGAGCTGTGCCTGGTGATGTAGATGCTTTCAGTGAGTGGTAGAAGTTTTTCATATCATGTCTGTCAGCAAAGCCTTGAATTTCATCAGCTTTGCTGCTCAGCCAGGAATCCCGCATGTGCAGAAGTTTCTGCTGCACTACTCTCTGAATGTTCTTGAAGTCATCTTTTTTGTGTTGACTTCGGGTCATTCAAATGTGCCTTGAGGAGATGTTTCTCAGCCAGCAATTGGTTGATGTCTTCGGAATTTTCATCAAACCAGTCTTTATGCTTTCGGGGGGTTGGACTAGGATTTCCATAGCAGTGTTGTAAATTATGTCCTTTAGGGCTCTCCACTCTGTTTCTGTATCCTGTTGAGCTGCAGCATTGGGCTTGAGGCGGTCTTCCAGCATATTTTCAAACGACAGCTGCATTTTCTTGCTGTTTAGGCGGGTGACATTTAGTTTTGTTTTGCATTTTCACCCCTTGAGGACGCCGTGGTGGTTTGATGTGAATGTTTATTTTCAAGATAGTGAGACGATGGTCTGTCCAACATTCGGCACCACACATGGATTTTGTCACCGAACGTCTTGTCTGTCACTCCTCCTGACGATGACATAGTCAATAAGGTGCCAGTGTTTCGATCGAGAGTGCATCCACGATGTCCTGTTTCTCATGGGGAGACGGATAATTGTGTTGGTAATCAGGAGATCGTGTTCGGCACATGTCTGAAGAAGGAGGAGTCCTTTGCTGTTACAATTTCCGACTTCGTGCTTTCCAATAATGCCACTCCAAGAGATGGTGTCCGTGCCTAATCTGGCATTGAAATCCCCAAGGAGTATAAGTTTGTCTCCTTTGGGAACAGATGTTAATACATTGTGCAGGTCCTCATAGAACTTGTTCTTGACATCATCTTCATTGGTCATAGTTGGTGCGAAGACACTCACAATGGTTGCATGCTTCCTTCCATGGTCATGAGCCTGTCGTTTATAGCCTCTGGAAATCCAGCTAGTTTGCCGACCAGGGCCGACTTAATGGTAAATCCTACACCGGATTAGCGTCTTTCCTCGCTTTTCCTTCCACTCAAGAAAAATGTGTAGCCGGCACCTATTTCACAGAGTTGGCCTTCTTCTGCAAGTCGTGTCTCGCTCAAGGCTGCAATTTCGATGTTGTACCTGCCCAGCTCTCTCCCAATCAGTGATGTTCGTCTCTCTGGACCCGACGCGCCAT
Source organism: Cepaea hortensis (assembly GCA_963921405.1). Taxonomy (NCBI): domain Eukaryota; kingdom Metazoa; phylum Mollusca; class Gastropoda; order Stylommatophora; family Helicidae; genus Cepaea; species Cepaea hortensis. The sequence continues at coordinate 24,948,460 of OY992880.1, read as the reverse complement.
CTCTGTCAAGTAGGGTGCGTACATTCCAAGTTTCGATTGTTAAGGTAATATGGTTTGCTCTTTTAGCTTTACCTGTTTTTTCTTTGTTTGTATGTCGACCGCAGTGTAGGGTACCCACCAACCACGGCTAGCTGGTTAGGTAGTGATGGAGCAGACAATGTTTAGGGCACCTTTTCTAGCCCCTTCCTCGTACTATGGAGGTGAGCAGTGTGTTCCTATAGAGGGCTGCTCAGTCGCTCAGGGGGCTGCCGAATCCCACTGCTGTTCCGGTCAGTAGAAGACGACCATATGGCCTGAGCCGCCTGTGTGCAGGTCTGCGACTACGGCTGCCAGTGTACCCACGCCTGCCGCTTCGCCGCTCGCCCATCGCCACAGGGCTTGAAGGTGATATATGACGTTGGATGAAGAATGACTTGCGCGATGAATTGGATTAAAGTGAGGAAGAGTTGTGCAATTCGTCGACCTCACTCCTCGCCTGAGTCCATCCGAATCCAGTGGCAGAACAAGTCAAGACGACTGGAAACGAATACAGGTGCAGTGGATGACCAGGGCGCTCTACGTGCCTTGCCGTGCTCATTACGTTCCACAACGCTTTGCAGGTAAACGCCGGGCTCTCATTCGGGAGACCCGGGTTCGAATCCTCGGTAAGGTGTCCGGGGCAAAAAGAAAACTCTAACCTGCACAGTCCGCGGTGACTGCACTAGCTATGCGGCCTTAATTCCTCAGGCTCAAGACCCACCCTGTCCTACACAAGCAAGCTACTATAGGCAGTAAATGACAGTTGTTTTTTTTTATGACAGTGCACCTGATTCGGACACAGTATGTGAAGAAACGCCGTGTTGTAAATATGATCAGTTTCACACTGTTTCTTTACTAATGTCATATGTACACAGTATGTGAAGAAATGCCTTCATGCAAATATGATCCGTTTAACACTTCCATTAGTAATTTCGTGTGTACACAAATGTGAAGAAACGACTTGTTGCAAATATGATAGAACACTGATTAAACCCAACTGAACTACCATAATAAGTAAACATGACATACTTTTCTTTTACACATTCAGTGGAACAGTAAACATGACACACTTCTCTTTTACACATTCAGTGGAACAGTAAACATGACACACTTCTCTTTTACACATTCAGTGGAACAGTAATTACTTCAGGCAATCAAACGGTTCAGACCAGGGAGAATGTATTCATGACCACCAAGACGGAATTAGAACAATAGTCTGCCTCAACTATCAAGTAGTAGCAGTAATCTCCCACTGTCTGCCATCTCAGAATCTCCACTGGGCAAGCGACCGATCGAAATGTAGACCTTAATGCCACTTAGTACCAAATGAAGGAGTCTTGGTCAGCTGAATGGCTATTATTTATTGAAAGGGATGAACTGCCTTTTGTGACAACTGTCCGAAAACACAGTTCTTGGCTGATAGAAGTTCCGAGCTGTAAGTAGCATAGTGGTCGAACAGTGGCGATACTAAACTTTGTAAGGAATTAATAACAACATGGACTTGTTGAGTCGAGGTGTGATAGTGAGCTTCTTTGTCAAGGCAATGGTCAGGGGTTCAATACCCAATTTACTTCTTCTTCTGTCTTTTACTCCAAAAAGGAGGATATACTCTCAGTCATTGTCTCTGAACTATCGCGACCTTTGTTATCTCTTGTAATTCTTTCCGTATCCAAGGATACAAACAGGAGTTCGTAGTGGATTATTTAATAAACAATAAAGAAGAAAATATATATTTCCCAAATAAATTCTTACGGGATAAATCTTAGAATACCGTGGATTAAGAAGAAAAAGAAAAAAAAAAAAAAATACAGAGATTGTGCAAGATTTAAACATTAAAGTAACGTCGTCCTTAAAGAGTATTATGTCTGGGAAACTGAAATACCTTGGTCACAGATGCGACACATATTTCCTTGAATATTGTCATAATTATTTCTTCGCCGTTGGTCAGTTTCAAAATTCATATTGTTCAACCTATTTTATTCGTTTTACTGTTTGTCAGATTGATGTTGGTATTGGTTGTTAAATTCGCAATGATTAATTTACTGTTTCTAAAGATTAGAATTGTTACTGTATGTATCCTACCTTTCTCTCTTGACTTCCCCTTGTATGAGTTCCTTGATCCTGTTGTTCCTTTCCTCGACCAGGTTTTCAACAGCTGCCACGAACTGGGCGTCTCCGGCGACTTGTGAGGTGACAATGCTAAATGATGTCCAGTTGTATCTTTCCAGCAGGCTCATCATCGCCATAGCCTGGTGCTCTATAGTTGGTGCTAGCTGCAGCATCCGGTTAGCGGAGGCGATCTGACAAAGAAAAGACAATACCGAAAGGTGCTCAAGCATGTGTGAGTGTGGTTATGACTGGCACTTGCCGTCTTGACAGACAATGGTTTGTAAAATCGAGTTACACCTCTAAATAGCAAACAAAGCCTGAGCTGAATTTAAAGACCATGTTTTGCCCATTCAACAAGATCCCTCTCTCAGCCTGACTAGCTTACACCCAGAGGAAAGCTAATACCGATACATCTGGAACAAGACAAGCCGCAGAACCTGCCGTATCAGCAAAGCAATGATCTAACTATCTGCCTCTCAGAGCTTCCATCCTAGATCGGTTGCCGACCAAGGCTTAGGGCATGGTCTACACTGCCATGATATTTAGTGTATAGGTTGCCTTTCCTCACACTAGGGCAAGACTTGTATCCTCCCAATTGCGGTCCTCCACCCGAAGCCGTTGGCACAATGTGGGGTGTCGGGTTTGTTAAGCGCCGCGTAGTGATATATTATGTATATAAGGTCTTCTAGCTGGAATCTGCTGCTTGCGAGCGCTATCAAAACAAAATACCTGAACAAGTCAAGAAGCCTGATACGGGGGAGGAAAATGGCACGTGCAAGGCCAATACCAAGAAACAACAGACAGAAGTTGTGCAGCGTGGGAGCCGCCAAGACCTCAAAGAAGACGAACAAGGAGAGCCTACATGCGAGCTGCAAAGAACCTGAAACTACAGTCACCTCACTGGAAGCTACCACGAAGGAGACTGTCGACAGCCCACCACAGACAAGAGCAAAGACAGCTGAAAAGAAGGAGGAGAAAGTCACCAGAGCCGGCAACACCGACTCAAAAACAGTCCGATGGGTGTCAAGCGTATTCAAGTGGAGCTGTCAGACGAACAAAACACGAAGCAGCTACAAGAAGAGAATCCCAACATCCGAATCTTGAAGGTGGAGCGGATCATTACGTACTCAAAGATACCTACCACGCTGGCGGTGGTGACGACAGAGGGCGGCGAGATGCCGACCACAGTATCAATCAACAAGAAAATACAACAGCCAGAGAGATTTATCCCAAGAATCAATCAATCTTCAAGGTGTCAGAGGGCCGGCCACATCAGAAAAGCATGTCGCAGTAAGACGGAAATTCGCCGGTACTGCGCCGATCACCACGAATTCAAAGAGTGTCCGCTGGCCAAGCTGGACACGGACTTCCGAGCACCCAACAACAAGAGAACGTGCGCCAACTGCCTGGACAAGCATGAAGCAAGATACTTGGGCTGCCCATACCTCCAAAAAAAAAAAAGCCGATACGTTCTAAAGATCTCCATTACCACAAGGACACCGTACAAGGAAGCAATTTGGAGATGGAAGAGCGCAACTACAAAGCCAGATCGACGAGCTAAAAAAAAACAAAGCAAGCTTCTGCAAACACCGGCACCGACCAGCGACAACGAAAAGCTGCTTGCGGAAATAAAGGCAATCCAGCTAAACATAAAACAAGAGTTGGAGCACTTGGTGCAGACCACAAAGAAGAATGAAGAGATTCTACGAGACATCAAAGCGGAGAGAGAACTAGATAAAGCCGAAATGGAACTTCTAAAAAACAAACCAACAGAAGCCATACAAGAACTCACAGAGAAACCGCAAGATGAAAAGCAACAAGAGACCGAACTTGAACCGCAAGCTAAAACCGCCAGCAACCCAACCACGACGCCCGAAACAATCAAAGGGAAGCCAATATCCGGCCAGACATCCGAAGAAAACCGAGATGAGCACCTTGACGACGGCAGACAGGACGCCCCGATACTGCCAATATTTACCGATGAAGAAATCGCAGAGATAAAGAGGACATACGAATTCAAGTGCAAGGAATACATAATGCGCATGGAAGAAAAAGCAAAGAAGCACAAGAAACTCAAGGGGAAACCAATGCCCTGCCGTACCGCTGAAGAACCAGATTTATACGAGGATGACGAACACCCATGGTAATACTATATAAATGAGGAGAGATCGTCCCATGGCTGACCACAGAGGAAGAAATCGAAAGGCAACAGCAACTCAAACTCGACAGAGAAAACAGGCACAATGAAGAACATGAAAACATCGAAAGCTGATACAGAAAATACACAAAAAAATTAGGCACAAAGATCAAATAAAAAGTCCTTATAAGGACTGCAACCAGTCAAGCCAGGAGACTTTACTTACCAAATATGCCACCAGAGGAGACGGGAACAAAGGACAGCCGCCGACCGATCCCCCAGCTGACTTCACAGACACAAACCAACATAACCATTCCGAGATAGGATTCACTTGTAAGAGCGCACAAGACAAGAATCAGGGTGAATGAACCCACAAAAACCACGGCTCTCAACAATAACCACCGCTGAGGAAGCAGGTTAGACGTGACCGAATTTGGAATTTTTTTTTTTCGAAAACTGGAATTGGAATTGGAATCTGCTGCATTGATATGGAGTAACACTAACAGTAAACTAATACGAAAGTGATTGATGGAATATACTGGGTCTAACAACACACGAATAATAAACCTATTAATGGAAAATATGGAGGGACATTAACAGTAAACAAGTAATAAAATGACTGATAAATTATATAAAGCAAAACTAATAGTAAACACATTATAACATGATTGATGAAATGTTTGGAGCCACACAAACAGTAAACGAGGAATAAAAGCATCTATGAAATGTATGGAATCACACAAACAGTAAACGAGCAATGAAATAATTAGTGGAATGTACGAAGCCACGATAACTGCACACGAGATGGAACCAGACTAATAATAGGCACGTGGTAACGTGGTTGATGAAGCCAAAATAACATTACACATGCAATAAAGTGATTGACGGAGTGTATGGAGACTTACTAAAGTAAACAAGCAAAATACGGTATTGGTGGCGTGTATGGAGACATTCTAACAGTAAACGATAAATCCATCAAAGCAACCTGCGGTGACCCACTAACCTGGGTATCCCAGGATATCACGGGAATGCCTAGATAGCTGGCTAACTCCAGGATGTATTTGTTTGCGCTGTTTCTTCTCCTGATCCACAATGGATTATTAATGTTTAGAATGGTGATTGCTCGTTTCGCCAGAATGCCTTTGCAAAAGGCGTCCAAGATCTCTCGGGGAGTATCGTCATTGATAAAGGTGATATCTTCTTCAGTACTGAAGTAAGCTTTGAGCCGGCTGTTTCTGAAGTCACGTTTAAAGTTAAGAACGGTACTACTAAACTCCCTGGTCAAGTCTGTGGCGGTACCGAAATGCCGCGGTATGATGGCACGAATGCTGACTTTAATGGGTTCCCCCAAAGAAGTTGATGGTATATTGGCGAGAAACACGATGAGAAAGACGTAGACGATAATTGATGAACATGAGGAGGTATATCGAACATCCGTGTAGGAGTTTTCGGTTGTGGTTGTCGTGTTGTTTTCACAAGCAATGTAACTTCTGTTGTCGTTGTCGTTGTTACTGTTTCTACAGTTTCTTAGATGTTTTGAATCGTGGATAATATTTGTGTTAGTTCTCAATGAAAAATTAGATGATTTAGATTTGGATAGCACGGAAATAATTGTCGTTGTTTGTTGAGTTTTAGGTGTGGCTGAAAGCAACATCCCCGATGTTAGATTGTCGCTGGTTTTAACGCTTCTGAGCAAAGAGGTAGCTAATGCAGAAGAGTGCGCAAGCAATCCTTGTTCCGAAGAAGAAGGCTGAGGTTTTTCGATCAAGTTATTTCTTTGTGAATTGTTGTCTTTGTCGTCAACAACCTGACAGTATAGACCACCAGTCGTAGCGATGCCTGGATACAGCAGATCAGACATGACACTGCTCACACAGTTGTCCTCAGAGAGATGTACCGTCTGATACTTTAGCCTGCCACGGTGTGTGCTTTTCACAGTTGCCATTATATTATCTCATTCATAATCGTTTCGTATTTGTATATATTTCAAACTAAGTCCATTGGGCACTGTTTTATAATTGATCGCATTATAAATGTCAATGTTCAGAGTATTCTCAAACATAAGCCATCAACACCTAATCAGCTGAAACAGATCAGTAACATGTTAATTCACAATATTGTTAATTAACTCGGGCAGCAGAAATTAGGAACCTCTCACAGCAATTTGTCACATCCACAAACCCATACACGAAATTTACAGCAATTCTTCCTTTTCCGAATTTGCAATACTTAACTCGATTAATTCTAACTTTTCCATGGTAATCCAACACGACATCTAAATGATATTGTTCACAAAGTGTCACTTCTCAGCTAATCCCAGGAAATCAGAGCCGACCACAGAATTCCCCATGATTATTCCATTGTTACCACGACAAAGGTTTCCAGAGGAATGTGTCACAGAAATACTAACCAACACAAAAGAGTGAGTAATTACACATACGGAAAGTCTACAGGAATGTCGGAAATTCCTGGCACTACCACTTGGAACAAGTAGACAAATTCCCAGAGGGTCACCGCTGGCGGCAGGGCATGGCTAATTTTTCCCAAATCGATATGCTAACTTGTAACAATGATTTAATTGCACTGTTGCAGACGTTCTGTGACTTAAGGTTTTTCGCCTCATGTTTTCAAGATGAATTTTGGTCTGTCGATGGAATATCCCGAGCCTTGGATACTGATTCTCGTGTCTTTGACATCCTGAAAAATAAAAGAAAATGGTATTAATAGAAAACAGTATTATCGTGTTGCGTACTACTGGCTAAGTTCGGGGTGTAGATAAATCTTAGTTGCGCAGCAATGTTTGTTTGTTTGTTTGTTTGTTTGTTGTTGTTGTTGTTGTTTTTTTTTTGGGGGGGGGGGGAGGGGGGGGGGGTTCAAATCGTCTGCCAGCCTTGTGGTCAAGGGTTTGAAACTGCATCAGGACAGATTAAAAAAAAATTGACCTGAGGTTCCCAGGTCGACCCAGCCTGAAATGAGTACCATAAAATGTATAAGGAAGTAAAGGCCGCCGGTGTTATATATATATATATATATATATATATATATATATATATATATATATATATATATATATATATATATATATATATATATATATATATATATATAACACCGTATATATATATGCCGTAAAGTGTGTGAAAAGATCCTTGACTTTAGTCATTTGTAACCACTTTCTTGTCTTATGTTTAGACATGTGTTTTCCCTCTGGGAATTCGGTTGGAATCTGTTGGCAATGAAATACTTGAAGAAGATTTACCAACCAACCACCAACCAACCAATCAACTATCCAATCGACTAACCAACAGCCAGCGAACCAACAAATAAACCAGCCAACGAACCAGTCAACCAACCAGCCAGCCCACCATCCAACCAACCAACAACCAACCAGCCAGCCAGCCCACCAACCAACCAATCAACCAACCAATTAGCCAGCCAATAAGTCCATCAACCAATCAACCAACCAATTAGCCAGCCAATAAGTCCATCAACCAATCAACCAACCAACCAACTAGCCAGCCAACAAGTCCATAAACCAACCAACTAACTAGCCAGCCAGCAAGTCCATCAACCAATCAACCAACTAGCCAGCCAATAAGTCCATCAATGAATCAACCAACCAATTAGCCAGCCAATAAGTCCATCAACCAATCAATCAACCAACCAACTAGCCAGCCAGCAAGTCCATCAACCAACCAACCAACTAGCCAGCCAGCAAGTCCATCAACCAATCAACCAACTAGCCAGCCAGCAAGTCCATCAACCAACCAACCAACCAACCAACCAACCAACCAACAAACAAACAAATAAACAAACATACAATCTGTCTTGTTTTATGTTTGGATGCATATGCGGTAATAACCCCAGAAAACACTTGCAAACTACTGAACATAAACCTGCCAAGATATCACAAGCAGCCAACACAAGCTGGGTCGACTGCGCGTCCTGTAACGGATATGCTACTAACAGTACTATTACACTAATACGTCATGCTAGCAAAACCATGTGGAGAATCATCAGGAAATTAGAATGTTAATTACAAGAAGTAAAGCTAGGTTTCAAACAAGGTAGAAGAACCAGAGACTATTTTTTCAACATTAGATCCGTCTATCCCTAGGAAGGTTAACCCGGTCAACAAATGCCCGCAGAAGTCGGATGTATCGGCTTAACGGCGCAAGAATGCAGCTCTGCTGTAAACAGGCACAACGCAGTCACGTCCGAAAAAAATGAAACTCCGGATGAACGCAGCAGAAGAAGAAGAAGATCCGTCTATGAGACACTCAGATCGTAGAATGTAGGTCTTCGTACTTGTTAATTAGACTACATAAAGACCTTCGACTAAGTTACAGTCAGAAATTGTAGAGGATCATGTGGATATGGTGTTTTCAGCACATTTGATTAACTGAACTTAAACGTTATATCATGAACAACAAGCAGCTAACAGGGTAGCCGGTGTAAGATCGAACTGGTTTGATTTACAAAGGGAAATCAGAGAGTGTTGCATTGTTCCACCACACCTGTTCGACTTCTATGCAACGCGTCTAATAGGAAACATAAATGCCGAAGGAGTTTACAAGAAGAAAGACTCCCTAACACAGCGTCTTCATAAAGATAGAATAGATGTGGCATGCATTCAAGAAACACACTTCAACGCCAATCACAAATTCTCAGTCAGAGGATATCAGGCTACACGTTTCGACCGCGAAAAACACAAAGGAGGAGTTCTAATACTTACACGAAACACAATACCTTGCAGCGAAGTATCTGTGATCTCTGACAACCAAACGGAAATTATAGGTGTTGATATAATGATAAAGGACGTGAAAATAAGAATCTACAATCTGTATAGCCCAGCAGATAAGGACCTTACACTCTCAAATATGAAAATAACTGACACAAACTGCATTATTGTCGGAGACTTTAATAGCCGTTCAGAAAGATGGGGATACCCAGATACTGACAAAAGAGGAGATGAATTGGAGGACTGGGAAATAGACTCAAATCTCCATCTACTCAACAAATCGGATGACACACCGAGCTTCTACTCCAGAAGATGGCTTACCACTTCTACTCCAGACTTAGCTTTCTGCACAGGAGACATCCTCCACAAAATCGATCGCAATGTGCTGGACCAATTAGCAGGTAGTGACCACAGACCAATCAAGCTTGTAATGAATATGGAGTATGTTCCACAGGAGCAAAAGCCCTTGCCCCGCTGGAATTACAAACGAGCAGATTGGGACAGATTTGCCATACTAACAGACAAATATTGTGAAAACATAAATACACGATATGGCAACATAAAGCAAATGGTGGAAAGTCTAAACAGAGCGATAATACAGGCAGCCACTGAGTCCATTCCAAGAGGAGCGAGGAAAAATTACAAACCATACTGGACTGAAGAACTACAAAGTTTGGAGGACAAAGTTGAAGATGCCAGGAAGACAGCAGAGAGAGAACAAACAATTGAAGCGAACATCTCTCTCAAAGCCATCTCAGCAAAATATAAAAGAACAGTAAATCAAACAGCAAGAGATTGTTGGAGGGAAAAAACAGAAAACCTGAATTTTGACAGGGATGGAAACAAACTATGGAAACTAGTGAAAGCCATGAACAATGAAGGACCTAGAAACAAACAAATAACAATTAAACAAGGAAATGCCTTGCTTACAGGAAAAAAGGCTGCAAATGCACTAATGGAACACTATGCAAATGCAAACCACATTGATATTACAACCGAACAGAAGAAAGCAATCAAAGACAAACAGATACATCATAGAAATACAGAGACAGCAGCAGAATATATAATGGCAAATCTAACAATGGAAGAAATGGAACAGGCAATGAATACCCTAACAAAGAAGAAATCACCAGGAAAGGATGGAATCACAAATGAAATGCTAATAGGACTAGGCACCAAGGCAAAGAAGAAACTACTAGCAGTCCTAAATAACAGCTGGAAGAGAGGAATAGTCCCACAGGCATGGAAGGAAGCTATACTAATACCAGTCCCAAAGAAAGGAAAAGACTTGGAAGAACCAAATGGCTATCGACCTATCAGTCTACTTAGCTGTGTAGGAAAATTAATGGAACGCATTATCAATGGCAGGCTAACATGGCATCTGGAAGAAAACAAACTCTTAACACCACACCAAGCAGGATTCAGAAAGTACAGATCCACTGAAGATCAAATAACCTATATAGCTCAGGAAATAGAGGATGCCTTCCAAGAGAAAAAGCACACACTAGCAGTCTGGATAGATTTAGAAAAAGCATTTGATAAAGTATGGAAGGAAGGACTGAAAGTAAAACTGCAAAACATGCATGTTTGTGGAAAAATGTATAAATGGATCAGCCACTACCTTGAGAACAGAACTGCCAGGACAAAAGTACAAGGACAAACAAGCAAAATGATGCTGCTGGAGCAAGGTGTCCCCCAAGGAGGAGTTCTTTCACCAACATTATTCCTAGCATATATAAATGACATCACAGAAAATTTTCCAGCCAGAGTACACACATCATCCTTTGCAGATGACCTAGCCATATGGACATCTGAAGAATATATTAGTACAGCTAACAGCAGAATACAGCAAGCCCTATTAGCGCTAGAGGACTGGTCAAAATCATGGCTAGTGAAGATAAGTGAGGAGAAAACAACATGCACAGTGTTCTTCCTCTCAACTAAAACTCAGCAACCTAAGCTGGTATTGAATGGAAAAATATTGCGCCATGAAGAAAATCCAAACTATCTAGGAGTCACCTTTGATCGTCGCCTGACATGGAAGACACAGGTTGAGAAAAATCGAACAAGAGCAAGGCAAAGAATGGCAATCATGAAAAAGCTTGCTGATACAACGTGGGGAGCAGATGAGAAAGTTCTCAAGAAGTTATATACTGGACGGGTGAGGCCAGTACTGGAATATGGCATTGCAGCTTGGGCAACAGCAGCTAAGTCAAACTTTAACAAAATAAGTAGAGTCCAAAATCAAGGAATGCGATCCATAACTGGAAGCCTGAAGACAACGCCTATTAATGAATTAGAAAAGATCACTTGTTTACAACCAATGCAGGATAGAAGAGATAGCAGAGCCCAGCAACAAGCTGAACAATTTAGAAGATTGACAGACCACCCTATGTATAAAAGGTTTAGTGGTTTTGGAAAGGGAAGACTGAAGCGTAGCAACTTTGTAGAAACTGCAAAACGAAAGATTAGGGCAGATCCCATACTTAACATATCAACAGTTAAACCCATTTACAATGCAGACAAGTTCCCAGCTTGGAGACAGCAGCAACTGCCTGAGATGATAGAAAACATTCCTGGTATTGAGAAAAAGAACACTCAGCATGAAACCGAAAGAAGAGAAATAACCCTAAACTACATAAAAGAACATTACCCAAGCAGCAATTGGACCCATGCATATACAGATGGATCAGCCAAAAATTCAGTATGGAATGGAGGAGGAGGAATTCTCCTAAATTTAAAAAATGGAGTGAAAAAAACACATTCAGTGGCAACTGGAAAGTTCTCAAGTAACTTCAAAGCGGAGGTAGAGGCTCTGAAAACTGCAGCAGAAATGCTCTTGATGGAGGAAAATAAAGAGACGCAAATAGCTATCTTTACAGATGCAAAGTCAGCTGTCTCAATACTGAAGAGCAAAAACAGCACAGAACTAGCTGACCTTAGAGCAGCACTCCATGGTCTATGCCAGAAATCCAAAAAAGTTGTAATACAGTGGATCCCATCACATTGCAGTATACCTGGAAATGAAGAGGCCGACAGACTGGCAAAAGAGGGCGGACGACTACCACAGCATGACATAGACATAACCTATAATGAGGCAAAGAGGTTGATAAAAAGCACTTATAGAACCAAATGGGAATCAGAGCATCCAGGCCACCAGAAGGATGATGCATATTACAAACTCGACCGAAGAGAACAAGTAGCAATCTTCAGTTTCCGCACAGGACATAACAGGCTGAAATACCACTTGTTCAACAAACTAAAGATAGGAGACACAGATGAATGTAATTGTGGAACTGGTAAAATGACAGCTAAACATTTGCTGCAAGAGTGCCCAATATATGCAGAACAGAGAAAGATATTTTGGCCCACACCTGCTTCATTCGAGGACAAGCTATATGGAGATATCAACAAGCTCAAGTCGACTGCAGCTTACTTTAACTGTATTCAGGTTGACATTTAAATGTACATGAAGAAGTATTTAGACTGCCACACTTCATACCACAGGCATGTCGGTTACACAAGCCTCCCAGAGGCATGAAGTGGAATATTGCTTGGATAGCAAATCCATTACGTGGAAAGTCCGAATCGAAAGCTCACTGTGTGGGCTTCATAAAAGGTGGAAAAAGTGTCCTAGTGGCACAAAATGGAATATTGCTTGGATAGCAAATCCATTACGTGGAAAGTCCGAATCGAAAGCTCACTGTGTGGATGTCATCTGCAAACTGCATTCTTTTGGCTTCTGGAAGAACAGCCTATGGTGAACGCAAGGCCCAATATACGGAAGTGAGGCTAAGCAGCCATGTGCAGGACGTGACGATTCCTTGGGTGAGCCCAGTACCAGAGCGCTGTGTGATGGCTCTGCAATTATGGAAGCCTCCTTGGATGGCGGGGAATGCCCATGGTCTGCCCCTGCCTTCCCTTGAGGGCCGACCAGGATGCCTTTGGCTGTTCTATATGGGCCAACTGGAATGGGAGATAACACCACAACAGTGAGAGTCTAACGTCCTAAGAAACCCCCCGGGAAGGTTAACCTGGTCAACAAATGCCCGCAGAAGTCGGATGTGTCGGCCTAACGGCGCAAGAACGCAGCTCTGCTGTAAACAGGCACAACGCAATCACGTCCGAAAAAAAACACCGGATGAACGAAGAAGAAGAAGGAAACATAAAAAAAAAAAAATGCTGAGAGCAGTGACAATTGTATCCATTCATAACCGATAGAAATGTAAACTGTGGGAGGGAGAATGGTTCCATAACTTAGATATGCAGATGATGCAGCGATCCTTTCAAATAGTAGAGCGGGATAAGAATAGCCAATCATGTTCCTCAAAAGACAGTGAAATTCAAATCATTTTTCCAGTATAATGATATAAAGAGATAATGTCCACAGACAACATTACATGTCAATGACAATTTACAGTCAAAATAATTTGTTTCTGTTCTCTCGCTTTGAACTCAAGCGTAGTCCATCCACATACTACTACGTCTAGTGATTTTTGCTTGTGGATTAGCTTTCAATATTACCAGTGTTCCTCACCATCAGACGAACTCCGACTCTAAGCGACTAGTAATTTACGTCCCCAAGTCAAAGCATAGAAGTCACCATTTCAGTCCACCTGACCGGTGTAGGGGTTGAACCCGCTACTTCAGCATCAGCACACAGGAAGTTTAAGAGCGAGCGTTCTTATTCATTTGGCCATGCAGACTTCCACAGTCATATAGGAAGAAATGAATAATGTCAGAAACTGTGAGTACCCTGGCAATGAAGCACGATGACAAGAAGTCAGAAGGAGGTTATCCATGCCAATGACAAGCTAAACATTGTTACGATCCTGTCGCAAAACACCAGGAAACAAATTTAACAATCAATTTGTAGAAAATGCACCTGTAACTAAGTCATAAAACCTGGAATTTTGATCTTAAATGTCTCAGAAATATAATTAGAAAACCGTTAAACAAGAAGAAAATAAATTCTGACATTCTGCAACATCGAACAAATGCATCATAAACATGATGATATTTCAGAAACTGTAATGCATTGGCCATATTAACGCTTAAGTGGTTTCAAAGGAAAACAACAACAACAATAATAGAAAACATGGTTCTTTGAAGAAGATACAGTGGTCGACAAGCATGAAGGTGGACACAGGGCATTTAAGACATGTTGGGCATGGAAATACACGAGGCAGGACTTTGTGAAGGAGCAGATAGTCTCTCCGGTAGGAATGGTTGGAGCGACATTCCAGTAAGACCGGCAACATGATGATGATGATGGTATTATAAAGCATGTGTTCAGTACGTTCTTAAGATAAACATGCTGCATGTGGAAATGGTTTAGTTGTTATTATGATAAGAAAACACTCTAACCCCTTGGCGTCCAAACAAACATGAACATGACACAGCCATCAGCTTCCATGTCATAACTAATCCCAGGAAATCAGATCTTCCGTTGATTATTCCGAGGAAACGCTCTCACAAGTCTACATACTGGTGTGAAACGGAAACCAGTAATTCCTCCACGGTTACCGGCATAAACCATCATATTGATTGTTCTTGTTACAGATAGTGTGGTAGAGAAATGAAATGCTAATTGCATACTAATTCACGGCCTGGTAGCGGGTAACGTAAACATGTAAAGGACATTTCCTCAGTCTTTAGTTGAATTGTGTACATGGTGCTGGACTCATATTTGTGCAGACCAATCGGCACTAGGTGGCTCCCAAGACATTTCCCGCTTCCCATTTTAGATTGAGTCGATCAGGCAGCACAGGTCAATTTTAGGACCGCCAGGCCAGCGTTTAGTCACTACGCTACCGCTTCTCGTTAATGTCTTTATAAATGTCCACATAAATTCATTTGCTTAATTTAATTAACATCTTCTCCGTTGTCTTTCACTGTTATATTTTGTTAGGCATCTTTAAAGACGGCAGTTTGTGATGTCTTTCCTTCTTGCCAGTAATCATACAGGCTTATGACCGCGGCCATTGTCTCTATAAACCGATAGTCTGTCTACCGATGTGAGCCTTAGACCATAACCACCAACCATGTGTAGGCTGATCTCAGGCTCAATCGACCTCATGATCCCATGGTTTCACGTTACGCAGGTTAGGGACGCAACAGGCACTCCACATTGCTGAAGGGTGTCCAATAGGCTAACCGATCAAAGGATCTGCATTGCTAATCCCTTGATAGTGGATGCCCCTAAACTGCTACAGGGTTTTAAATTATCATTTGTTATTTAAGTAGCCTTGAGGGACAGAGTAGGGCATTTATTAGACTCGAATATTTCAGAAGCAATGAGACGTCGAGGCAGACCTTTCTTAGATTCAATGTTAACTCTTAACGGCATTAAGGCCGTGGTTATTCCGCTGTGTAATAATACAGAGGGCACATTGAGGGTAAAGTTAAAGAAAGTCAAGTATACAGCAGGAAACCCTAAATATGACTTGTGCAAACTGAAAACTGACAAAGAAATACAAGATAATTTTAACATAGAAGTAAAGAACAAATTTGATTTATTGTCTGATCTAGAGATCCTATTTCAAGATGTAGATGATCAATGGGAAATGCTGAAGAATTCAATCAGTTGTGCAGCAGAAAAAACTATTCCAAAAGTAAAGAAAGTTGGCCGTAAGACATGGATGACTGAAGAAATTTTACAACTAATGGAAACAAGAAGACAGAACAAAAATAATCCTGCCAAATATGAAGAAATTCACAGAAAAGTCAGAACCTTATGTAAGGAGGCTAAAGAAACATGGCTTGAGAAAAATTGCAGAGAAATTGAAAAACAACACAACAGTAAAAATGCGAAACTAATGCACAAAAGAATTCAGGAGATTACTAATCAAAGAACACGTACATCAGCAGGCTGCCTAAAGACAAAAGATGGAAGAGTCATAATAGAAAAAGATCAGATTTTACATGTATGGTCAGATTACGTGAAAAACCTTTATGACGATAGCAGAGACGAACAATATATTGTTCAAAATAACAATGAAGGGCCAGCAATTTTGAAGATGGAGGTTCAGAATGCTCTTAATCATATGAAATCTGGCAAAACCCCCGGTCCAGACAGCGTCACAACAGAAATGATTAATGCTTTAGAAGAATATGGAATAGATAAAGTTACCAGTCTGCTTAATACAATATATGATACTGGAAACATACCTCATGAGTTATGTAATTCTGTATTTATTGCAATCCCAAAGAAATCAGGAGCCTTGGAATGTGATCAACATCGAACAATTAGTATAATGAGTCACATCACGAAGATTTTGCTAAGAATTATCATGCAAAGAGTTAGGAGGAAAATACAACCTGAAATAGGAGAAGAACAATGTGGGTTTGTAGTAGGCAAGGGTACAGTAAATGCTGTGTATATACTGAGAACCGTAATCGAACGTTCTATAGAAGTAAACAAAGATCTACACCTTTGCTTCATTGACTACACAAAGGCTTTTGATAAAGTGAGACATGTCAACATGATAAGGATGCTTGAAGATCTACAAATTGATGGGAAAGACCTTAGACTTGTAAAAAACATATATTGGAAACAACAAGCTGCCATAAGAGTTGATAATGAAGTAAGCCAATATCAGCCTATTAAGAGAGGTGTGAGACAGGGATGTGTAATGTCTCCAGATCTGTTTTCCCTGTACAGTGAAAATATTTTCAGAAATATTGAAAATATGGAAGGAATCAACATTGGGGGACGATGCATCAATAACATTAGATATGCAGATGATACAGTCTTGATTGCAGACAATGAACAGGACCTGCAAAATTTAGTAGATGCGGTTGTTACACATAGTGAACAACAAGGGTTAGAATTAAATTGTAAAAAGACACAGATTATGGTCGTCACTAAGAAGAACGAAATACCACAGTGTAATATACAAGTAAATGGGAATACTCTTCAACAAGTGAATAGGTACAATTACCTCGGAACAGTAATAACATCTGATGGGAGATGCCTTGAAGAGATTAGAACAAGAATCGCCATGGCAAAAGTAGCCTTTAGCAAGATGAAAAACATACTGACCAATAAAAAGATGTCAATTGAAACGAGAAAAAGAGTGTTGAGATGCTACATAGAACCTGTACTTTTATATGGATGTGAAGCTTGGACAATGAGCAGCCAGGCTGAAAAATATCTGATGGCTGTAGAAATGTGGTTTCTGAGGAAAATGCAAAGAATACCATGGACAGCCAGAAAGACCAATGAACAAGTCCTTCAAGAAACAAATGAAGATCGTAAACTGATCAGAGACATTAGACGTAGACAGTCACAATTTTTTGGGCATGTTATGAGAAGAAATGATTTGGAGAACTTGGTGACAACTGGTAAGATCGAGGGGAACAGACCAAGGGGAAGACCTAGAAACAAGTATCTGGATGGCTTGGCCTTGTGGCATGGTCGAGACAAAAACACGGAACTGATCCACGACTCTGTTGATCGAGTGAGATGGCAGAACATGACCGCCCACGCTTACCGGCATGGCACATGATGGATGGAATAATACAGAAGATATTTTAAACCTGAAACTTGGACATAACGAAAGAAGCAGTTCAGTAGAACTTTGAAAATATCAGCCCCAAACAAAGGCCTTAATGTCGTTAAGAGTTAAAAATGAATATAAGAAAGGCCTGACTCGACGTCTCGGATAGCAAGCTACAAATCCAATGGCTTGATCGCGGTCAGTCGAGGCTTCAATTCTTGCAGTCACCGTTCGCTAAGGGAGCGAAAGGATGGCCAGAAACTCCTGGGTGTCTTAGGCCTAAAGGATGCGATTTTGTTTTGATGTTTGCATTCGCTTGCTTTGATCTCAAGCGTAGTCCTTACACGTGCTATATATAACACCATATAGTGCACTGGTCTGATTTTTGCATGCTTTCCCTAATATCAGTGTCTATGGCCATCAGGAAAACCTACTCCGACTTCTGAGGTACTTGTAGTTTACGTCCCCAAGTCAACGACAAGAAGTTAACGTTTTGGTCCAACGGATCTGTGTCAGGGTAGAACCAGCTACCTCTGCATCAGCACACCGGAAGGTTAAAAATGAGCGCTCTTATCCATTTGGCATGCAGCCCTCCTAAGTATTTGATGGTTCCAACACTTCATAGAAATATAACAGGTTGCTGTTACGGGACTTGTGTGTGTATTTTCGTTTAAATTTGTTTTCTGTTTTGTTTCATTTTATGTATTACTTATTATAATGTCTTTTTATTTGTCCCATAGAAGTGATTAACTCTTGTTAATTAATAGTGCATTAACACACAGAGAGGTAACATTTTACATCAAATCGTGACGTCCATTATGAGTTAGGTAATTAATTTGCTCAATGATATGGGGAAAAATATGTTTTTGATGAAAAAACACTTGGAGTGACCCGGAGAATAGTCATTGGTATTGCATGACATTAATAGAAGACTGTTTGTAAGAAGCAGAGACTGAAACCATAGTAAAAGGTATAGATACTCTCTTTGGGGGAATGATGTGTTATGTCTTTATATATCCTAGGTCTCGGTTATTGAGGCTAGGTAGTCAGTTCCCTTCCTCGCCGTCTTTCCTTCCAATAAAATTAACAGACGATTCTGACCTGGCACCATTGACCTTACATTATGGTGAAGTATTACAACCAGAAACAAATGGACTCTAGGACATCGTGTCTATGACATCGTGTCTATGCCATCGTGTTATGCCATCGTGTCTATGGCCATCTAGGACATCGCATCTATGACCATCTAGGACATCGTATCTATGACCATCTAGGACATCGTATATATGACCATCTAGGACATCGTATCTATGACCATCTAGGACATCGTATATATGACCATCTAGGACATCGTATATATGGCCATCTAGGACATCGTATCTATGACCATCTAGGACATCGTATATATGACCATCTAGGACATCGTATATATGACCATCTAGGACATCGTATATATGGCCATCTAGGACATCGTATCTATGGCCATCTAGGACATCGCATCTATGGCCATCTAGGACATGGTATATATGACCATCTAGGACATCGTATATATGACCATCTAGGACATCGTATATATGACCATCTAGGACATCGTATTTATGACCATCTAGGACATCGTATCTATGACCATCTAGGACATCGTATCTATGGCCATCTAGGACATCGACTCTATGGCCATCTAGGACATCGTATCTATGGCCATCTAGGACATCGTATATATGGCCATGTAGGACATGGTATCTATGACCATCTAGGACATCGTATCTATGGCCATCTAGGACATCGTATCTATGGCCATCTAGGACATCGCATCTATGGCCATCTAGGACATCGTATATATGACCATCTAGGACATCGCATCTATGGCCATCTAGGACATCGTATATATGACCTTCTAGGACATCGTATATATGGCCATCTAGGACATCGTATCTATGGCCATCTAGGACATCGTATCTATGACCATCTAGGACATCGTATCTATGGCCATCTAGGACATCGTATCTATGACCATCTAGGACATCGTATCTATGACCATCTAGGACATCGTATCTATGACCATCTAGGACATCGTATATATGACCATCTAGGACATCGCATCTATGGCCATCTAGGACATCGTATCTATGACCATCTAGGACATCGCATATATGGCCATCTAGGACATCGTATATATGACCATCTAGGACATCGCATCTATGGCCATCTAGGACATCGTATCTATGACCATCTAGGACATCGTATCTATGACCATCTAGGACATCGTATCTATGACCATCTAGGACATCGTATCTATGACCATCTAGGACATGGTATCTATGGCCATCTAGGACATCGTATCTATGGCCATCTAGGACATCGTATCTATGGCCATCTAGGACATCGCATCTATGACCATCTAGGACATCGTATATATGACCATCTAGGACATGGTATCTATGACCATCTAGGACATCGTATCTATGGTCATCTAGGACATCGTATCTATGGCCATCTAGGACATTGTATTTATGACCATCTAGGACATCGTGTCTATGCCATCGTGTTCATGCCATCGTATCTATGGTCATCTAGGACATCGTGTCTATGGCCATCTAGGACATCGTGTCTATGGCCATCTAGGACATCGCATCTATGGCCATCTAGGACATCGTATCTATGACCATCTAGGACATGGTATCTATGGTCATCTAGGACATTGTATTTATGGCCATCTAGGACATCGCATCTATGGCCATCTAGGACATCGTATCTATGACCATCTAGGACATGGTATCTATGGTCATCTAGGACATTGTATTTATGGCCATCTAGGACATCGTATCTATGGCCATCTAGGACATGGTATCTATGGCCATCTAGGACATTGTATCTATGACCATCTAGGACATGGTATCTATGACCATCTAGGACATGGTATCTATGACCATCTAGGACATGGTATCTATGACCATCTAGGACATGGTATCTATGGTCATCTAGGACATTGTATTTATGGCCATCTAGGACATGGTATCTATGGCCATCTAGGACATCGCATCTATGGCCATCTAGGACATGGTATCTATGGCCATCTAGGACATGGTATCTATGGCCATCTAGGACATGGTATCTATGGCCATCTAGGACGTCGCATCTACACCATCGTGACTTCAATAAAATAAAGGACAGAAATTAACTTTGTTCCGTGCGAGGTATTGATTATATGATGCAAGCCCAACACTTTCAGTCTAACTCGAATTAGATGGACAATTCGACAATATTAGACCAGCCGCTTTCATTTCCCGGGACAGTCGCTGGTACTCATGTTAATCTGTGTCGACTTGGAAGCTGAAGTCAACCGAGAAACAACATTCTTCGAAGGAAATTCGAACACATGAGAACAGGGCTGGCAGGTAAGCCTACTAGCAACACCGCTACCGCTGCTCACTTCATCACATCATAACATACATGAGTTGAGTTGAGTTAAGAACCGACATCACTGCATCCAGGACATTCCCATACGTGCTCAGTCCCCTCGTTCAACAGCCAGCGAAGAGTCATAATACTAATTGTTCCCACCGCTATCTGATTAAAAGTTCTCCTGGTCTTCCCTCTCAGATTTGAAATTCTTCCAGAACGCCTGCCGATTCCCTGCAATCTCATTCTTTCCACATATGAGTTCTCAATCTGTTCTTCCGCCTTCTCCACCTGGTCCCACAAGAGCACGACCACCTCCCCCTTGTCCATAGGCAAGATACCACCAAGAGGTGTATTCCCTGCTAGCCTAACAGCCTGTTCATTCCCCCGTACACCCGCATGGCCAGGGCAAAATATCCACACAATTCTCACAATATATGACCTCTGAAGCGACGAGAGCCAATCCACACGAAACATTCCTTTCTCCACCTTACTAAGCATACTCTTTGAATCCGTAATGAACACAACGTGTGTTGCAGTAGTCTCCTCTAGCCACCGGAATGCCGCTGTTACTGCCTCCACCTCCATTCTCATGCTGGAGGTCGTAGTCTCATATTCCAGGCTCTCCTTTTTCAAGACTCGCCCATTAGCCTTTGCAATAAAGTCCCAGCCACTACGTCTGTTTCTCACCACTGACACATCGGTGTAGATGACTATGTCACCTTGATGTGTGTTGCTCTGGATCAGCTGTTGCACTTCAAACTCAGTGCGGCCAGCTGCCCATTCTCTGCACTCACGACACAGTGTTTTTATTACATTGTGCCAGTCCGTCATGTCATCCGGAACTTCAAACCCCTCTCTTTCACGATTGATGGTCTCTATATCACACACCTGACTTATAGAAAGTTCTGCCTGTGCCATCCAGGACCTGCCTCGTCTTTGTCTATGACCCTTTACCATATCCATTGCTGCATACAGCGGGTGATTCTTGTCTGCGGCAAACTCTCAGGTACCATTTGGCCTGAAGGACCCTATGTCTATCCGTCATTGTAGGTAGCGCCAGGTTATGCCTCATGCAGATAATTGGTGTGTCCTTTGTGCACCCTAGTATTAACCACATGGCAGCATTCTGTATGCGCTCCAACCTTTCAAGCTGGCTTTTTGATACTGTCAGCAGCCCCAAACCATACCCAATGACAGAAATTATTAACTGCTGAAAGAGCCTGTACAGCATCCTCTGATCTACCCCGGTTGCTGCCATAGCCCTCAATGCATTAAGTCCCCTACCAGCCTTCGCCACCAAATCCTCCACATGATCCTTAAAAGACAAACACCTGTCAAAAGTGATACCCAAGTACTTCAGTTTACTCTCTCGACTAAGAGGACATCCATTCAACATAATACCTGGGACGTCTGCCTTGACGATCCGGTTATCCAGGGATTACCACACAACCGATGCCTTGTCTAAAAGAGTTTAAAATGGCCTCTGCGTCCCTGCACCACTCCGTCACCTTATTGACTGCCACCTGTTCGTCTTTCGTTAAACTGGCCCTGTCTCTGCCCTGTATGTACACTAGCACATCATCTGCAAATGTCAAGATTCTACCCACACCTGGTGTCTCAATAGCTGCGATTTTGCTGGTGTAGACATTAAAGAGCACCGGGGACAAGGCAGATCCCTGTGGCAACCCAGGTGTAATAGTACAGGGGTTAGAAGTCCAGGTACCCATGCGCAGTGCAACCTTACGCTCATAAAGGACTGCCGCAACCCATCTAACAAGGCAAAGCATAACATATATGAAATATAATACTTGGTCTCTGTTTGACTGATCCAAGCAGCAATTCGTGTGATGGGTGTCATGTGCATTTAAAAGTACCATTTTCTCAAAAGCCCGATCAAAATCCTGGGGACATAGGATCACCCCCCCCCCCCCCAAAAAAAAAAAAAAAAAAAAAAAAAAACACCATATCGAGTGAAATTTAAACCTCTGACCACATCACCAAAAGACGAATGATCTAGTAACTACGCTACCGCAATCCCTTAAACACAAAGGACGGACATCTAGTGAGAACATGAATTAGAAAAGCTTCAGAATGTTCTTTCTCCTTATTATATTAGTTGTTCGTGACATTGTCCATTAGGTGTTGGTTTATTGATTGTAGTAACTATACGTTGTCCATTATCATTGCCTCTCACTACGCCCCCTCTCATTATAGGTACCATCGACCTAGTTTGTGCACTTTATCATTCCTGTAAACGCCGACGTAACCAGGCTAGTAAATCTACTTATGGTCCCGAAGATCTGGGACATTCATGTATGCCAGGGGTTAGTGGCAGTGCCATCCATTTATAACCTCCCAAAGAAAGACACTGTATTTTCTCGGATGCATGTGTCTTTTGGTATGGTTTGAGGAATGGTTTATAGCGTTCGTAACAAACTCGAAAAGATTGAGTTCGTATAACAGTGGGAATTTTTACAGAACATGATGTTCAATTCCTAAATTGGTCGTTCATGTTCTATGATTCACTGCCATACCTAGAACAGGTCTAAAATAAATTCCAATACTCTCTTTATTAAATAATAGATATATTAAATCTTATTGTGGTGTCACGTCTTAGTCGAATGTTGGACTGCGCTCACCAAATCCGACAGCACACATTGTGCCAACGGCTTCGGGCGGAGGAGTGCAATTGGTAGGGTACAAGCCTTACCCTAGTGCGAGGAAATGCAACCTAAAAACCAAATGTCATGGCAGGGCAGACCAGGCCCTAAGCCTTGGTCGGAAACTGGTCTAGGATGAAAGCTCAGATAGGCCGACAGTTAGAGCATTGCTTTGCTGATCCAGCAGCTTCTGCAGCATGTCTTGTTCCAGACGTATTGGTGTTACCTTTCCTCTGGAGTAAACTAGGCAGGCCGAGAGAGGGATCATTCTGTATAGGCAACACATGGTCTCTAAATGTAGCCCAGGCTTTGTGTTATGGAGAGGTTTAGCTCCATTTTATAAACTATCGTCTGTCTGTGTTATGGAGAGGTTTAGCTCCATTTTATAAACTATCGTCTGTCAAGGTGACGGTCACTCAGACATTGCATAAGACACTTAGAATTTTTAATGCAGCTTTTGCTTGACCTATTTTGCACTTAATCTCTGGCATCCATTTTCTATTTGATATGAATCCCCCATACATTTTAATTTATCATCTCGATTATGCATTTTTCATTCTATTCTTATATCATATTTTGGCTTTACCTGTGTAAGATATAATTCACAAGTTAGAAAAACACACACGCATAAATATTTACAACATATATGATTTTAATATTCAAACATTTCAATCGATGTAGGTTCTACGGAGTTCGTGCACTGTAATGAAACTCCCTTGTGCCATCAGTGTTAGGAGAATGACGCGCTCATAATGATATTGAAGTGCAATGAAAGTGTTCTTTGACGAAGAAACCAAAGAAAAACATACACTTAACATCTGCTGTAAAGACTGAAGCAAACACAGCAGACAGATGTACAGAAGCACTAATTTACACACCCGCTTTCTTCTCTTGCACTTAGGAACCAATACCCAGAAATAGATTTCGAAACACTGTGGCATATGCATAAGAGAAAGTGCGTAGCTTTTACATGCAAATCTGATAATGTGAAGGAAAGTCTTTTGGGAAATATAGGCAAATGCGGCCTGCCCAGTGCCTACTGAGTGTGAGTGACTCTGGGATTGCTCAGGGATATTTAACTAGGAGCAAGATGTGATTACGTATCCTGGGAAGGTCTCAAACGTAATCACAGTTTACCCTTATATACGGTTTTTACCCGGAGGAAGGGCGCGTTTTAAAAGCTGAGCTGAAATCACGGCAGTTGTGCTTGACAAATAGGGTGTTTTTTTCTTGGGGTGTCTTGAGTGAAATAGGGAGTTTTATTGGGATGAAACTAGAGAGCTGAATGGGGAAGATATATGGAGAAATATGTGTTCATGATTACAGTGTGTGCACTCAAGTGACAGGTTTTGGTATTGAAGAACTTCTTCAACATTTTATCCGGTTGAATTCAATCAGCGAGTTGATGTTGTGGAGAGGTAAGTTTCGTCTTCGTCTTGAAAAGAAGTGCAAGGAATGGAAATTAAATTGAAAAAGAGTAATAGACGTTTGTGCAAGCCTTAAGGCTGTGGTATTGTTGTGGAACACTGAGCTGATCCACGATTCTGGTGATCGAGTGAGATGGCGAATCATGACCGCCCACACTTATCGGCATGGCACGTGATGCATGACTGGTAGCGGCAAGCCTCTCGCCTGCCGTTTCGGTGGTTTTGTGTTTGATCCCTATCAAGGTGGTTTGCATTTTGGGAAGTAACGGCGGCAGGTGTGATAGCAACCATACCATCCCCTGACTGCCGTTGGATCTATAAATATAGGACAAACTCTTTATGTCCAATGCGCTTTGAGCGTGTAAAAGAGATCTTCACACTGTCCAAGGCACGATGGACATGTATTGCAAGACCCATATTTGTATAGATTGGGGCTGCGACTGATTAATTTAAATTTAATAGTTAACTTTTGAAAAAATTACGATTAATTAATAGTTAATTTCGATTAAAGCAAAACATTTATAGTCACATAACTCACATTATAGTCGTATTTATCAAAAATCGAAATAACACTGGATTGTCTTGTTAATATGTCATCTAATAACCAACTATGCAAATAGACGAGTATGTTGACAGTATTTGGTTCAAGTGACAAGCGCGTCTTATTAACAATATAACCACCAGAGCATGAACATCAATTACTATTTGTTGTTCAATACGTGACCAAGTTCGTTCTTTTGCATCTTTTGACAAACACTTCGGGTATTTGTAGCGTGGATCAAGTGCTACTACAATCTGTGGTATTTCAATACTTGTCATATCAGCTGCGCGTTTACATAAGTCATTAAAAGTTGCTGCCTTAAAGTTAGTTATGTAGCCCGGATCATCATCGTGTACAGTCACATGCTTTGTCAACGATGATAGCAGTGGCAATACACAGCTACATGAAACATAATCTTGACCGTCAAGCAGGACCGTCGTCTGACAGAATAAGTCCACAACTTTGACATATTTCGAAATCTTCTCCCAATCTGAATCTGACAGTTTTGGACCTTTGTATTGATTCTTTTCATCTGTAATGCAGACAGTTAATGCTTCTCTGCCCTGTAGAAGACTCTGTAGCATGATAAAAATACTGTTCCATTTTGTTGGTACATCTTGCTGCAGCTTACACAATGGTGACTCAGTACAATTTTGCAACTCGGTTGTGTTTGCAGCACTATGTTTAAAATGTCCAACAATTTTTCGACATCCGGTTCATTTGTATAAGTGATGGGAGAAAAGTTTTCGATTAATCGTAAAAAAAAAATTAATCGTAAAACAAAATTAACGATTAATTGCTTAATTAATCGTTAACTTCCGCAGCCCTAGTATAGATCAATCGGAACTCTGTGGGTGATGCGGTAAGTATCACACTGTCTGCCTTTAACTCCTATGATATTTCCTGGTACACATTTTAGACTGGGCGAATCTGGAAGTAGGGTCTATTTTTAAAATTCTGCCGCGATGCGGTGGATCCCATAACCACGTGACCACTGCTCTCTAACTTCTGGCACCAGAATAATGTCACCATTAACTGTAAACGTAACGTACAGCTCATCTCTCTACACTTCCGCTGCTCCCGAATCAATGGCACCAGAAAAATTTCACCACTAATTATATAAGCAGCGTACGCTTCATCTATCTACACTTTCGCTGCTCCCTAACCTTTGGCACCATAAAAATATCATCACTAATTGTAAAAGTAATACACCATTCATCTCCCTACACTTCCGCTGCACTTTAACCTCTGGCACCAGTAAAATATCACCACTAACGTTAAAAGTAACGGACCCCTCATTTCTCTACAAACCACAACAAATGTCAGGCACGTCCAAGTCACGCGGTGCAAACGCTCCCAAATCTAATAACATCACATCTCCTCCCCTTAGCCCCACAATCCATTCACCAGAATATTGACAGCTCCACTGCTGGAGACAGAGTGATAATGGACACACTCAAAGCTGTGTTACGGGGAGACAGCTGGGAGATTCTTATCCTCTCAGCTTTTACACCAACAACGACAATGTTAAAGACACTTTCCGACTCAAACCGAGATGTCCATTGGTAAAATCTAAATCTCAAAATACAAGTATTAGATTCGACGAATCTGGAGAGAAGAATAATGTTTCAATTCTGTTAGCCAACACGGTTTTCAAGCAGTGAACAGTCAAACCGCCGGCAGGATGTGAATAATTAAGGATGAAGCATCGCATGGTTTGGATTGTTTAAAAAAATAAAACACGTCAGGCGGCTGGGGTTGTAAATCGCAGGTTGTTTTTTGTGTTTTATCCTGGAGAATTTGTTCGAAAAGTTCATCGTGAATAGGGCTGCTAGCAGAAGTGCAAGATAATGTTGAGAATGAGGGGATATCACAATGAGATTGTAAGACGTGTGGCATGTGACAATGAAATTACGAGTATAAGAAATCTAATTTATGTTTCTTGGAGAGATGAACAACGAAATCTAGTAATCTTTGAAGAGAATGTTTTAGTTATCCCTACCCCACTGATATGTCGTTAATGAATGGGTGAACAGGAACCTAACAGAGGTTTGGAGGTCTCTGAGAGATCGAGACAGGCGGTAATAAATTTTGATAGAAAGAAAATAAGACACAATGTCAGGCATAACTAAACCAAAATTTAAACAAACAAACAAACAAACAAACAAACAAACAACAAAAAAGAAAAAAATAAGACATAAAGACAGACGCAACATAAAAAAAAAAGACAGAGAGTAGAAAGAACGGAAAATGGTCGACATGACGACGTGGTCAAGCCGCCTGCATTGCGATCCGAAAGTTGGGTGTTCGTTTCACAAGTCGGTCATTCGGTTCTCAAGTTCTCATTTATTCGGATACGGAGTCTGTCCTCTGTGAGTCGTAGTCTGTGTCTTTCTGCAAAAGGAAAAAAAAATACCGAGCCATATGGGATAAACCCCGGAGTAATAAATTCGATCCCCTGGAATTTGGAATCCCTATTTTAAAGAGAAAGACAGGACAGACAGAAAGAGTGACCCACCGACCGACCGACAGAAGTGTGTCACTGTAAGCTACCATGCATGTCGTAAGAAACGCGTAAGGAAGTTTGTTGGTATTAGACTGGCTGCCTTATCCGGTTGAAAACTTTAGGTGTAAAATCCAACCAATCATGAAAAGTCTGCACATGGTTTGTCATGAGCTGATGGGGGTAGGGGGGAGGGGGCCGTGGAGGGGGGAGGAGAGGGGGTCAATGTTCCATTGGGAAATGGAAATCAGAAACATAGCTAATATAATTAAGATCATTACTTTAGTACTCGTCATACGAGCTGTATGAATTTTTCAATATACCAATTATGTATTTTTTCCTCTTAAATCTGTGTATTATTTATGCATTTCTAATGTGATTCCTTACTCTCTTTCATTATTGTTAAAACTCTGTAACAAAAATAAATGTCCTCTCTAGGTGTCTTAAGACGCAATAAGCAAAAGAAGCAATACCCATATTTTTTATAGACCAGTCGTCACTATGTGGGTGATGTGGTCAGTATAATCCCGGACGACTTTACTTTCCAACACATGTCCTGGTACCCAATTTAAGCTGGGTGGTCTAGGAAACCGAGACCAGTGTCAAATACAGTAACACTTCGATTAACCGTCACTCGTCTAACCGCCATTTTCTGTTAACCGTCATCGTCTTATAAAGAAAAGAAAAAAAAAAACAACATAAAGGACGCTATGTTCAGTGTAGCCACTGGTTGGGCTGACCTTAAAGTATCTAACCTAAAAATGGGTGGAATAAACTCTTGCCTGAAATTATTGACGAAACTGAAGGAAATGAGAGTGTTAGTGGTGACGCAATTGTGCTACTGTGTAACAATGTAGGACTAAACAGTGCAAATATTATGCCAGACGACGTAACAGATTGGTTGGAATGTGACAAAATGGATGGAGGTTTTAAAATTTTAAACGATGATGGAATTGTTTCACGTGTGATTACCAATGAAGAAGAAGAGATTGATGATGATGAAAGACCAGTTCTTAACCAAAAACCTACAACTAGCCACACAGAAGAAGAAAAATGTTATCAAAGTGCATCGGCTGGTTTTAAATGCAAAAGGAGAGAAATGCAAGAATATTCTACTTCTGCGTTAGATACGGAACATCGCCGCGCTAAAAGCTCGAGCCTCGAAGATACAGAAGGAGAAGACAGATTATTTTAAAATAACGTAGGTTTATAATATTACAATATATTTCTGCACATTACTTCTGTTATATTGAAGTTTATATTGATCGTTTTGCAAAATTAAATACAATATGTATACATTATTCACTTTTAAAGGGTATTATTTTTGTTTTCGTCCCAGGCCTGCTTTGAAATCACGTTAAAGTACATATGCATTAAGACATTTCCGTTATCCGTCAGATCGGTTATCCGTCACTGCAATGGTCCTGACGTTGACGGTTAATCGAAGTTTTACTGTATTACAATCCGTCCCCAAAACGGATCCACCACCTGACCACCGGGCGAGCAAACAAGTGTCTAGACCCTAAATCTCCGCTACTCCCTAAATTCTGATTCTAGAAAATCACCACTAACTTTAAACATAATGCACCTCTCATTTCTCTACACTTCCCGCAGCTCTCTAACCTCTGGAGCCAGAAAAAATGTCACCACCAACTGTAAAAGTAAGTACTACTCATCTCTCTACAGACCACAACAAATGTCAGGCACGTCCAAGTCACGCGGTGCAAACGTTCACAAATCTAATAACACCTCATCTCCTCCCCTTAGCCCCACAATCCATTCACCAGAATATTGACAGCTCCACTGCTGGAGACAGAGTGGTAATGGACACACTCAATGCTGTGCTATGAGGAGACAGCTGTCAGATTCTTCTCCTCGCAGCTTTTACACCAACAACAACAATGTTAAAGACACTTTCCGTCTCAAACCGAGATGTTCATTGGTAAAATCTAAATCTCAAAATACAAGTATTAGATTCGACGAATCTGGAGAGAAAAATAATATTTCAATTCTGTTAGCCAACACGGTTTTCAAGCAGTGAACAGTCAAACCGCCGGCAGGATGTGAATAATTAAGGATGAAGCATCACCTGTTTTGGATTGATAAAATAATAAAAATAAATAAAATACGTCAGTCTGCTGGGGCTGTAAATCGTAGGTTATTTTTTCTGGTGTCTATTTTACTGGAGAATTTGTTCGAAAAGGTGATCGCGTACAGGGCTGCTAGCAGAAGTGCAAGATAATGTTGAGAATGAGGAGATATCACAATGAGATTGTAAGACTTGCGGCATGTGACACTGAAAGTACGAGTATAAGAAATCTAATTTATGTTTCTTGGAGAGATGAACAACGAAATCTAGTAATCTTTGAAGAGAATGTTATGGGTATTCCCACTTGACAGACATGTCGTCATGAAAAGAGATGGAAAAAAAAAAAAGATGAAAAGAGGTTAGGAGGTCTCTGAGAGATCGAGATAGGCGTAAATAAATTCTAAACGAAAGAAAGTAAGACATAAAGACAGACATAACTATTAGCAAAACAAAACAAAAAAAGAAATCAAAAACAACAAACAAACAAACAAACAAACAAACAAAAACAGAAGGAAGAAAGGAAAAGGGTCCACATGGCAAAATGATCAAGCCTCCTTTATTGCGATCCGAAGGTTGCGTGTTCGTGTTACAAATCCGTCATTCGGTTCTGTAGCGCAGGAATGTTTGGATACGGAGTCTGTACTCTGTGTGTCGCCTTCAGTGTCTGTCTGCAGAAAGACACCGAGCCATATGGGATAAAACCCGGAGTAATAAATTCGATCTCATGGACTTTAGAATCTCTCTTTTAAAGAGAAAGACAGGACAGACAGACAGACAGAGCGACCGACCGATCGACCGACCGAACGACCGAGCGACCGACCAACCGTCAAACCGACAGACAGAAGAGTATCACTGTAACCTACCATGCATGTCGTAAGAAACGCGCAAGGAAGGTTGTTGGTATTAGACTGGCTACCTCATCCCATTGAAAACGTCATCTGTAAAATCCAACCAATCATCAAATGTCTGCACATAGTTTGACATGAGCTGATGTAGGGTTTATGTTCTATTGGGAAATGGAAGAAAGAAACATAGCTAATATAATTCAGAACATAACTTTAATACTTTAGTAATACCTATATAAATTTTGCATTATACTAATTATGTATTATTTCCTTTTAAATCTTTGTATTATTTATTAATGTGTAATGTGATTGATAGCTTTGCTTTAATTATTGTCAAACCTCTGTAAACAATAAATGTCCTATCTACACGCCTTAAACCACTACGAGCGAAAGATACAGTGCCAATATTTGTATAGACCAATCGTCACTCCGTGGGTGATGTGATTAGTATGAACCGGACGACTTTACTTCCCAAAATATGTCTTGGCATCCAATATAGGTTGGATTAACTAGGTAACCGAGGCAAGTTTCAAATATTCCAATCCTTTCCCGATAATGTTCGACCACCAGACCAGCGGGTAGGTAAGCTAGTATCTAGACCCCCAAACCTCCGCTACTCCATAACTACTGACTCCAGACAAATGTCACCATTAACTGTCAAAGTAATGTAAACCTCATCTCTCTATACGTCCACTGCTCTTTAACCTCTGGCTCCCCCCAAAAATGTCACCATTAACAGTACAAATAACGTAAACCTCATCTCTCTAGAGTTCTGCTGCTCCCTAACCTCTAGCTCCAGAAACGTGTCACCACTAACTGTAAAAGTAACATACTCCTCAACCCACTACCGACAACACAAATGTCAGTCACGTCCAAGTCACGCGGTGCAATCGCTCAGAAATCTAATAACACCTCATCTCCTCCCCTTAGCTCCACAATCCATTCACCAGAATATTGACAGCTCCACTGCTGGAGACAGAGTGATAATGGACACACTCAAAGCTGTTCCACGGGGAGACAACTGGGAGATTCTTATCCTTTCAACTTTTACACCAACAACGACAATGTTAAAGACACTTTCTAGCTCAAGCCGAGATTTCCATTGGTAAAATATGCATCTCAAAATACAAATATTAGATTCGACGAATCTGGAAAGAAGAATAATGTTTAAATTCTGTTAGCCAACACGATTTTCAAGCAGTGAACAGTCAAACCGCTGACAGGATGTGAATAATTAAGGATGAAGCATCCCCTGGTTTGGATTGTTAAAAAAATAAAACAGGTTGGGCGGCTGGGGTTGTAAATTACGGGTACTTTTTTGTGTGCTTTATCCTGGAGAACTTGTTCGAAAATGTCATCGAGTATAGGGCTGCTAGCAAAAGTGCAAGATAACGCTGAGAATGAGAGATATCACAATGAGATCATAAACATGGGGTATGTGATAATGAACGTATGAGAAATCTAATGCATGTTTCTTGGAGAGATGAACACCGATGTCTAGTAATTTTGGATGAGAATGTTTTGTTTTCCCCACTTCACAGAGGTGTCAATAGCTGAATGGGTGACATGGGAGATGAAAAGAGGTTAGGAGATCTCGAAGAGATCAGGATAGGCTTAAATACTCAAAGAAAGAAAGACATAAAGAAAGACACAACTAAAAATTTAGGAGGGGGGGGGGGTGTAGAAAGAAAGGAAAATGGTCCAAACGATGACGTGGTAAAGCCGCCTGCATTGCAATCCGAAGGTTGGGTGTTCGTTTTACAACTCGGTCATTCGGTTCTCAAGTGCAGGTATTTTCATATACGAAGTCTGTCCTCTGTGAGTCGCATTCAGTGTCTTTCTGCAAAAAAGATACCGAGCAATATGGGATTCAACCCGGAGTAATACATTCGATCCCCTGGACTTTGCAATCCCTATTTTAAAGAGACAGACAGACAGACAGACAGACAGACAGACAGACAGACAGACAGACAGACAGACAGACAGACAGACAGGCAGGCATGCATGCAGACAGGCAGGCAGACAGACAAACAGACCGACCAACCGATTGACTGACCGACCGATATACAGGCCGACCGACCGACCGACAGAATAGTGCCACTGTAACCACCACGCATGTCCTAAGAAACGCGTAGTGAGGGTTGTTGTTATTACCGTGGCTACCTTATCCCATTGAAAATTTTAGCACTAAAACCCAACCAATCACGAACAAGTATGCACACGGCTTGTCATGAATTGATGGGGTATCAATGTTCCGTTAAAAAATGGAAGTCAGAAACATTGCTAATGTAATTACAAACATTATTTTAGTAATAACTATATAAATTTTGCAATATACTAATCATGTATTGTTTCCTTTTACATCTTTGTATTATTTATTAATATGGAATGTGATTCCTAGCTTTGCTTTTCATTATTGTTAAAACAATAAATGTCCTATCTACACGTCTTAAAGCACTATGAGCAAATGATGCAGTACCAATACATTTATAGACCAGTCGGTGCTCCGTGGGTGATGTGGTTAGTATACTCCTGGACGACTTTACTTCCCATACCATTTCCTGGTACCCATTTTAGGCTGCGTGACTAGGAAACCGAGGCCAGTTTCAAATATCCCAATCCGTTCCCAATAGGGTTTGACCACGTGACCACCAGGCGGGCAAACGAGAGTCTAAACCTTAACCCACCACTACTCCCTAACATCTGGCTCCAGAAAATTGTCACCATTAACTGTACAAAAAACGTACCCCTCATCTCTCTACACTTTCGCTGCTCTTTAACCTCAAGCTCCAGAAAATTTCAAAACTAACTGTAAAAGTAATGTACCCATCTCTCTCTCTGCACTTTCGCTGCTCCCTAACATTAAGCCCTAGAAAAATGTCACCACTAACTGTAAAAGTAATGTACTCCTCATCTCTCTACAGTCCACAACAAATGTCACCACTAACTGTTAAAGTAATGTACTCCTCATCTCTCTACAGTCCACAACAAATGTCAGTCACGTCCAAGTCACGCGGTGCAAACGCTCACAAATCTAATAACACCACATCTCCTCCCCTTAGCCCCACAATCCATTCACAAGAATATTGACAGCGCCACTGCTGGAGACAGAGTGATAATGGACACACTCAAAGCTGTTCCACAGGGAGACAACTGGGAGATTCTTATCCTCTCAGCTTTTACACCAACAACGACAATGTTAAAGACACTTTCCGGCTCAAACCGAGATGTTCATTGGTAAAATCTAAATCTCAAAATACAAGTATTAGATTCGACGAATCTCGAGAGAAGAATAATGTTTCAATCATGTTAGCAAACACGGGTTTCAAGCAGTGAACAGTCAAACAGCTAGGCGGATGTGAATAATTAAGGATGAAGCATCGCCTAGTTTGGATTTTTTTTAAAAACTAAAACTGGTAGTGCGGCTGGGGTTCTAAATCACAGGTTGTTTTGCGTGTTCTATCCTGGAGAATTTGTTCCAAAAGGTCATCAATTATAGGGCTGCTAGCAGAAGTGCAAGATAATGTTTGGAATGAGAGGATATCACAATGAGATTGTAAGATGTGCGGCATGTGACAATGAAAGTACGAGTATAAGAAATCTAATTTATGTTTCTTGGAGAGATGAACAACGAAATCTACTAATCTTTGAAGAGAATGTTTGCGTCATCCCCACTTAACTGATATATCGGTAATGAATATGTGAAGAGGAAGATGAAAAGAGGTTAGGAGGACTCTGAGAGATCGAGAAAGATGTAAATAAGTTCTGAAAGTAAGAAAGTAAGACATAAAGACAGCATAATAAAAAACAACAACAACAACAACAACAGAATGAAGAAAGGAAAAGGATCCACATGGCGAAGTGATCAGGTTGCCTGCATTGCGATCCGATGGTTGCTTGTTCGTGTTACAACTCCGTCATACGGTTCTCTAGTGCAGGAATTTTCGAATACGGAGTCTGTCCTCTGCGAGTCCATTCAGTGTCTTTCTGCAGTAAGATACCGAGCGATTTGGGATACAACCCAGAGTAAATTCAATCCCCTGACTCTGGAATCCCACGTTTAAAGAAGAAGACAGGACAGACAGACAGACCGAACGAGCAACCGACAAAACAGTGTCACTGTAATCTACCATGCATGTCGTAAGAAACGAGTAAGGAAGGTTGTCGTTATTAGACTGGCTGCCTCATCCCATTGAAAACTTCAGCTGTAAAATCCAACCAATCATCAAAAGTCTGCACATGGTTTGTCATGAATTGATTAATTGTCAATGTTCCATTGAGAAATGGAAGTCAGGAACATCGCTAATACAATTAAGAACATTACTTTTGTACTTTATTGATAGCTAAATAAATTTTGCAATATACTAATTATGTATTGTTTCGTTTTAAATCTATGTATTATTTATTAATGTGTAATGTCATTCCTAGCTTTCATGTAATTATTGTCATAACTCTGTAAACAATAAATGTCCTATTTACACATCTTAAGGCACTGTAGGCAAAAGATGCAATACCCATATTGTTTACAGACCAGTCGTCACTCGGTGGGTGATGTGGTTAGTATAATACCGGACGACTTTACTTCCCAAAACATTTCCTGATACGCAATTTAGGCTGGGTGAACTAGGTAACCGAGTCCAGTTTCGAATATTCCAATCAATTCCCGATACGGTTCAATTACCTTATCACCGGGCGGGCAAGCGGGTGTCTAGACACTAAATCTCCGCTACTCCCCATCTTTTGGCTCTAGAAAAATGTCACCATTAACTGTAAAAGTAACGTGCCCCTCATCTTTCTACACTTCCGCTGCTCTTTAACCTCAGCCTCCCCCCCCCCAATGTCACCATTAACTATAAAAGTAACGTACCATTCATCTCTCTACACGTTCGATGTTCCCTAACATTAAGCTCTAGAAAAATGTCACCACTGACTGTAAAAGTAGCCACCTTCTCATTTCTCTCATAGACCACAACAAATGTTGGGCACGTCCACGTCCAGCGGTGCAAACGCTCACAAATCTAATAACACCACCCCCCCCCCCCCTTTTAGCCCCACAATCCATTCACCAGAACATTGACAGCGCCACTGCTGGAGAGAGTGATAATGGACACACTCAAAGCTGTGCTACGGAGAGACAGCTGGGAGATTCTTCTCAACGCAACTTTTACATAAACAACGACATTGTTAAACACACTTTCCGGCTGAAACCGAGATTGCCATTCGTAAAATATGAATGTCAAAATACAAGTATTAGATTCCACGGATCTGGAGAGAAGAATAATGTTTCAATTCTGTTAGGCAACACGGTTATCAAGCAGTGAACAGTCAAACAGCATGAAGGATGTGAATAATTAAGGATGAAACATCGCCTAGTTTGGAGGTTCTAAAAATAAAACAGGTCAGGCAGCTGGGGTTGTAAATCACTGTTTTTTTTTTTTTTTTGGGTGTGTTTTATCCTGGAGAATTTGTTCCAAAAGGTCATCGTGTATAGGGCTGCTTACAGAAGTGCAAGCTAATGTTTAGAATGAGGGGATATCACAAAGCGATTGTGAGAAGTGTGGCATGTGACAATGAAAGTACGAGTATTTTTTTTTCTTTTTTGCATATCCTTTACAGGACATCGCTGTCAACATCAGCATCTTTCAGCTGTATGTTGATCTCTTGGCAAGATTACGCTCAGTAGTTTGCCATTGCTTTCTGAGCGGCCGGCTCAGTTATCCCGCAAGTCACCAGCGGGGGTCGAACCGCTCCCAGCTCTCGCCCTGCTACGAGACTCTGCGTGATAAACGGGATTACGGAGAAAGTGTTGTAACCCAGCGGCCAGAGAGACCGGCTAAGTACGAGTATAAGAAATCTAATTTATGTTTCTTGGAGAGATGAACAACGAACTCTACTAATCTTTGATGAGAATTGTTGAGTTATCTCCACTTTTTACTGATATGTCGTTAATGAATGGGTGAAAAGGAAGATGAAAAGAGGTTAGAAGGTCTCTAAGAGATCGAGATTGGCGTA
Source organism: Cepaea hortensis (assembly GCA_963921405.1). Classification (NCBI taxonomy): domain Eukaryota; kingdom Metazoa; phylum Mollusca; class Gastropoda; order Stylommatophora; family Helicidae; genus Cepaea; species Cepaea hortensis. The sequence continues at coordinate 24,911,475 of OY992880.1, read as the reverse complement.
AATGAATTCTGAAAGAAAGAAAGTAAGACATAAATATAGACATAACAAAACAAAAAACAAAATAAAATAGAAAGAAGGAAGAAAGGAAAAGCGTCTACATGGCGAAGTTATCATGTTGCCTGCATTGTGATCTGAAGGTTGCATGTTCGTGTTACAACTCCGTCATTCGATTCTCTAGTGCAGGAATGTTCGGATACGGAGTCAGTCCTCTGTGAGTCGCAATTAGTGTCCTTTTGCAGAAAGATACCTAGCTATATGGGATACAACATGGAGTAATAAATTCGATCCCCTGGACTTTGAATCTCTCTTTTAAAGAGAAAGACAGGACAGAGAGACAGACAGATCGACCGACCGTCCGACCGACCGTCCGACCGACCGACCGATAGAATAGTATCACTGTAACCTACCATGCATGTCGTAAAAAAACGTTTAAAGGGGGGCGGGGGGGGGGGGGTATTAGACTGGTTACTTTACACCATTGAAAACTTTAGCTGTAAGATCCAACCAATCATCAAAAGTCTGCACGTTGTTTGACATGAGCTGATGGAGGGTCAATGTTCCATTGGGAAATGGAAGTCAGAAACTAGCTAATATAATTCAGAACACTGCTCTAGTTCCTTAGTAATAGCTATTTGAATTTTGAAATATACTAATTATATATATATATATATATATATATATATATATATATATATATATATATATATATGTGTGTGTGTGTGTGTGTGTGTGTGTGTGTGTGTGTGTGTGTGTGTGTGTGTGTTATATATGAATATCTAATGTCATTCCTAATTTTCCTTTCAATATCGTTAAAACTCAGGAAAAAAATAAATGTCCTCTCTAAATGTCTTTAGAGGCAATGAGCAAAAGATGCAATACGCATAGTTTTTATAAACCAGTTACCACTCAGTGGGTGATGTGGTTTATGAGATACCGGACGACTTTACTTCCCAAAACATTTCCTGGTACCCAAGTTAGGTGGTTGGACTAGGAAGCCGAGGCCTGTATAAAATATTCCAGTTCATCCCTGAAACGGTTCGCTACGCCCTAACTTCTGAATCTAGAAACATGTAAAAGTAACTGTAAACTGTCAAAGAAACTTACCCCTCATCTCTCTACACTTTCGCTGCTCCCTAACATTAAGCTCCAGAAAAATATCACCATTAACTGTAAAAGTAACGTACTCCTCATCCCTTTACAGACCACAACAAATTTCATGCACGTCCAAGTCATGCGGTGCAAACGCTCACAAATCTAATAACACCACATCTCCTCCCCTTAGCCACACAATCCATTCACCAGAATATTGACAGCGCCACTGCTGGAGACAGAGTGATAATGGACACATTCAAAGCTGTGGTATTTGGAGACAGCTGGGAGATTCTTATCTTCACAGCTTTTACATCAACAATGACAATTTTAAAGACACTTTCCGGCTCAAATGGAGATTTCCACTGGTAAAATCTAAAGCTCAAAATACAAGCGTTAGATTCGATGAATCTCGAGAGAAGAATAATGTTTCAATTCTGTTAGCCAACACAGTTTTCAAGCAGTGAACAACAGTCAAACCGCCGGCAGGATGTGAATAATTGAGGATGAAGCATCGCCTAGTTTGGATGTTTTTAAAATAAAAAAGGTCGGCGGCTGGGGTTGTAAATCACAGGTTGTTTTCTTTTGTTTTGTGTTTGATCCTTAAGAATTTGTTCGAAAAGCCAATCGAGTACAGGGCTGCTAATAGAAGTGCAAAATAATTTTGGGAATGAGGGTATATCACAATGAGATCATGAGACGTGCAGCATGTAACAATGAAAGTACGAGTATAAGAAATCTAATTTATGTTTTTTTTTTTTTTGTTTTTTTTTTGGAGAGATGAACAACGAAATCTACTTATCTTTGATGAGAATTTTTGGGTTATCCCCACTTCACTGATATGTCGTTAATAAATGGGTGAAAAGGAAGATGACAAGAGGTTGGAAGGTCCCTGAGAGATCGAGACAGGCGTAAATAAATTATAAAATAAAGTAAGACATAAAGACAGACATAACTAAAGACATGTTTTGTGTTTGATCCTTAAGAATTTGTTCGAAAGGCCAATCGAATATATGGCTGCTAGCAGAAGTGCAAGAAAATTTTGGGAATGAGGGATATCACAATGAGATCCAAAGACCTGCGATATGTGACAAAGAAAGTGTAAGAAATCTAGTCACAATATACAAAACACTGATTAGACCAGTTGTGCTGTATGGCTCTGAAACCTGGAGTACAACTAAAGGAGACGAAGCCTTGTTACAAACCTTTGAGAACAAAGTCTTAAGACGCATCTTTGGGCCCATTAGGGATACACAAAGTGGACAGTTGAAAAGAAGAAGCAACAAAGACATTTATGATCTGTTTAAGTCTCCGCTAATCACTGGTATCATGAAGGCTAATAGACTACAATGGCTCAATGGCTGGGGCATATAGAAAGAATTGAAGATAATATGGAAACAAAATTCATTACACTCAGGAAATAAATAACCGTAGTTCTAGAGGTAGACCAAGAAGACGGTGGAGAGATAATATATATACAGACCTACATGCACTTGGAATCAACGACTGGCAAGAGAAGGTCAACCAGAGAGACGAATGGAGACGGCTTGTATCTGCAGCTAAGAACCTCAATGGCTCGGAATGCTGAAGAAGTTGAAGAAGAACGAACGAACGAACGAACAAACTTTATTTTAAAAGGGTAACAAATTGGGCACCCAGGCCCGTCTTACATTCGGCCCTTTCGATCACTCATCTTTCATTCATCAAATGTGCATGTTACATTTACATAGGGGAAAAAAACATTGTCAAATGGATTTTGTAAGCATAAACAATGCATATTACGCATGGTACATTCGCATAGGGGAAAAACAAACATTGTCAAATGAAAGTTGTAATCATGAACAGTGCATATTGCAATGATGTGAGACATATCCCCCATTCACCCTCACACCCCGCAGCCACCCACACATCCCTCAGACACCCACGCATTCCCCACCCACTACACCCCCACCCTCCCACACATACCTCCACGCACTCACACAGACTCAGGCAAACATACATTCCGCCACCCACCCACTGATCCCCCACTCACACACATTTCCCCACCCACACATACATCCCATAACCGACACGCACACACCCACCCACATATTCTCCACCACACACCCACACACCCGCAACCACCCAGCAAAACACACATCACAAAACCACACACACATACCCCCGTCAACCCACACATCCCGCACCTATCCACACATACATCCCAAACCCACACACTAACAATTTTCCCCACCCACCCACCCACACATCAGCTAACCTACACCAACTCACCCACCCAATATTTGCCACCTCTCAACTACACATCTCCCACCTATACAACACATCCCCATCCACAAACACATCTCCCCACCTGCCCACACATATCCCCCACCTATAAACACCCAAATAACACATACCTCCCACCCACACACACCCCACCACCCACATATACCCCACCCACACACATCCGCCGCTCACAGACATCTTCCCACAAACACACACATCCCCCAACCATACACTCATCTCTCACACACATCCACCCATTCACGTACTCATCCATCAACCACTCACACCCACACATCACCCACCCGCACATCAACACATGCATCTCTCATCTACCCTCCCACCCACACACACACACCAACCGCCCAGCCACATACTCCTCACATATATCCATCATCCACCTGCATATCCCACACCTCCCCCACCTCTCACACATCTCCCCTCCCACACAAAACTCCACCCATAAACAAATTACCCCCCCCACACACACACACATCCCCCACATGCATTCCTCATACACATCCCCGCCCATACATCTCTCACCCACTCACACATCTCCCCACCCACCCACACATCCCACACCTACAAACATCCTCACCACCCACACATACATCCTCCACCCACTCACACTTACCCCATCCACACTCACACACTCCCACCCACACAGACATATCCTATTTACAGACACCCCCACACTCATCCACCACACCCATTACACACCCATCCCCCAACCCACATAATCTCCTACACACCCATTCACCCACCCAAATACACATTCCCTACCCACATCCCCCAACCCACCAACACCCACATACTTCCAATAATCCTCCCAAATGATCCTCACACACACACACATCCCACACACACACACACACACACATACATACCCCATCGACTACACATCCCTTCACCCCTCCACACATACATTCCCCACACCCCGCACACACATCCCTCACATACACACCCATACAAACATCCTCACATCTACACACATCCATGATCACTTAAACTACTAAGAACAAACTCCCACACTTTACACACAGTTGAGACACTGATGATTGTCGTGAGCATTCTCGCAAAAATTGTAAGAAGTGGAGCAAAAATTGTACATATACATTGTGTAGCGTAAAAGTTAGTGATGCATATTCAACGCTCTCTCTCTCTCTCTCTCTCTCTCTCTCTCTCTCTCTCTCTCTCTCTCTCTCTCTCTCTCTCTCTCTCTCTCTCTCTCTCTCTCTCTCTCTCCACTCACTAACTCTCTCACTCACATCACAGTAATGTTATATTATACATGATAAAATCAAGTGGCATACAAAATGATAATATGAAAGATGAGAATACAGAGAAAAAAATATGGAATGGCATGTTACAGGACAATCAAGTGGCCTACAAAATGATACCTCTTAATATGAAAGATGAGAATGCATAAAAAATATGGAATAGTATGTTACATGACATGCGTGCGCTCAACTCTCTCTCCCTCTCTTTCTCTCTCTCTCTCTCTCTCTCTCTCTCTCTCTCTCTCTCTCTCTCTCTCGAAGATGATGAAGTATCTGAAGAACAATTTGGGGTCAGCAAGAACAGTGGCAACAGAGAAGCAATAATCTGTGTGAGGATGCTAATTGAAAACTATACAGAAATTCATACAAATATGTATGTATGTGTTATAGACCACAAGAAAGCTTTTGATGGAGTACAACATGAACGATTGATTACATGTCTTCAAGATACTGGGATAGATGAAAAGTACATCAGACTTATTAGTAACTTGTACTGGGATTAGGTGGTGCCAAGTAGATACGGAAATAATTATTCGTTACCCATGGAGATGAAAAGAGGAGTACGGCAGGGATGCGTGTTGTCCCCAAGCCTCTTTAACCAATACACAGAAAGAATTTTTAATCAAGTCGAACTGCCTGGACTTATCGTCTATAGAAGAATCATAAACAATCTTAGGTTTGCCAGTAAACGGGGAGACACTAGAACAAGTAATATGTGTATCCTATCTTGGACACGTAATAACAGATTATGGCAGACGTGAAACAGAAATGAAAACGAGAATAGGAATGTCCTAAAATGCTTTCGGCAGCATGAAATCAGTATTAACTTCTAGAGAGATTAACAATGCAATAAAAATGAGAATTGTCAAATGTTATGTATATTCAACACTACTACATGGCAGGGAAACCTGGACATTTAGCAAGCATTTTGAAAGTCGAATATAGGCCTTGGAGATGTGCATATACAGAAGAATATGTCGTATTTCATAAAATCAAAACCATTCAAATACAGACGTTCTAGGCAAAGTGGAAATGAAAAGAGACTTGATGAAAGAAATAAAAAAGGGGGAAGTGAAATATTTCGGTCACGTTAAAAGATATAACACTCTTACAAAACAATACTGGAGGACAAGGTTGATGGCAAGCTGCAAGAGGTAGACAACGATGCAAGTGGGAAGATAACATCAAGAGATGGACGAACAGCAGTCTGACAGAATGTACAGTTAGGGCGAGAGAGAGACAGTGTTGGAGATCCATTGCAGCCAACCTCCTTTGTGGAGACGGCACCCGATTGGTTGCTAATTTCTCAAAGTATGAGACTATGTTATCTTCTTCGTCTACACTCTACTCCCCGTGTTTGCACATGTATCTTCTTAAGAGAAATAAACATGAAATCTTAGTGACAAATTTATGGGGAAAAGAGCAATAGGAAGACAAAAAGATAAATAACTGGACGATCTGGTCACATAGTAGACTCGGATAAGGACGCAGACCTGATTCAAGACTGGTGATCGTGTGAGCTGGCTGGGAGCAAGAGAGAGAGAGAGAGAGCGAGAGAGAGAGGGAGAGAGAGAGAGAGAGGAAGAGAGGGAGAGAGGGAGAGAGGGAGAGGGAGAGAGAGAGAGGGGGAGAGAGAGAGGGGGAGAGAGAGAGGGAGAGAGACTGGGGGAGAGAGAGAGGAAGAGAGGGAGAGAGAAAGGTCGAGAGAGAGCCATCTATTAAAAATGGTGATATACCTCGCTTGCGCAGGGTGATGATGATTATCTGCTAATAGTCTTCCATGTTGATGTAGACATTTTAGGATGTGGTCATAGCTGGTATTCCTGAACATATTAATCGGCAATGAACACTTTCAATAACTCCATATTTGTAAGCCTTTCTGACAACGAAAGAACCGTGTTTTAAAATTATTTTATAATTTTATGTTTTTTTTTTTCTTTAGATCTGTTTGTGTTGTCTCGTCCCTGATTAAGATGTATGTAATCGAAACTTCGTATGTTGGGTAATAGAATACTTATTTTTATTATTATATAATTTTTTATTGTCTCTTGTTTTGTGGAATTTTCATTCTGTGTTTTAATTTTGATACATGAACCAATGACAGCGGAGACAGAACCTGAACCCTCATAAGATAAAATTGCATGGGCAATAAAGAACCTGAAGAATGGTAAATCAGCTGGATGTGATGAGATACCAGCTGAAGTAATTAAAGTGGGAGGAGACGAAATCATAAACATCTATCCTGCATTATGTAAAACGATATGAAAATAAGGATTGGAAAAGAACCATCTTCATTCCAATACCAAACAAGGGCAACCTGCAATTATGCACCAAGTATAGAACTGTTGCCCTGATCAGTCATGGAAGTAAAATTCTACTACAAATCATAATAGGAAGACTTCGTAAGAAAATGGAAGAAGAAATTAACGTGGTTCAAGCTGGATTTAGGCAAGGAAGAGGAGCAAGATATCACATACTCACCATGCGTTTAATAATAGAGAAGTGTAGAGAATTTAATGTAAACCTATTCTCATGTTTTGTGGATTATTCAAAGGCATTCGACTGTGTAAAACATCGGAAATTTTGGGAATTCATGAGGAATATAGGCTTTCCATCACATGTAATACACCTCATAAAAATACTCCATCTAGACCAACAAGCAGCGGTTAGAATAAGTGGCGAGACATCAGACTGTTTTGATATCAAGCAAGGAGTCCGTCAAGGCTGTGTGCTGCCCCCTGTTTATTTAACATGTACGCCGAAAATATAATGAGAAATGTAAGATGCCACAGAGCAGGTGCCCGGTTTACGCCATAGAAAAGATGTGAAGAAGTCTCGAGGACAAAAGTGCAAGAAGAACTAAGGGATACAAGTTGACAACGGGAAACGTCAAACCAACGCAATCGTGACAACAAAAACATACGTTGTGGGGTTATCAAGAGGAAAGGTCGTGCGTTTAAATTCTGCAACGAATTGGTGTGGCTATTGGATGGTTGGAAGTCTAGCAGTGGCTATCAAGTAATAACAGCTAGAAGTATATATTAGGATCGCCATGGATCCAAGAACGACGGGCTGAACCTAGACACGATCCGATGAATCTGACAGCAAAGACGGTCGGGATGAAGGAAAGAAGGAGAAGTACGGACGAGTAACGCCAGAGCGAACTTAGAACAGGTTTGAATATTGCATCTTAGTGTACGCATATTTTAGATGCCGATCCTGGCAACAACAGGACCTCTAATATTGCCGTAGATGTTATCATAACTCTGCTAACTGCCACATTAAAGCAGTATTCGCTTGCTAAATTCGTACGTTCCTCCAATCTTTCAAAGGTCACCATTGATGGATTTGACTGTTATATTGACTCCGTTATAGTTCAATTTTATATACATGGAGAAGCAGTTAAGACGGACTTACGGCATGGCATAAGAGATGATATAAACAGGGAGCTACATGATACCCTAAATATCGATGGTCATGACATACTAGAGATTCGGTATGCTGATGATACAGTATTGCTATCCACAACACAGATTGGTATAGAAAATCTAATAATCTCAAACTAATTGAATAGTGAAAATCACAACTTATATCTTAGCATAGCAAAAGCAAAGATAATGCATACAGATAAAACTACTATTAGAAAAGAAATATACAAATATTGAGCACAACCCACTACTGGCAACGCTGATCGTATTCTGGTATGAACATAAGGCCTATCCACGTCAATGCGGAAGCACTAGACTCGAGTTTCGCTCTCGTTTGAACTCGTCAGTAGTGCATATCTTTGACCGGATCCGGAAACAAACCCCGGATCACCGGCGTTTGAAGAGGGTGTGTAAACACTAGACCACGTGGCACACACTGGAAACGGCCAAATTATCACAACATAATATTACAGTGTCACCCACCGTAGGCTGTAGCTCAAGATTTGCCCGATCGCCGCGACTGACATCCGTCAATCGATGTGGACCCGAACGGTCAGGTCTTCTCACTGGCAAGGCACACCAGGCCGCCTAAATTCCAGCGAGCAATAATCAAATTGATTTATTTGGTTGTTTCGGCATTTGAGATTTAAATATTGAGCACAACCCACTACTGGCAACGCTGATCGTATTCTGGTATGAACCTAAGGCCTATCCCGCGGCGATCGAGCAAATCTTGAGCTACAGCCTACGATGGGTGACGTTGTAATTTTCTGTTGTGATAATTTGGCCGTGTCCAGCATGTGCCACGTGGTCTAGTGTTTACACACCCGCTTCACACGCCGGTGATCCGGGGTTTGTGTAACAGTAGTTGGGTAATTGGTGTTAGGTGGGAAAAGACTACAGCACGATTGAGCATCGAGATGGAATGAGAGGGGGGATGCTCAAGTCGTGACGTAGTTGGTTGTTAGGAAGAGTTTTACATCTAGAGACAGAACTGGGAGGACGCCATATTAGGTCCAGGTGTCATCAAGAAGAAATAAACTATTTATAAAGAACCAATTGAGTCAGTTCGTCTTCACTGAGTTCGCATTGTTACATTTGTTTCCGCATCCGGTCAAGGATATGCACTACTGACGAGCTCAAACGAGAGCGAAACTCGAGTCTAGTGCTTCCACAATGACGTGGATTGGCCTTAGGTTCATACCAGAATACGATCAGCGTTGCCAGTAGTGGGTTGTGCTCAATATTTAAATCTCAAATCCCGAAACAACCAAATAAATCAAAAGAAATATATGTTAATGAGGACAAATTGGAGATAGTGGAAAATTGTGAATATCTTGGGTCATTTATTACCAATAATGGTGTCAGAATGAAAGAAGTCAAAAGACGAATAGCTATTGCTCTTCAAATACTAAAACAACTGAATAAATTGTGGATAGGGGCAGATAGACCTACAAATATCAGATTTTTACGAGCATGCATCGTTCCCTTTGCAACAAGCGACTGTGAGACCTGGACACTAACTAAACAAACTAAACAGCACATAAATGCATTTGAATATAAATGTTATAGACGAGTTCTAAGAATATCTTGGATAAAAAAAGAACAAATACATCCATACTTCAAGAGCTGAATATTGAAGAAGGATGGCTATTACAGACGATAAAACAAAGAAAATTCAAATATTTTGGTCACTTGAAATGTCACGAAAGTTTTGAGAGAACAATAATGGAGGGGTATATGCCTGGGAAGAGAGGAAGAGGAAGGCCAAAGAGAAGATGGGTGCAGGTTGTGGCGGATGATCTCCAGATGGGTGTATAGGGCGCGGAACATCTTGCTTATGATCGAGAGATTTTCCGGGAGGTGTTATGGGAACGAAGTTCTGCAAAGGACAGGCTACTGAATGAATGAATGAACAATTTAGTTCACCTTTATGGAGTCCGTTGTAGAGTGTATACACGGTGTCCGTGTTTAGTATGTCTCTTTTTTATCGCATTAGCTACACATATCTGTCTGTCATTTGCTGCCTATAGTACCGTGCAGTATAGAGCAGGGGGATCTTGAGCCTGAGGAATTAAGGCAGCCTAGATAGTGCAGTCGCCGCGAACTGTGCAGGTTAGTATTTTCTTTTTTTTTGCCCCCGACAGAAAATTATCCACACCATACCGAAGATTCGAACCCGGATCACCCGAAGGAGAACCCGACGTTCTTAGCCAATCGGCCAGCCGCTCCTCTACACACACCTAACTGTTTGTATATGTGTGGGTTGGGGGATGGGTGTGTAATGGGTGTGGGGGGATGAGTGTATGTGTGTGTGTGTGTGTGGGGGGGGGGGTGTCTGTGAATGGGATTTGATTGATTGATTTAGGAATAGACATCACAGCATTCGGGGCATTCCCATAAGTGCTCCGTCCCCATCCTCAGCAGCCAGCGAAGAGTTCTAACACTAATAGTACCAGTAGCAATCTGATTATAAGTCCGTCTCGCCTTTCCTTTGAGCGTTGAGCGTCGGAAGATCCCTTCGTCACTCCTGGTTGTTTCATTCTTGCGAGACCATGGTAATCCATTTGCTCCTCCGAGGTGTGCACGTGCTCCCACAAGGCCGCAACCACGTCTGCCTTGTCATGTATCAATACTCCACCAAGTTCTACAGAGCCAGCCAATCTGTCCGCCTGTTCATTTCCCAGCACACCGGCATGCCCCGGAGAAAAGATCCAGGCGATGCTTGTCACCCGTGACCTCCAAAGCGAAGCAAGCCACTCCGCACGAAGTCTGCCCGTCCTCACCCTCGTCAGCATGCTTTCTGAGTCAGTTACAATCACGATGTGTGTGTGTGTCGTATTCTCCATCCAGCGGAGAGCCGCAGTGACTGCCTCCACTTCCATTCTTAAGCTGGATGTTGTGGTATCATATGCCAGGCTCTCCTGCCCCAAACATCGACCATTAGCATTGGCTATGAACCCCCAGCCACTTCTCTCACCTCTTGACACCGAACCATCTGTGTAGATAAACACATCACTCGAGTGAGCATTGTCCTGAATTAGTTGCTGGATTTCCACTTCCGTGGCCCCTGCTGGCCACTCCCTGCACTCCCGGCTTAATGTGATTATAACTCTGCACAAGTCTGTCTGCTCCGCTGGCACTCTGACCCACTCCTCTCCACGGCTTATGTTCTCCAAGGGGCACACCTGTCTGATCGTATCCTCCGCCTGAGCCATCCATGATTTCCCTCTTATCAGTCGCTGACCCTTAACTGCGTCCAGCGCTTCATGCAGTGGGTGGTCTGTGTCTGCAGCTACTCTGAGGTATGCCTTCGCCTGCATCACCTTGAGCCTACCAACAACAGTCGGCAGACCAAGGATGTAACGCATACACACTACTGGGGTGTCTCTAGTGCATCCCAGAATGACCCGCATAGCTTCGTTCTGTATGCGCTCTAACTTCACCAGCTGACTCTCTGAGACAGTGAGCAGACCTAATCCATATTCAATTACTGAGAGGATCAAGTGCTGGTATAGTGTGAAAAGCATTCTCTGCTCTATGTCCATTGCAGCCATAGTTTTAAGTGCATTGAGTCCCTTTTGAGTTCTTGTCACGACCGTCTCCACATGGTCCTTGAAGGATAGGCTCCTGTCAAATGTGATCCCCAGATACTTCAGTTTGTTCTCTCTGCTGACATTTCTACCATCTATCGCGAGGCTTGGGACATCAGCTCTTACAATCCTGTTGTCCAGAGAGCACCACAAAACAGCCGCCTTTTCCGGGTGGATGACAGCACTCATTTCTGTGCACCAGTCAATCACTTTATCTACTGTCGCCTGTAACTCCTGGGTTATTTGTTCCCTATCTCTCCCCTGCCTATATGCAAGAATATCATGTGAATATCATGGGATATGTCTGTGTGGATGGGGTAAATGTTAGTGGGTGGAGGATGTATGTATGGGTGGTGAGGATGTTTGTAGGTGGGGGATGTTTGGGTGGGTGAGGAGCTGTGTGTGTGGGTGAGAGATGTGTGGGCGGGAATGTGTATGGGGTATGCATGTGGGGGATTGTGTGTGTGTGGGGGGATGTGTTCATGGGTTTAGTTTTGTGTGGGAGGGGAGATGTGTGAGAGGTGGGGGAGGTGTGGGATGTGCAGGTGGATGAAGGATGTATGTGAGGATGGGGGATGTGTGTTTCGCTGGGGGGTGGGGGTGTGTCTGTGGGTGGGAGGGTAGATGAGAGATGCATGTGTTGATGGTTGGGTGGGTGATATGTAGGTGTGAGTGGTTGATGGATGAGTACGTGAGTGGGTGAATGTGTGTGAGAGATGAGTGTATGGGTGGGGGATGTGTGTGATTGTGGGAAGATGTTGTGTGAGCGGCAGATGTGTGTGGTGGGGTATATGTGGGTGGTGGGGTGTGTATGGGTGGGAAGTGTGTGTTTTTGGGTGTTTATGGGTGGGGGATGTGTGTTGGCAGGTGGGGAAATGTGTTTGTGGGTGGAGATGTATGTATAGGTGGGGGATGCATAGTTGAGAGGTGGCGGATATTGGGTGGGTGAGTGGGTGTAGGTTGGCTGATGTGTGTGTGGTTGGGTGGGGAAAATTGTAAGGGTGCGGGATGTGTGTGTGTGGATAGGTGCGGGATGTGTGGGTTGGCGGGGGTGTGTGTGTGGTTTTGTGATGTGTGTTTTGCTGGGTGGTTGCGGGTGTGTGAGTGGGTGTTGGAGGATATGGGAGTGGGTGTGTGCGTGTCGGTTATGGGATGGGTGGGGGATGTGTGTGTGTGTGGAGAAATGTGTGTGGGTGTAGGATGTGTGTGTGTGGGGATAGGTGCGGGATGTGTGGGTTGGCGGGGGTATGTGTGTGTGGTTTTGTGATGTGTGTTTTGCTGGGTGGTTGCGGGTGTGTGAGTGGGTGTTGGAGAATATGGGAGTGGGTGTGTGCGTGTCGGTTATGGGATGGGTGGGGGATGTGTGTGTGTAGAGAAATGTGTGTGGGTGGGGGATCAGTGGGTTGGTGGCGGCATGTATGTTTGCCTGGGTCTGTGTGAGTGCGTGGAGGTATGTGTGGGTGGACGGGGGAGGTGTAGTGGGTGGGGGATGTGAGGGTGGCTGCGGGATGTATGGGTGGCTGCGTAATGTGAGTGTAGATGGGGGATGTGTATCACAACATTGCAATAGGCACTGCTTATGTTTACAACTTTCATTTGACAATAATTTTGTTTTTCCCATGTGAATGCATCATGCGTAATATGCATTGTTTATGCTTACAAAATCAATTTGACAATGTTTTTTTTTTCTATGTAAATGTAACATGCACATTTGATGAATGAAAGATGAGTGATTGAAAGGGCCGAATGTAATACGGGCCTGGGTGCCCAATTTGTTACCCTTTTAAAATAAAGTTCGTACGTTCGTTCGTACGTTCGTTCGTACGTTCGTTCGTTATTTCCTCTTGTATTAGGCTGGATCGGCTCCAGGGCCGTACTGATAATCGCGCCTTAGCTGGGAACTGAACGCGGACCACTGTCCTACCAAGCTCCACGCGCTAGGCAAGTAAGAAGTAAAAGTACAGCACCTTTTTCACGACAAAAGGGGGATCTCCGTGGCGAAGCGGTTACTTCACCTGTCTCGCGCTCCAAAGATTGTGGGTTCGATTCCAGCCGTTAGGATCACGAGTGCAATGTTCTCGGAGACTCCTGGGGGTCGTCGCTACGTAGTTCGCACTTTGTGCGACGATTTAGGCAGGTGATCCCGCGGAAAGAAAACACCACCATTTGCGATAAATCCCGGTGCAATGAAGTCGATCAGCTTGCTCTTTAAACCTGTTTAACCCCTGTCGCATGCCTTAAGGTGGATTGCCGGCTCCGTGGCCAGGGTGTTACCAACGCAGTTTGTCATCCCGCATACCGATTTCGAAACACAGCGGGGGGAGATTTGGCAGCAGACCGCCTTCCGTTGGGTTTTTATAAAATGGTATTGGTGCTTGTGGTTAAGAAACAATGGCAAACTACTGAACGTAAACTTGCCATGAGATCACAAACAATCAGAAATTCTTGGGTTGACTGCGACGTCCTGAAAAAGGATATGCTACTAACTTTTTTATGTTTAATGCGGATTGGGCTTATTGTGTTAGACACATATTTTTAAATATCACTCGATCCATGATGTGGTCAGTATGACGCCCGCCCTTTTTACCTCCAGAGATATTCTCTGGTAACCATATTCATATGTTACATTGTAGTAACAGAGAGTGCAAGGAAAGGATTCGCCTTGAATATCGAGAAAACAGTAACAATGACGATATCTCAGAAAATGGTGACATCAAAATGTGTCATAGAAATGGAAGGAAAAATCCTAAACCAAGTGGATAATTTTAGATACCTAAGGTCACTTATAACATCAGATGGAAGATGTACAACAGAGATTAAGAGCAGAATAGGGCAGGCAAAAGCCGCATTTCAGAAAAGGAAGAGTATCTTATGCAATAAGTCCCTATCACTGAATGTTTGAAAGAGAGTGCTGAAATGCTATGTAGAACCAGTTTTGCTGGAATGTAAATGAACAAATTAAGAAGAAATTAGAAGCAACAGAGATGTGGTTCCTGAGACGAATGTTGCGAATTCCTTGGACTGCCAGAGTAACTAACAACGACTGCCTGAAACTCGCTAATGAAACTAGAACATTACATACAACAATAAGACAGAGACAAACATCTTTCTTCGGTCATGTGATGAGAAGAGACGCATTGGAGAACATCGTGACACCTGGAAAGATTGAGGGGAAGAGAGGCAGAAGCAGACCAAGAGAAATGATGCTGGATGGATTGAGACGGTGGCATGGAAGAATATCGGCAGCAGAGTTGATCCAGAAAAACAAAGACCGAGATCTGTGAGAGCCATGAACGCCTACGCCAGCTGGCAGGGCACTTGATGATGATGAACCATATTAAGCTCGGGTGGACGTGGAAACCCAAGTCAATTTTAAACACCAGCGACTATGGGGATTCGAACCCGTTCAAACTGGCGAGCGTCTACGCGCTACGCTAACGTGGCTCACACTCGATATGTAGCTTGTCCCAAACGCTCTAATGCCCCGTGAAGGCACTGGGGGAAATTCTTTGAAAGCTAAATGTAGTCGATAATTCAAAAATACAGACAATTGCCAAAGCCGGGACAAATCCCTAGTGTTTCGTTCCCAGAGTGGGACCAAACAGTACAGCGATTACTAGTGCCTTCTCAATGAACAGCTTCAATGCGTTGCAAACTTGCATTTCCCAGGGACAGTTGTCCAATCTGTAGAGACACACTTTGTTTAATTTTCGGATCTCTCTTCATTACAGACATATTGAAATAATTTTGGTTATTGATAAAAGTTGGTTGGCGACAGAAGGAGAAAAAAAAAACAACTTGAAAATGTGGATTTTCCGCAAGGATAGGCGACTGTCGAAACGTCAATGACAGATTTTAGTGAATTATTTTCCTTGTCTATTGAAGGAAAATGTTTTGTTTTTGTTTCGTTCACTTAACATATAAAGGCCAGGAGGTTTAATTTATTATATTTACTAGATGCCCCCCCCCCTCTCTCTGTCTCCCACATTCGCTCTCTCTCTCTCTCTCTCTCTCTCTCTCTCTCTCTCTCTCTCCCTCGCTGTCACTTTCTGTCTTCCACACTCTCTCTTTTCCAATTTATATCGCTCTCATCTCTCTCTCTCTCTCTCTCTCTCTCTCTCTCTCTCTCTCTCTCTCTCTCTCTCTCTCTCTCTCTCTCGAATCCTTCTCCCACGCTCACTTCTTCTCTGCCCCCTCTTTTACTCTTGTATTCTCTTACATTCTCTCACTTTTTCTCTCCACCACTCTATAGCTCACTCTCCACTTTATCTCTGTCATCTGTCTGTCTGTCTGTCTGTCTGTCTGTCTGTCTGTCTGTCTGTCTGTCTGTCTGTCTGTCTGTCTGTCTGTCTGTCTGTCTGTCTGTCTGTCTGTCTGTCTGCCATCTGCCAACCTGCCAACCTGTCTGTCTGTCTGTCTGTCTGTCTGTCTGTCTGTCTGTCTGTCTGCCATCTGCCAACCTGCCAACCTGTCTGTCTGTGTGTGTGTGTGTCTGTCTGTCTGTCTGTCTGTCTGTCTGTGGCTAAGAGACATATTACACCACAGACGTTTCAATAATAAATTTAAAACAAAAATTAAACCTCGGATTTGAGGGCAAAGGTATATGCATTAAAATATTAAACTGAGACAAACCAGCGAAGTAAAAAGTCACCCGTATCATCATCTTCTTCATCAGCGTAAAGTTGCTAGCCAACCACTATCACCTATGGATTTGCGTGGCTAGGAGGTCAAGCTGCCTGAATCGCTTTCCAAAGATCGTGTGTTCTATTCCGAACTCCACTTTTCGGTTCACGAGTGCAATAGACTCCTGGGAGTCTTCGCTGGAGCTACGGAGTCCGTCGCTTTGAGCGACGCTTTCGACAAGCGCTCTGCGGAAATTGAACGAGTCATATGGGATCAAACTCAATGCAATGATATTAATCATTTCGCGTTGAAACGCTTGATAACTTTCTTTCATATCATCATATCTTTCTGTTTCCAGGCAAGAATATTTAAAATCTGCCCCCGTTTTTCCCTTAATGTATATCTCTCACCTGCAACCAGCCTTTGCCTTCCAGTCGGCAAGTTACTCGATGATGATGATGCTGCCTTTGTGTGTGAGAGAGATCCTGTATGTTTGCGCGTGTTTCAGCACAATGCAATAAAGAGTATTTAACAGTCAGAAACGAGAGAGGACACACTTATCAATGGCGAGAATAACAAAACAGTTTATATGTCGAAATATGAATTTTTAAAATCTAGAAAGCTAAGAGATAAATCATTATTGCCTAAAAAGGCAAGACAAGCTAAAGATTTTAGATGAATGTCGCTAGACCACACAACAATGAGAACTCTACAAGTGATTCGTCAGAACAGACTTCAGCGCCTCGTTTATCGCACATTCAGAAACTGCCGACTTAAGTGTCTGAATGCCCAGCCCGGCCAACATTTGCAATTCCGTTATTTCCTCGTTGATCTTTGTTAGGCAAAGTAGTGCGGCGATTTCTTTGAAAGTTTTGTAAATGTGTGAATTGTAAATAGACGTTCACTGCCGAGGCTAACGTAGACAGATAGTGTTGTTTCTTATTTACCGGACGGCTCGATCTCGCGATATCCTTGCTGGTCTGTCTGTCTGTCTGTCTGTCTGTCTGTCTGTCTGTCTGTCTGTCTGTCTGTCCGTCTGTCTGTCTGTCTGTCTGTCTGTCTGTCCGTCCGTCCGTCCGTCCGTCCTTCCCTCTGTCTGTCTGTCTGTCTGTCTGTCTGCTTGCCTGTCTTTCGGTGGGTCTGTCGGCCTGCCTGCTTGTCTGCTATCTGTTCGTCGGTCGATCAGTCGTATGTTTGTCTGTGTCTATCTGTCTGCGTATGTATGTCTGTATTTGTCTGTCTCGCTCTCTCTCTTGCTCTCTGACTGTCTGTCTGTCTGTCTGCCTGCCTGTCTGTCTGCCTAAATGCCTAATGTAATAATGGTATATGTATGTGTTTGTATGTACACATGTCTACATAAATGTATATATGTATTATTCATCTGTACTCTGTACTACATCAAGTGAAATGTAACCAACCAGTGATAGTTACTAAACGCTGAATAAACATATAATTATTATTCTTCACAATTATGATACCTATTACTCAGGTAGTGAAACAGTGTGAGAAACAACACAAAAGAGAAAGCCAGAGAAAGTAACTAAAACAACACAAAACGGTTCTGTATTAAGAGAGACATCTGATAGGCCGGTGTTTTCGGTCGAGAGAAATCAATGGACAATAAGATGAACTGTCAGGGGGGTCTTGATTTTTTGCCTGATATTTGATTGTCGGCTAACATTTCGCAATCGTGGGCCTCAGCAAGCCATCCTGGCAGCAACCACCAGCAAAAAAAGTAATTTTCAGAAGATTGTCTGTGTTTTCCAGGTCTCTTGTATCAATGGATTCCAGCCAGGTTTTTGGAAGACAGGGCAAAGAATGTTGGATTAGTTCAGTGTGTATATTATACAATTGGGACATTTTTTCATGTGTAATTTAAGTTTATGTAGTATACTCCATGCCGGTCTCCGTGGCGAAGGTGTTATGGACACGGTTCGTAATCCCGCTTACCCACGTTAGAAACACAACTGCGCGCGATTTGGCAGCAGACTGCGTTGCGTAGGCCTTTAACGAATTGGCATGGACGCGGGTCGTTCAGAATGCAATGGCAAACTACTGAACGTAAACTTGCCAAGACATCAACAACAGCAGTAAAATGCTGGTGTTGACAGCGATATCCTGTAAAATGGATATGCAAAAAAGTAGGTTCTATACAGAACGTCGCTCTCAACTCGGGCCGCTGGAAAGGCTCTCGATCTTGTGCCTATCCGTCTACCTAGTGCCGTAGACTAGTGGTTTCATTCTTGTCTGGCAACCTGCTGGTCATGGATTCAACACACCAGAGGAGGATTCGAATTGTAATATTGACCTCGGATCCCAGGTCGATCAAGCCAAACAAACATCGGTATTAGAAAAGTCTTGGGAACTAAGAGATAACGGCATGATAGAGTCTGCATCATCTGTCGAGTTAGTTAGTTAGGTAGTCAGTCAGTCAGTCAGTCAGTCAGTCAGACAGTCAGTCAGTCAGTCATTCAGTCAGTCAGCCAGCCAGCCAGTCAGTCAGTCAGTCAGTCAGTTAGTTGTTAGTTATTTAGTTAGTTAGTCAGTCAGTCAGTCAGTCAGTCAGTCAGTCAGTTAGTTGTTAGTTAGTTAGTTAGTTAGTTAGTCAGTCAGTCAGTCAGTCAGTCAGTCAGTCAGTTAGTTGTTAGTTAGTTAGTTAGTCAGTCAGTCAGTCAGTCAGTCAGTCAGTTGTTAGTTAGTTAGTTAGTCAGTCAGTCAGTCAGTCAGTCAGTCAGTTAGTTGTTAGTTAGGTAATTAGTTAGTTAGTTAGTTAGTTAGTTAGTTTGTCAGTCAGTCAGTCAGTCAGTCAGTGGGTCAGTCAGTCAGTAAGTCACTCAGTCAGTCAGTCAGTCAGTTAGTTAGTTAGTTAGTCTGTCAGTCAGTCAGTCAGTCAGTCAGTCAGTCAGTTAGTTGTTAGTTAGTTAGTTAGTTAGTTAGTTTGTCAGTCAGTCAGTCAGTCAGTCAGTCAGTTAGTTAGTTAGTTAGTTAGTTAGTTTGTTTGTTTGTTTCTTAGTTAGTTAGTTAGTTAGTTAGTTAGTTAGTTTAGTTAGTTTAGTTAGTTAGTTAGTTAGGTAGTTAGTTAGGTAGTTAGTTAGTTAGTTAGTTAGTTAGTTTAGTTAGTTTAGTTAGTTTTGTTAGTTCGTTAGTTAGTTAGTTAGGTAGTTAGTTAGTTTGTTAGTTGGTTAGTTAGTTAGTTAGTTAGTTAGTTAGTTAGTTAGTCGAGGTTCCGACTTCACGGCAACGGGACTTCCCCATTATGCTCCGTTCCTGTGCCAGTGAATATCACACAAAATACTCCCCACTGTCCAATGTGAAAAGAGGAATAGACAGGAGTCTCGGCAATCCAACAGCCCGCACAGGTACACTGTGCTCAATGCCGCCGCCAGAATGCCAACACAAAACTATCGCAATATGCTAATGCACTTTAATGTGTGTTAAAAAGACTTATACTTTGACTTTTACTCCGTCTCGTACACTTTCAAACTCAATGTGTCCTTATTGTCCTGGTCGACATTGCTGAGGATATCGACCCCTGTATTTTCTTCCAGCAACCATGATGATGATTGATAGTTTCATAAATGCCCATGTTTATGTACGTGTTTTAGCACTGGAACCCGAAGAAGACCATAGATAAACTGTCGAAACGTGGGTATATTTACTGATTTCTTACGACGTTATACTCCAGCACCGCCTTTACATATATTCAAACCAAGTCTGTTATTTTAGTCAATAAATTCTCCGAGTTAAGTACACTTCTGATGCAGCCATGGAGAAATAGCTTACAGGACATGAGCCTTTATATTTGAAGAGGAATGCAAAACATCCAGTGTTTCTGTAACCTAGGTATTTCTGGTCAATCTCACATACAGATTTGTTTGTTCAACGTGTTTTGGTTAAGACGTGTACGTTAGCTCCTACAGCCCGCGGAGAAGAAATGACATTAATAATTCAGCGTGTATTATTCTGCCGTCCACGTCTCGGGTTTACATCATTGATGGTAGCTTTAACTGTTCCTGCACACTTGTGCTGTCTTTTATGTTAAGTCGTAATATCGTTATTACTGTGGTTATAATGATACTCGCTGCCAGTTAGCTGGACAGAAGGAAGACAGTTTGTAGTGCCATGGAAGGAATAATCGAGCATGCAAAGGACATTACCCAAAACAATTTGTTCATTTTGTAATTTGTGGAATTTCAATTCCTGTACTTAGATGTGCACATGAGACGGTCCTTCTCTCACACAGTGCCAATGATTAAAAGAATTAACTATTTCAGTGCCGTAGGATACTATATCGCTACGTGTGACCTCCTCCAATTTGGACAGTAGGACGATATATCGCCATTTTAGGGCGATTGAGTTGTTTGGTATGTTAGTGCTATCTCTCACAATTTCAATGCTCAGTGAACGGAAATTTACATTATAATACTTGTTTGGTCCAAACCTACGTTTTCTTTGGCGCTGAATCAGTTAATCCTGTCTGTCAAATGAAACAGTGAAGATAAACATCTGTTTCTAACGTTAAATGGAAAGCAAAAATCAGTGTTCCCAGACAAAACTACATATCAATGAAATAATCGCAATCAGTAAAGAAGAATTGATAATGCCACAAGCTTTAAATATCTATTTTGATTCCTAACATCCATTCTTAGTTGGATTGCTTATCAGTCTGAAATCTACAAAACAATGATAAAGACGTAACAAATGTTCTTTGGTTCTTTTGTAGTTTCCCACTGATGCATGTTGTCTCAATAAATCTGGATGTCAAGGTAATATGAATGGGCATCTTTTAGCATTAGGCACGCCATTGAATCAATAGTACAAGGCTCTCTATTCTTAGTCTACTGTGTCTGCGTCGTTGAATAAAGTTTACGCGTATAAATAAAATAGGCAACGAAGAACTGTTACTTTGAATACTATACTCGCTAAGACGCTAAAATGAATTCAAAAGACAGAGTCAACAAGTCAAACACACAAAGCGTTAAAATCTTTGAAAGACTTTCACAAATGCATCGATGTCTGTGTTCTTTAAAGCAGGAAGTGAAGATTATTTGGAGAGAAAAAAAAAGTATGGACACCAGTTCCGCAAACGCTGATTGGTTTACGCCTGGTACCTTTTACCAATGACCAGGAGCAGGAGGTTTTCAAATTTTATAACACCAGAACTCCGGACATTTTCAAGATGTTACAAATGCATACCGTAAGTATCGTGTAAAAAAGGGAAAAGGGACATTTGATAGACTGATGCGTTAAATGGTGTTATTCTTAAACAAGTGACCCGTACAACTATCTCGGAACAGTTAAATCATCTGATAGGAGGTGCCTTCAAGAGATTAGAACAAGAATCGCTATGGAAAAGGTAGCAAGATGGAAAACATACCAACCAATAAAATGTCAAGTGCAGCGAGGAAAAGATTGTTGAAGTGTTACATAGAACCTATTTTTTCGAATGGATGTGAAATGTGGACAATGAGCAGACAAGCTGGAAAACATTTGAAGGTAGTGGAAATGTGGTTCCTGAGGATCATACAAAGAATACCATGGACAGACAGAAAAACCAATGAGCAAGTTCTACAAGAAGCAAATGAAAACACAATCTGGCTTGGGAAATTAGACGTAGAAAGTAAAAACAAAATTGGTCACATAATGAGAAGAAATAAACTAGAGAAATTTGTGACAACTGGCAATATTGAGGGGGAAAGAACAAGGGGAAGACAGAGAAGTAAATATCTGCATGGCTTGGCCAGGTGGCGTGGTATAAACAAGAATAAAGAGTTGATCCACGACTCTGGTGATCGTCTAAGACGGAAACATGACCGCCTCCGTTTATCGAATGGCACTGTAACATGCTACAGAGACCTACAACTGAAGAGAGATGTTGTTCTTGCGAGCATTTGTAGACGGGCAACAACAACAACAACAACAACAACAACAAGGATTGACTTTATTGTATCAGGTTTTATCCATTTTGACTCGGTCTCTTTCCGCGGGGCGGCCTGCCGAAAGAAACGCCCAAAGCACGAACTCTGTAGCTCCAGCGACGAACCCCACGAGTCTCTGCGTCTTTTGCGTTAGTTTTCACACCATAATATCAGTACCGATCGTGCAGAAAGTATTGGCAAACTACTCAACGTAAACTTGCCAAGAAATCACAAACAGACAAACAAATGCTAGGGTTGACTGCGACGTCATGTAAAGGATATGTAACTAACTTCTTTATAAAAACTGTTAGATTCAGGTGGAAAATAGTAGATACGATTATCAAACAAACCTATACACCAACTGCAGACAGCTCAGAGGAAGAAAGTGATAACTTTAATGGACAATTTACAAAGGGTATAGCACAATGCAAGAAATGCGAAACAACAATAGTACAGGGATATTTCAATGCAAACGTTTGAGAAGATAGTGACGAAGATGTTATTGGGATGTCTGGCCTTGGAAAGAGAAATGAGTCAGGGGAAAAAGTGGTTGATTGAGCACAGGCACATCATATGATAATCGAAAACATCATCTTTCAGCAACATCAATGACACTTTTAGACATGGAAAAGCGTGGGAAACTATTTTCATAATAAAATTGATAACACATTAATTTTAAGAAAAGATTTTGAAGCAGCTTACTGTAAGCAAAAACAAGACCAGAAGCAGATTGCAACAATGCCTATGCACCAGTACTAGGTAACCTAAGAGCACATCTGGAGAAATTAAAGAAATATCAAACTAGATGTGGCAGAACCTGAATCAAAACAAAATAATGAATTATAACTACGCCGTTACTTTACAGTATATGTTCAATGCATAAGAAAAAGTACACAGTATAAACGAACAATGGCAAAAGCTAAAAGAGTCAATAAGACAGACATCAAAGGAAATAATACTAGAAATAAAGATGACTGCGAAGAAGAAATGAATGGCAGGGGAAATCCTACAATTGTTGAGCATTAGAAGACAATATGAACAAAATCAAGATGAATAAACAAGAATACATACATCAAGAAATAGTACAAACATGTAAACCAGGATAAATCGTATGTGCAAGGATATTGAACAAGAGGAAGAAGACACATAATCTAGGTACATAAAGATAAAGGAAATATCGGACATTAGAAAGCATATAGCAAGAAGTTGTTTGAAAATAAAAGAAGGTAATATTTCAGTGTCAGTCTCCCTGGCGAAGGAGTTAATGATTATTTTTCGTAATCCCGTATATCCACGAACGAAACACAGCTGCGCGAGATTCGGCAGCGGATCGCGTCGCGTTGGTTTCTTACGGAAAGGTATGTGAGCCCGTCGTTTAGAAAACAATAGGAAACTACTGAACGTAAAACTTGCCAAGACATCAACAGCAGCTGAGAAATGCTGGTGTTGACTGCAATGTCCTGTAAATAGGATATGCAAAAAAAAAAAAAAAAAAATTTAATGGACAAAAGGAGGTCACCATGATGGAATGAATAACAACGCTCGCTCTTAAACATCGGGTGTGCTGATGCTGAGGTAGGGGGTTCATCTCCTACACCGGTCAGTTGGACTAAGATGTTGACTTCTCGTCCTTGACTTCATTCATTCATTCATTCGTTCATTCATTCATTCATTCATTCATTCATTCATTCATTCATTCATTCATTCATTCATTCAGTAGCATGTCCTTTGCAGAACCTCGCTCCAATAACAACCTTCCGGAAAACTTCTCGATCATAAGCAAGATGTCCCGCTTCCGATACACCCATCTGGAGATCATCCGCCACATCCTGCACCCATCTTCTCTTTGGCCTTCCTCTTCCTCTTTTCCTAGGCATATTTCTATTATTTTTTTTTGGGGGGGGGGGGGGGGGTGGGGGGGGGGGGGGGGTTCGCATGTCCTTTACAGGAATCGCTGTCAACATCAGCATCTTTCAGCTGATTGTTGATTTCTTGGCAAGATTACGCTCAGTAGTTTGCCATTGCTTTCTGAGCGACCGGCTCACATACCCCGTAAGTTACCGACCGGTGAGAACCACTACCGATTCTCGCGCAAGTCACGTTACTCACGAGAGTATACAAGATTACGGAGAAAGTCGTGTAACCCCTAGACCAGGGAGACCGGCTCCCAGGCATATACATCTCCATTATTGCTCTTTCCAAATATTTGTGATGTTTCAAGTGACCACAATATTTCAATTGTCTTTATTTTATCGTATTTAATAGCCAACCGCCTTCAATATTCAGCTCTTGAAGTATGGATACATTTGTCATTGACTTAGGAACATACATTACAAGTACGCCTGAAGTCGGAGTGGGTTTGTCTGAGGGCAGAGACACTGGTAATAGGGAAATCTAATCCATGCGAAAAATACCGTTCGGTACTACTTGGAATATGGACAGACTGTGAGAAAGAGTTAAATGATTATGATGGTAGATCGGAAACTAACAATCACTATCAATGTGTAGGACCACAAATACTTAAAATAGAAGTTGAAGATACCATACAGAATATGAAAAAAGATAAAACCCCACGTTCAGACAACATCAGTGCAAAAAAACATTACAACTGTCTGTAACTTAGGTACAGAAGTGATGATGACATTGTTAATGCTATCTATAACAATTCATATGCATACCTGATGGTTTCTTGAAATCCGCTGACAACGCTCTACCAAAGAAACTTGGTGCAGCGGATTGTGGAGTACAACTCACAATTAGTTTAATGAGTCATGGGACTAAAATACTAATGAGAATTATAATGAGAAGAATAAGAACAAAAATAACAAACTGGAGATGAACGGTGTGGATCTTTGACGTGTAAGGGCATAAAAAATGCTATATACATCTTGAGAACAATAACAAAAAGAATGGTTGAAATGAAGAGAGATATATATGTGTGATTTATTAACTACATTAAGGCATTTGTTACGGTAGCCCCGAAGGAGGGATTTTAATGTTGGAAATGTTAGCCACTGAGGGTAAAACTTTGACAATAATTAAGAGCGTATTGGCAACAAAGATCATCCATAATAATTGACAACCAATTAGGAACATATTCCAAGACACGATGTTACACAGGGTTGTGTACTATCACCTGATCCGTTTAACTTGAACAGTGAAATAATAATGAGATCCATACAAGCTTTGCCAGGAATATCGATTGGTGGGTATAATTTAAACAACTTGCGATATGCTGATGATATTGTTTCGGTCGCTGTTAATGAAGCGCAGTAACATGAAATGATAGGTATAATCGCAACAAAGCCAAAATAAAGGGCTTAGTCTGAATAACAGACATACACAAGTAATGGCAACTTTAAAAAAAAAGTATATACCTAATTGCAACTTCAAAGTGAATGGAACCACTCTGAAGCAAGCCAATGTAATTCCGTATTTGTGTACTGTAAAAACAGAAGATCTCCCTGGCCAAGGAGGTAACGACGTTGTTCGTAATTTCGCATATCCACGTGAGGACAACAGCTGCTCGAGATAGGGCAGCAGATCGCGCCGCGCTGGTAACTTACAGGGGTATGAGAGCCGGTCGTTCAGAAGGAAATGTCAAACTACTGAAAGTAAAAACTTGCCTAGTACATTAGCAGCAGCTGACAAATAATGGTATTGACTGCAACGTCCTGTAAGGGATATGCAAAAAAAAAAAAAAAAATAAATACATAAATAAATAACAGCAGATGGAAGATGTTTGAAGGAAGTTAAATGTTGAATAGCCCAAGAAAATGCAGCATTCCACAAGATGAACCTTTGTCAGTTGGAGTAAGGAAATGGTTTTTAACATCTATACTGAGCCAGTTCCAATGTACAAAAGCGAATAATGGACAATTAGCAGACATGATGAATTATTTGGGAGTTGCGCAAATGTGGTTTCAATGAAGAATGATGAGAACATCGTGGGCAGATAAACAGAGACCTGAAGCTATCTTGAGAAAGGTTAACTCACAAAGAGAACTAGTTACTCGCATTAGAAGAAGATAGTGCCCGTTCTTTGGGCTTGTCATGAGAAGTTGAAAGCTGGAATAGAAGGGAGGCAGGGGGTGGGGGGGGTGGAGCCAAGAGAGAGAGAGAGAGAGAGAGAGAGAGAGAGAGAGAGAGAGAGAGAAAGAGGGAGAGAGAGGGGGGGAGGGAAGGAGGGAGGAAGGGACAGAATGCTGGACAGTTTGGCATCAAGGCATAGAGGACCGTGGGTACCAAAAATGACTGGAAGCACACAAGATTGAAGGTTGGGGAAAAACATGATCACCAACGACACACGACTTGAACTATAAGAAGGAATCGCTCTTACGTATTTACAGTTTCTGTAATAATTAATATGAATTAGTCAAGTACGAATAATGATTTGTGCACAATTCCTGTGTGTTTATAAATCATATATTGTGTTTGTTCTATTTGTTTACGATTAACCTGATAAGAGATGCATCAATGTAATGATTAATGAGAGAGAGAGAGAGAGAGAGAGAGAGAGAGAGAGAGAGAGAGAGAGAGAGAGAGAGAGAGAGAGAGATAACGGCAAAATATTTGACAGGCCAGAGTGACTAATTCCTAACTCTATGGAAATGCGTTCTTTCGGTATGGTTTAGGTCATGATACCTTCACAACCTACATAGGCACTTTGCGAACTCGATGAAATGCAAACTGAAGATTAAATGCCATGCAGGGCAGACCAGGCCGTAAGCTCTGGTCGACAACTGGTCTAGAATCGAAGCTCCAGCAGGCTCGGACAATTAGAGCATTGGTTTGCTGATCCGGCAGCTTCAGCAGCTTGCCTTTTTCGTATGTATTGGTGTTAACTACCTCATAAAAGGAATTACACTGCACTGTTTGAAGCAGATTCAACCATTGTGATTGTACCATGGACAGTATAAAAACGATAGTGGATTATAACTGAAGGGTTAAATATACTAATAGAACTTGTTTTGCTATACGGCAGTGAATCACGAAATGTGAATGAACAAATTAGGACGCCCCATAAAATAATGGAGATGTGGTTCCTGAGACTATTGTTTCGAATACTCTGGACGGCCAGAATAGCTGACAAAGATTCCCAGAAAGAGGCTTATGAAGCTAGAACAGTCTATTCGATTATAACAAAGAGAGACATAGGAGAACATCATGACAACGAGAAAGATCAGTAGGAAAAGAGGCAGAAGCAGACAAAGAGAAATTATGCTGGGATGGACTGCAACGGTAGAATGGAGGAATGTTATCAGGGCAGTTGGTGGACACCCAAGGATTGAGATATGTAGGGGGGAGGGGGGGGGGGGACATGGACGCCTAAGCCAGTTGGCAGCATACATAGTGATGATGAGTATCAAATAATCGTAAACTCATTTAGAGAATGAGTAAACGAAAGATTTTTGCAGTACAGTGTAATTTATGGAAACAATTCTCTTCTTCGTGATCACTGCAGAGCCGACTGCTCGCAACCATCGATCGCGTCTTGTCAAAAATTCGTTTTTATTCATGTTTACACTCTCTGTTCAAGTGTTCCCACAGGAAATGACTTAACTATCTAGTTTTGTTATCTGTGTCGTGTCTAATTTCTTTTCCCGTCAGTTTTAGCAGCAGTTGTGTTGTTATCCAGCAGACGTCTGTCATATCTAGGCCTCATCATTTATTTTCACGTTTAGTTAATCACAAGCTACATAATTCGCCTCGGGAGCGAGGCATCACTATCCGGTAAATAGCACTGCATAGCGAGCGTGTTAAAAAAGTTTTAAACGAACTTAGCTGATAATATCATGAACACAGTCTGACGAGGGTTCGGCGCCTGGGCCCGTCGCCTGCGAAAGTGAGAGAAACAATGGCCATCTATAGCTTTGTGCATTCAGGTATACTGAATTTTATTATATACTATCACATCTGTAGCATGATGGAACAGAATTCCTCATTCCCAGTCCGACACATTTCATAAAGATACTTTAAGTCTTAACGGGGACCATCCCAAATATAAGGGCTATTCTTAGATCGAATGTTCTGGAACGAGTTGGGGGAGGCGGCGGTATGCACTTGTCTTTTGATTGGTTCATAAGTAATGAGCCCACGCTATTCCTGGGCCATATTTTAAAATCTAATTAGTAAGAGCGGGGATCTCACCAGGAGCGGTCGCTAGTGTGATGTGATGACCCAACAATGCCCTTAAAGATTCAATAATATATTGTTCTCTGGACAGCAGGTACCACTTTAAAACATACTTTAATGTTGTAGTTGTGCCTGATAAACGAATGAGAAGAATGTATGAGTATTTTATGAATAAAATGTGAAAGTGGAAAACCTAACTTCTGTGCGCCAGAATTCTGAACACTGCATCTTCAACCTTGACACGTCTTTCACGCTGTATACTCCAAGTGCATATCAATCCCTTGTTGTGACTGGTTGCGTATGCTTGATGAATGTATGACACACTCATGCAGATTCGCAAACCCAAACCCCTTGTGCATTCTTCATGCCTAGGATGACTCATTCTTAACTCAACTGTACCTTTGCTCTCGTGCGAGTTAACAAATGGCAGTCTGAATGGGAATGAGTGATGTAAACATGTACAAGTTCCTTGGTAAATCGCTGAGAATGATGGAGTGAGTGAGTTGGTGATTTAATAAATAGCCTCTCACATCTAGTGGAAGGAAAGATGCTTCAATATCCATATGTAAACAGGTTGTGTGTGGCACGCCAGAATTGCTAAGTCCATGTGATGCCTGGTTATATGCTCAAGAGAATTAATACAACTTCTCTTTGAAGTATTACACTGTTACCTCTACTGTTGGATGGTTCATATAAACTAGTTCCTAAGAGAACCATAGGTGTGTGAACCTGTGTCTTAGTTGGCTGAATATAATGTATGGCTCATGCAAATTTACAGGGACTAAACATGTTTTTCCCATATGTGCTTGTTGCATATATGAACCATTGCTATGCAATTGAGTTTCTGTTACCGACTGTAGTAGACATGAACATTACTCAGTGGGGAAACAGCACATGATGATGATGAAGATGATGTACCTGTGAGCCAGGTCTGTCTGAGAAAAGGGGTGAGGTCTGGCCTTGCTGTGTAAGTGAATATGGAATAGGACATTCATGCACCAACATCACAGCCATAGGAATGGATGTCTGGTCTGCTAATTGGGTAAATGCCATTAGTTAATCCATATTGCATATTGCAGTTGTAAATGCCTATTTTCCATTTTCCTTCACAATGCCAGTCCCATGTTGCTATGTCACAATAATTGCTGTACTGTGTCTGGCCCTCCTTGTGCCCAGGTCTACTGTGGTTCAAACATGGTGAAACTTAGACCACATGAATGCTTGTAATTGTGTTAAGCTACCCCTGTCTCAACATATGGTCTTGTGATTACCACAGATAAGGGTGAATGGAACACATATCACCCACAGTACATCAGAGTGAAATACACTGCATCATCAAACAAGGAGAGGTGTGTTTGGACCACACCCATCCTTTTCCTCCCATCCCCAATCTGTGTCTGTTGATGTATAATAACATTATCTTTTAACATATGTAAAGAGATGTTGTGCCATTTTATATGTCGACAGAGAACAGTATGGTGGAGAGGCCATCCATATATCATCTGGGACAACTAAACAGAAGTCCTAGATCCAGATGTGACTCCCTATCAAAATGTGGGAATATCAAGAAGAGTTTTCTCTCAGCTCTTTAACAGCTGAATGCATAAATGGGAGAATAACACAATCTGAAGCACTACCAATGTGGTGAACTGGACAGTGATCTTTGAGTCAGTCCAATGTCAAACTGAGACTAACAGCAAGTCTAGTAGTATGAATTACATTCATAGAAAACTGTGGGGTAACTTGGAGTGTTTGTTTATCTAAGACAAAACTTAGAAAATATCCAGCCTGATGCTCACACAGTGATTCTTGAAGAATGTGATGAACAGTAGGGAAGTTGATCTGGCTAAGTGAGTAGCTGCAATGTATGGGACATTCTGTATGTCATTATTGAAGTACCCAGTGACAGCCTTCACTAACAGCCTGATCAACCGTGAGATGCAGTACCATATCATACTAAATCTTGTCTTCAAGAGGAATGAATCTGCCATGAAGCTTATTCTGGGGAAGCTGCTAACTGGAGCTAGTCCAACATCCATGCTGATGATAAAAGGATTCAACAGACCCAGAACAGTAGTTTCTTCCTTGAGTTGCCCATGGATAGGATTTCCTAAATTCCCAAGAGACAGGAAATGATGATAGTTACCGATACTGTAACGGGATGGTGTAGTTATATATTAGAGAGAGGAGGAGTAGAGTTAGTTATTGGGGGGTGGAGTAAATAAGAAGTGTTGTATCTTGTTTATCAACCTGCATGTGTGACATATTTTATGCATTTTCTATGCAATAATTGAAGTCTTGACATGACAGGAGATGAGGCAATGGTCACCACTCTACTCACCAACTCAATAAATTGTGTATTTAATGAATCAGTTTTAAGTACATGTCCCCAGTGAATTTCTTGTACAGTTGCTGTCAAGTTTTGTCTCTGGTGACTGTCTTAAGTGCTGTGGTTGGTTATACATATTGTGAAAAGTCCTGTATAGATGTTGTCAGGTATCACATGATGTCTATCTTGTACAATTGTGGCGTAAACAATTCCTTGTGAATGTATGTCCCACTTTTGGCAGGAAACTGTCATGTAGATGTCTTGTCCAACAGATGTAATGTACCGTTATTGTTGAAGTTTGTTTGTCTACAAATAAATAAAGTCCTAAAGTCCTAAAGACTAATTGAACTGATATAGGTCACAAAATGACAAAAAATATAGGGAAAGATCTATGTGACGGACGAATAGCATACTGGCAACATTATGTTGAGTGAGAGGGATCCTCAGTTGTACAGGCGTTAATAGTTCAGATCTTCTCTGGCCTTGGGTGAACTAGTTCCTTCTTTTATAAATTTCTGTGTAGATACATAGTGGTCTCACAGTGGGGGTTTGAGCCAAAAGAAAAATGGTTCTCCAAAAAGGCTATTGCGGGAATGATTAGCTCATTTGAGTGACCTCTAGACAAAACGTGCTAAATCATATCCTTTATCTTGTTATTTATTATTCAAGATATATCTCCAGAGAACACTACAAACTAGGTCCTCTGTCAATCATCTAATAATTTGTCACAACATCCCAGAAACATAAAAGGAAACTACTTCAGGACAAATTATTATTTAAATAGCGATGCTTACAACAACTCCTTCACAAGCTGCTTCTGTCATTCATGTATTTCTGGTTCAGTAATGGTAGAGGTGTTTGCGTAATTTTCATAACTACCATGTAGAATGTATAATTCATCTTTTTTATGTAGGTAGTATATGCCAGAATGTAGACTGAACGCTCAGCCATTCCAAGATTTTCGCTGGAGCTACAGTTTGGCACATCCGTGCTGAAACTTCTTGGGCATTTTCAACAGCGGCCGGCGACGAGATTCTATTACAAATTAAAAACATCGGGCCGCGTGATTAATTGTTAGTTTTTCCTGAAGATGAATTGCTCGTTATAATAATATTAATCATCATCATCATCATCATCATCATCATCATCATCATCATCATCATCATCATCATCATCATCATCATCATCATCATCATCATCATCATCATCATGTGCCTGTTATATGGTGTAGGTACTCATTTCTTTCCATATATCTCGTTTCTGTATCAATTCTACTGCAGACATCCCCCATGCCAGTGTCCTAGTCCATCAAGTATAAACTCCCTGGGTCTGTGTGATGCCTCGTATACCCCTGATCTGTCTAATTGTCACGATGTTCATCAATGCCTATTTTCTCAGTACATGACCAAAGAAAGGCTTGTCTCTTTCTTATAGTGGTATTTAATGTTCTACTTTAATTAGCCTCTTCCAGGCAATCGTTCTTAATTACACTGATAGTCCAAAGTGCTCGTATTATCCGTCTCAGAATCAATTGTTTTGGTAAGCAAGTGCACAAACCACTATGTCACCTGTACCTTTGAGAATGTTTACTTTCGTAATATCCAGTGGCATTGTTGAATGTAACATACCTTTCAATTGGGGAGATCTGTGTTATTAATTTCCATTTCAGGAGGTTAATGCTATCAACTGCCATTGGAACTGGTGAATGTAATATTTCTTTGAATTAAGATCTATGTTATTGCTTTCCATTTGATCAAATTTATGTTGAGATGTAAAGTAAAAACATAGGTTACCTTTACTCGCCAGAAGGAATATTAGGCATATTGTGCTTGATTAATATTTTCATAGACGACTGGGCACTCGGTTGGTGCTGTGTGTACTGTGTTTGCTGTGTGTGCTGTGGGTGCTGTGTATGCTGTGGTGATGTGTGCTGTATGTGCTCTGGTGATGTGTGTTGTGTGTGCTGTGGTGATGTGTATGCTGCTGTGTGTTTGCTGTGTGTGCTGTGTGCTGTGGGTTCTGTGTGTGCTGTGGTGATGTGTGCTGTATGTGCTCTGGTGATGTGTGCTGTGGTGATGTGTGTGCTGCTGTGTGTGCTGTGATGATGTGTGCTGTGTTTGCTGTGTGTGCTGTGTTTGCTGTGGGTGCTGTGTGTGATGTGTGTGCTGTGTATGCTGTGTTTGCTGTGGGTGCTGTGTTTGCTGTGGTGATGTGTGCTGTATGTTCTGTGGTGATGTGTGCTGTGGTGATGTGTGCTGTGTGTGATTTGTGCGCTGTGTGTGATTTGTGCGCTGTGTGTGTTGTGTGCGATTTGTGCGCTGTGTGTGCTGTGGTGATGTGTGTGCTGTGTGTGCTGTAGTGATGTGTGCTGTACTGCCTAATACATTTCCCTGTGCCTATTTGAGACCTCGTCGACCTGAGAATCCGTGTCAATTTTACCAATTGGAATCTCCCTGCGGATTGAACCCATTACCTGTCATATGTCGTCTACTGCCTATAGTACCTGGCGGTATAGGATAGGGGTGGGGGGGGGGGGGGGGGGGGGTCTTGAACCTGAGGAATTAAAGCCGCCTGGCTAATGCAGTTGCCGTGGACTGTGCAGGTTAGGGTTTTATTTTTGCCCCCGACAGAAAAAAAATCCACACCTTACTGAGGATTCGAACCCGGGTCTCCAGAAGGAGAACCCGGCATTCTAGCCACTCGGCCAGCAGCTCCTCATTACCCATGACTACAGGGACTAAATCATGATGTTTGCTTTATCCATAAAGTCTAGCCTCTACTC
Source organism: Cepaea hortensis (assembly GCA_963921405.1). Classification (NCBI taxonomy): domain Eukaryota; kingdom Metazoa; phylum Mollusca; class Gastropoda; order Stylommatophora; family Helicidae; genus Cepaea; species Cepaea hortensis. The sequence continues at coordinate 24,878,036 of OY992880.1, read as the reverse complement.
TACCGCGCATTCCTAATCCCCAGCTGATTGTATGTATGTTACCGATTTCATGTTCAAATGTAACCTTCTATTCCCAGTTGTGGATTAGTCGTTAGTCGTTAGTCGCGTTTCCAACTTCACGGCCCCATACGGCTCCGTTCCCGTGCCAGTGAATATCAGACAAAATACTCCTCACTGTCTCATGTGTGTAGTGGAAGAGACAGAAGTCTCGACAAACCAACAGCCCGCACAAGTATACTATGCTTAACGCCGCAGACAGAATGCCAACCAAAAGTCCGCCACGAAAAATACAGTTCATCGTATTGTTGCGAATACATATGTCTTCCCCTACACAACATATCATAGCTCAGTTTCTTAATGTGACTGAACCAGACGTATCTGCGACAAACGGCATATTGAGAGGAAACAGTCCACCCACTTTCATCCTCCCCGAATACAGCAGCCTAATATACGTTGAGTTTCTTCACACCACACACTTGCAACGGTTTCTGCCAGGTGATTGCGTTTCCATTAACTTGCTTTCTCAAAGATCTACATTTAAACAAAAACAAAACCCAAAGGGTTGCGATTGCGTTTCCATTAACTTGCTTCCTCAAAGATCTATATCTCAAAAACAAAACCCAAAGGGTTGCAATACTGAACTGAAACAAAGCAGACGTCTGTACCCAAGAGACCTTAAATATATTTTTGTCGGAATTTAATGCCAGCTTCCATCAAAACAGCAATTAAATATTTATTATCTTGAAACGGTTGCTCTCAAACACAGCCTAATACTTTCGTGTCTTTTATGAAGTAGAGATCCGTTATACACGAAATATGAGGATGGGACGGATTCTACACTGAATATGAGGCTGAGATGGGCTCTATTTCTTATATGAGGCTGAAATAGATTATACGGCAAATATGAGGCTGATATCGTTTGTATGCTAAATATGAGGCTGATATTGTATGTACGCCAAATATGAGGCTGATATTGTATGTACGCCAAATATGTGACTGAGACCAATTTACACGAAATATGAGGCTGAGACCATTTGTACGAGAAATATGAGGTTGAGACCATTTGTACGAGAAATATGAGGCTAAGACCACTTGTACGCGAAATATGAGACTGAGACCAATTGTACGAGAAATATGAGACTGAGACCATTTGTACTAGAAATATGAGGCTGAGACCATTTTTACGAGAAATATGAGGCTGAGACCAATTTTGCGAGATATATGAGGCTGAGACCATTTGTACGAGAAATTTTGAGACTAGAATCGGTATTACTCAAAATAGTATCGACAAATGAGTTATACCTATTGCTGAGGTGATACCGAAAAATGAAGCAAAAAGGAAAGAAAAAGAAACAAATAAACAAGCAAGCTCGACGAAAGGAAAGACACACAGATACACGCGTAAGTTTGTATCAAAGGTTTTGTAAATGAACAAGCGAAAAGAAAAGAAAAAAGCAACAACACTTAACACTTGATGATGATGATTTCATTATTACAATGAAGTGATTCCCATGCTGCTAAGAAAACCAGAAAGTCGTAAATTTGTGAAAGGAAAAAAAACGGATAGGTGGAACGAGATAGTGGCGTTAAAACACTAAACAAACATGAAAATAGAAAAAGTGGTGGAGGGGGTTATGGGTAGAAAAGCGCAATTTATGAGTGTGTGTGTGTGTGTGTATGTGTGTGTGTGTGTGTGTGCAATGAATTTTAAAAAATACATGTGTATATCTATCTATCTAATATATATAATGACAGAATGCTGAATGCTTATCTCTGTTGGGTTAAGAACACATAAATTGTGAATAAGCCAATTTTTCCTCATAAGACGAGTAATTGGGGCCGAAATTGCTTCTTCGCTGAATATAAAGCTGATATCTATTCTGCATCGATATGTAAGACTGCGGTCGGCTATCTCATTACCGGATATGGTTTTTGCTTTGGTTGACTCCACTACCGTTTGTCTAGAAAGAGGGACCCGGTGAGGCAACAGGGGGAGAGGTTATATATGGCCCCTCTTGCCCGCCGATGGACATGTCATAGAGTATTGAGGTATTTTATAGAGATAGCTGCCCTACCAACGAACTCTCCTCCTCTCAGTGACCACCGCCTGAGTTGACCCACGGCTGCTTACTGAACATATTCGCAGCTAACCTCCATACAAAATATCTAGAGGCCACTCCAACATCCATCACCCGATGGATGCGCCTAGTTGTAGTACAGACTCGTAAACCAGGATTTGGAACATGTGAAAACCGGAGAGATTCATGGAAAGAAAGATAGAGGAAGACAGCAAGAGACGATTAGCGATCGTCTGGTGTCATGGCACATGTCAACACATGAAATGATCCATGCCGTTGGAGATCGCAGTTTGTGGAGAAGTATGATTGTCCATGCCAGCTGGCAAGACACTTGATGATGATGATGACGATGATGATGATGATGACGATGATGATGATGATGATGATGATGATGATGATGATGACGATGATGATGATGATGACGACGATGATGATGATGATGACGATGATGATGACGATGATGATGATGATGATAATGGTGATGATGATGATGATGATGATGATGATGATGATGATGATGATACACATAATGAAAATATATAAATTACTTCCATTGAATTCGATCCATAATTGCGACTCTCCGCGGGATTTAAGCCTTTAAATTTTGATGTGTTATCTATATGTGCCGGCTTCCTGGCCTAGAGATTAGCGACATTTCTCCGTAATCTCGTATACTCTCGTAAGTAACATGACGACGGTGAGAATCAGAAGTGATTCGAATCGCGTCGGTAACTAACGGGGTATGTGAGCCGGCCGCTCAGAAAGCAATGGCAAACTACTGAGCGTAATCTTGCCAAGAAATGAACAATCAGCTGAAAGATGCTGATGTTGACAGCAATGTCCTGTAAAGGATATGCAAACAATTTATCTATATGTACTGAATTGCCTATAAATTTATCTTTTGCTATATTGCTCGGAAATAATTCTATTATGTAATTCTTAGCGAGTAATCTATATCACAGCAGCCTCGCTAGCGCAGTAGCTAGCAGCTCGCCTGTCGCTCCGGTGATCATGGGCTACATTTGCATGCCAAGGATTCGAAATGTGTTAAATGAGCTGCTCTCCCAGGTCGATCCAGCCTGAAATAAATGTCTTGGGAAGTAAAGTCTGCCCAGTGAAATAGACCACGTCATCCAAAGAGTATTGACTGTCTATAAAAAATATGGGTGTAGCACTATTGCCTAATGTGCATACGGTGTAATAACGGCTCCTGGACTTTTTTCTTTTCTATGCTTGTATATCCAAGGGTAAGGATTGGATCATGGGTGTCTGTGGCAATCGTCTCATGACGGCATGCAACCTACATTTCTGCCCGACTTGCAGTGTTGGGCGTAAAACATACGGGTCGCGATCTATTTCCTTCACCAGAAACTGTTCATGTATGCCATCAACCTGGCTAAAATCGACTGCTTTAAGTCAATAATTGCGAAGTATGAGTAAGAAAGGAGGAGGAGGAGGAGGAGGAGGAGGTGGAGGTGGAGGAGGACGAGAAGGAGGTGGAGGAGGAGGAGGAGGAAGAGAAGGAGGTGGAGGAGGAGGAGAAGGAGGTGGAGGAGGAGGAGAAGGAGGTGGAGGAGGAGGACCGCAAAGATGCGTAGGTGGGGGAGAAGTAGGAAGATGCGTAAAAGGAGGTGGGGGCAGAAAGCAGAAGAAGAAAACGAAGACAATAAGAAGGACACGAGGAAGGGTAAGAGAAGTACTAGACGGAGAGGAAGAAGAAGGTAAAGAAGAATAAGCAGATGATGAAGATAAGAAGAAGAAGACGACGAAGAAGAAGAAGAACTCTATGATTTTACTTTATTTCCGTGTGAATTCACTTATTAATTTAAAAGTGTGTTATATCTTATATAAAGCACTGACTCAGTGCTTTGGGACTTCCGGTTGCCAGCATGGCGGTTAGGCATTGAACCGTTGGGGCCTGTGGCATGTTTATGCTTGTGACTACGGTTTGCAATCGCATTTTCCTCATGTTGGACTGGTAGTACATGGTTCCGTCGCCCTGCTACTGAGTGAGTGCGTGGTCGACACCGTGAG
>OY992880.1:24866424-24868924 GCA_963921405.1 Cepaea hortensis | reverse complement strand
TGTCTGGATCTATTCCAAGGGTTTTCATATCTTGTTTACACACATCCCTATATCGCATTTGGGGTCTTCCGGTGGGCCTCTTTCCTGTGGTTAGTTCTCCGTATAGGAGATCTTTGGGAATACGTTCATCCTCCATTCGAGATACGTGGCCCAGCCACCGGAGGCGTCTCTGCTTGAGGAGGGTGTACACTGTGGTAATATCTGCTCTTTTAAGCACTGGTTTGTTTGTTATGTGGTCTTTCCATGTTATACCCAGGATACGTCTCAGACATCTCATGTGGAAGGAATTCAACTTCCGTTCCTGTCGAGTACAAGGTCTAGGATTCAGACCCATAGAGTAGTGTACTAACAACACAAGCTTTATATACTTGAGCTTTTGTACGCTCTGTTAGTCTATTATTCTCCCAAACTCTTTTAGCTAGCCTGGAAAATGTTGTGGCTGCCTTTCCAATGCGTCTGTCAATTTCTGTCTCCAATGAAAAATTATCTAATATTGTCGACCCCAAATACGCAAACTCGTGGACGACCTTCAATTCGTAATTAGAAATTTTGATTGACGGAAGCGCACCAACATCTTGTTCCATCACCTGTGTTTTATTTAGGCTAATGGTGAGCCCAAAGTCTTTGTAGGCGGCTGCAAAACGATCTATGAGCCTTTGGAGATCTTCTGCTGTATGAGTAATCAGTGCTGCATCATCTGCAGAAAGTAGTTCTCTTACGCATCTTGATCTTATTTTGGTCTTTGCCTTGAGTCTTGATGGGTTAAAAAGTTTGCCATAAGATCTTGTGTGGAGGTATATGCCTTCAGTGGCAGTCCCAAATGCCTGCCTTAAGAGAACGGCGAAGAAGATATCAAAGAGTGTAGGAGCAAGCACGCAGCCCTTCTTTACTCCGCTGCTGATGCTGAATGACTGGGATGTTGAGCCGTCAAATAAAATGGTCCCCTGCATGTTTTCGTGGAATGATTTCACGAGACTAAGAAGGGTGGGTGGACATCCAACCTTTTCAAGGACCTTAATAAGGCCGCTTCTGCTCACGAGGTCAAATGCCTTTGTGAGGTTGATGAAGGCAATATATAATGGCTTCCTCTGTTCTCTGCACTTCTCTTGGAGCTGCAGGGGTGAGGAAATCATATTGATGGTGGACCTGTTGGGTCTAAATCCGCACTGCGATTCGGGGTAGATTCTTTCAGCAAGAATGTGTAATCTTTTGAGGATTTAAAAAACAAGTTGTGTGTCCTTCACAGGACGTAGCAGTCAACCCCAGCATTTTCGCTGTTCGTGATTCTTGGGCAGATTTTACGTTCAGTAGTTTGCCATTTTGATCCTTCGATGTCGGCTCTTCCTATCATTGCGAAGCAGAATTCGCCAAGCGTTGGATTGTTCACCCACTAATATGGAACGTGAGCTGGGTTTAGACCGTCGTGAGACCAGGAGATTTGTTCGCAACCTAGACGAGCAATATCTCCTGCGGGCTAATTCTCGCTGGTCGCGTGTGTGCCGGCTTGCGACGCACATACGTTGCAGTGTATTACTCTAGGCTACCTTTTGTTTGCAAAGAGTTACTGCACGAGACTCTAGGCTACCATTTGTTTTGTAAAGAGTTACTATATTACAGAGTTTCCGACTTGGGTCAAGTTGGTAGGACATGTCTTCTTCCAACGTGACTAAAGACGGTTGATCGGCGGCTTGACAATCCACCATCATAAAACTCCCAACTGTTACAGAAACAGAGTTCTGGCTCCAAATGTTTAACGCACAAACATAGAGAGCCACGACTTCTGCCCTATGCGCCAACTTAGGCACGAGAGGAAAGACAAGATAAGTTTGCCATTGCTTTCTGAACGACCGGCTCTTATTACTCTGGCAAAAATCTTGCCTGTAATGCTGAGTAGGGAAATGCCGCGATAGTTGTTGCAGTCACTTCTGTCGCCTGTGTTTTTATAAAGGGCAACGATGTTTGCGTCTTTCATATCTTGAGGTATTGATTTTTCTTTCCAGCAGAGCTGAAATATTGTATACAGTTCTAGGATTGTTTCATTGCTGCATTTTAAACTTTCAGGTGGAATATTATCTTTTCCAGGTGCCTTGCTGAATTTGAGAGAGTCTAGTGCTTCGCTGATTTCTGTGAGGCATGGTTTGTTATCCAGGGCATGCATGACGGACTGTTGATCGATGGCTTCCAGAGCTTCTTCACTGACAGTATTATCCACTGAGTATAGCTCTGAGCAGTGTTCTACTCAGCGATCCATTTGTTTCGATCGATCTGTTATGATTACCCCCTCAGTTGATCGTAAAGGGGCCATCTTATTTTTTGATGGACCGTCAGCTTGCTTGATGCCCTCGTACATTCCTTTTATATTTCCAGTGTCTGCACAAGTTTAAATTTGAGCAGAGAGCTGTAGCCAGTACCTGTTCGCACATCTTCTTGCCATCTGTTGTACTCTATTTCTGGCCTTAATGTTTTATACATTGAGAATGCATGTCTCTTTATCTCCAGG
>OY992880.1:24853924-24861424 GCA_963921405.1 Cepaea hortensis | reverse complement strand
TTCCCCCCTCCCCCAGGCCCCTACATAGTATACGTAAAAATGGAAGCTGAATTTAATAACACATATTAGAACAAGTCTAAACGTCTACATAAAACGTGATTTGCCGGTCTATTTACGTTCTAAAACGAATTTTAGAAGAGCGAGAAGTACAGAACTGTAAATTATAGAGGGAAAAACAATATCAAGTAATCGGTTCTTGTATTAACGCGATCTTAAAATAATCTTTATCCCCCCCCCCCTAAAATTCCTCCAGGGTGGGGGGGGGCGAATTCCCCACTGGTTGAGAACCACTGCGCCAGACTAACAGTGGCTTTTGACTGATACAACATGAGTTCAAAATAGTTTTCCTTTGCAATAACTCAATTAAATGAAATGACACGGAGGACAGCCTGACCCGAATGGATAAGAGCGCACGCACTTAAACTTCATGTGTGCTGATGTCGAGGAAGCGGGTTCAACACCTATTCCGTTCAGCTGGACTAAAATGATGGCTTCTCGTCCTTGATTTGGGGAAGTAAATTACAAGTACCTCAGAAGTCCGAGTGGGTTCGCCTGATGGCGAGGGACACTGGTAGAAGAGTAAGCTAACCCTCATGCAAAAATCAGTCCCGTGCCCTAAAAATAGTAGCACTTGCATGGACTATGCTTGAGTTCAAGGCGAGCGAAAGCAAACAAAAACACACAAAAAACATGAAATGACATAGCTATATTTAGTTTAGTTTAGTTTAGTTTAGTTTAGTTTAGTTTAGTTTAGTTTAGTCGATGGATCAACATCACGGCACACGGGTGCAAACCCATAAGTGCTCCGTTCTCCTCCTAACTCAAACCCGAGTCTGGAGAAACTCAGCTCAGTGCACGGATTGCGTAGCACCGGCGAGGATCCTGAAATACTTTGGGTAGATTTTTAACTCGAAATTTTGCCCGGGCAGCGCCGTTAGGCTACTATTTTTCGATTTCCAACTGCCAAGGTGTTTTTTACGTGCGCAACAATACACACGGGCGTCCGATCTCTCTACGCAGAGACCAGGGGAAATTTTATTACTAGAGGTCCGCGAGAAAAAATCCCGGTCATCACCGGCCCTGCTAGCTTTGTTAAAATGTGATACAGTTTTTCACATGTCTTTTACAGAACCTGCAATCAACTCAAGTGTGATTGTAGCTTGTGATTAACTTGGCGATTTTACACCCAGTAGTTTGCTATTTCCAGTAGTTTAACCCGCGTCTGTGACTTAGAGAATAGTGAGACCAGCACTTGCATATTTCCCCGACATAGCGAGTCTAGGGTTGGAAATCAACCACCAACAATTTGAAAGCAGACCGCATCTTGTAGATTTCTATGTGATGAGACATCGGGCATTTCAGAAAGCTATGGGAAACTACGGAACTAAAATTGCCTTGTAAATTGCAAAGAGCCAATCAATCTTGTGGTTGATTGCAACGCTCTGTAAAGCTCATGCAATTAACTTGTACCTTGCTATTGCTTCCTGAACTGCCGACGCTCATACCATTGTGACCATCAACAACAAGCAATCTGCTCCCAAATCGCCTGCTATAATCTTTTAACATTGTATATCGGGTGAGTGAAACTGAATTCACTGCCCATAAGCCACAGACATAAAAGTAGCCAATAAATACACATACATTTTCTTCGATTTACTAAAGACAATTACAGTTGACAGAGATCAAAAGAGACACTGAACAGAATAGACCAATTAATGATGTAGGGACATTACATAAATTCCTCATTAATGGATATCTCCCCATATTGCGTATATGCAAGGAGATTGGTTAATGCAGTCATGTCTCGTCTTTAAATGACCTTTATATGCTAGGCGTTATTTTGTTAGGTCTTAATCAGATATGACTGATCTATCGTATGACAGTATTGGTACTGCCTGCTTTCTGTTAGCGCCGAATGTTGGAAGCCGCTCAACAAACCTGATACCCCACATTGTGCCAACAGCTTCGGGCCTTACCCTAATGTGAGGAAATGCAATCTATAGACTAAATGTCATGGCAGGGCAGATCAGCCCCTAAGCCTCAGTTTTCAACTGGTCTATGATGGAAATTTCGACAGGCGGACAGTTAGAGCTGGCTTTGCTGATCCGGCAGCTTCTGCAGCATGTCTTGTTTTAAATGTATTGTTGTTACCTTTCCTCTGGCGTAAACTAGACAGGCCGAGAGAAGAATCATGCTGCATGGGCTACAGATGGTCTCTAAATTCAGCCCAGGCTTTGTGCTCTGGAGAGGTATAACTCCATTTTATAAAATATCGTCTCTCAAGACGGCAAGGTGCCACTCAAATGCTAAGCCCGACATTAACAATCCTTGCTAATTTAACAGAAATGTCTCAGATATATGGTGCTGCCAATTTGAACGAGTACGAATTATATCAATATTCCATAGCTGCGGGCTCAGGCGGTTACTGTAAAGCCCCGGTGATTTGAGTTCTTCGTTCTTGCACGGCTTCAGAATGACAAGAGTTGTTCAAGTGGTCTCATGCTGTTACCAGAGGTAAAACAGAGGACCCCTTTCAAAGCCTTCGGGAGTATTACGTATATGTTACTAGTCCCATATTGTATCGACCTTCCGGCAGTCGATGGATATTGTTATCAGTGTCACACCGGTCGCCTTTACTTCCCAGGTAAGAGCATGGTGCCTATTTTAACCTGGGTTTACCTAGGAACCCAGGTCAATTTACAAACTTCGCCTCGACAGGGATTCGAACACATGACTCATGCGTTTCTTCATTGTCGTATGCTTTTTAATAAGGAGTCTCCTTGGCGAACTAGTGACTCCGCCTGCCTCGCGCCTGAAGGTTTGGGTTTGATTCATGCCTACGCATGAGACTTCTCATGGAGCTACATAGTTCCTGCTTTGGGTGACGCTTTCGACAGGCCGCTATGCGGAGATAGACCGAATGGGATAAAACCAGATGCAATTAAATCGATCTTTTCGACTTTAAACCATTTTAACTGCTTACTTAAGTCTCATCATCATCATCATCATCTCATCTTGTACCTTGCGGTGTCGGGTGGAAGCATAAACAGCGAGGAAGTGCCGGTTTATGGGTTTCAAATATCCATATTCCTACGGACTGTTATTCCCTCCGTTTATCGTTTACATTGTGGGCCTCTTCTTCTGGTTCCATGAGGTCGGTATATAATTGTTGTGATATATTGTCAATTTGTAGCCTAGTTATGTGGCCAAACCATTTCACTAGCTATTTTTTAAAATGAAATCTAGCGCTGCTATTACCCATACTTTACCCCATATATCATCATTATTCTTGATTCGTTGAGTATTCATTTCAGCGGTCTCATTTCCGTTGGTGTCATTGCCAAGAAATTGGTCAGTCCACGAGGCACTTAATGATGTGTCATGTGGAAGATTCGGTTCACCGCCATACATGCACAGATGCACACAAGATATAAAAACCACGATTGAATGAGAGCGGCAATTCCCGCTTTCTAAATTACAGTGCAGAACTCTCCTTCGCTTGAGGGGTTTATGTCTTCGTGTCATTTCGCAAAGGTTAGTTGTTTATTTACCAATCTTCAGACGCCGGACAGGACACATATAGACAACATATCTTCCTTTACAGGTAGTTGTAACCAACACTAGGTTGATTTCCTAGTCAAATTTAGGCTTACCCGCGTTCGAAACACAGCTGCGACCGATTTGGTAGCAGACCACGTTGCGCTGGGTTTTAACGAGTTGGTATAGGAGCCGGTTGGTATCAGCCATCTTAGAACTCACGGCTCCATACTTTCAACTCCACTGGATGAAATGAATGGTCATCATCATTCTTGATGGACAAACAACAATAACAATAACAACATAGGAGCCGGTCGTTCAGAAAGCAATCGCAAACTACTAAACGTAAACTTGCCAAGTCATCAACAAAAGCAGTAAAATGCTGGTGTTGACAGCGATGTCCTGTAAAGAGGATATGAGAAAAAAAAATACCATTACTTTCTGAACGAGAAGTGAACGTTTAAGTTTGTCTAGTATATGAGGTGAACTCCATACACCGCCAGCAGTGCACCGGAAGTTAAAGAGCTAGAGCGTGCTTAACCTTTCGGCCACGTCGACCGCTCAAGTGACACTAAAGGCTGAAATACAAGGTGTATTTTTAATGATTGCAGTGTTTGAAGATATTGCAGTTCAAAGTTTTGTATTTACCTATTACGTTGCATGAACTTTACAGAGGGCGAATACAAAACTTGGACCGGCAATATTTTCAAACACTGCACAATCATTAAAAATGCACCCAGTAGCGCCCGTTATATAAACTAAAGATAATTATGTTTGCCCTGGACATACGGGAGTGCAGGGCAATGAACAGGCTGATATACTGGCAGGGAATGCACCTCTTGGTGGTAGATTACCTATGGACATGGGAGAGGTGGTGGAGCGCCTGTGGGACCAGGTGGAAGAAGCGGAAGAAATGACTGAGAACCCGTATGTGGAAAGAAAGATATTGCAGGGGTTCTAGAAGAATCTCAAAACTGAGAGGGAAGGCAAGGAGAACTTTCAATCAGATAGCGATGGGAACGATTAGTAGTGCGACTCTTTGCTGGCTGTTGAACGAGGGGACAGAGCGTGTATGGAAATGTCCTGAGTGCAGTGATGTCGATTCTTAACTCAACTCCACTCAAACTAAAGATAAGAGATTCTGGTGAATGTAACTGTGGAGCTTGTGAAATGACAGTTAAATATTTGTAGCAGGAGTGTCCAACAGTTACAGAATGGAGGAAACTATATTATAATAATAATTTTGTTGCGTATCCCTTACGGGACGTTGCAGTCAACACCAGCATTTTCAGCTGCTGTTGATGTACTAGGCAAGTGTTACGTTCAGTAGTTTGCCATTGCTTTCTGAACGACCGGCCTCTATACCTTTTTCGAAAAAACCAGCACCGCCGTGTTTCGAACCCGGGTATACGGGCTCACAAACCGCGTTCGCAAGCCCTTCAGCCACAGAGACCGACGAAACTATATTAGCTCCATTTAAAGACAAAGTTTACTTATAAAGAATGCAACCAGTCACGCCAGACGAGCCAGGAGACATCACTAACAAAAGAAACCACCAGAAGAGACGGGCACAAAAGACAGCCGCCGACCACCCCCACCCCCCTCCCCTCCCCCAGCTGACGTCACAGACACAAAAGCCGATATAACCAGTCCGGATCAGGACCAGCTCGTAAGAGCGCACAAGACAAGAATCAGGGTGAATAAAACCACAAAAACCATGGACCTCAACAATAACCACAGCTGAAAGAAGCAGACTGAACGAGGCCGAATTTGGAATGTTTGTTTTTAAAGCAAGCAAGCAAACAAACTTTATGGGGATGTCAACAAATTTATGTTGATTTATGATTTCTCTGAATTGATTCGTATTGACGTCTGAAAGGGAACGAAGAAGATGATGACGATTTCTGCAAACTTTGTACCTCCTGTCTGCTCTATATCATTTTGTTCTCTTTAGTATGTCTTTAGTGAGCGTAACTGTTAGGACGTTACGCTGACAGTGGCTTGAGCGCGATTGGACGATGATTCGCTGTCAGCTCTCACCGTTCGCTACGGGAGTCATTGATTGAACGGACACCCATTCCTCAGTGCACTCAGACCTACAACACTTTGATGGTGCTCACAATCCACATACCAAAACATGATTCCTTTTACGTGGCACGATTTGTATTGTCTTCGTGTTATGCGTGTCAAAGATTCTTCCTGTCTTCTTATTCTCTTCTTCTCCTCCTCCTCATTCCCCCCCCCCTCACACACACACACACACACACACGCACACACACGCACGCACGCACGCACGCACGCACGCACGCACGCACACACACACATTGAAAACCACAATACATTCACACACGGGCGCTAAGATTGCCCAGCGCGCTAAGATTATCTGTGAAAGCTCGCTGGAGACCACAATGTAATTATCTTGCAATTTACAGACAAAAAGAGTATGTGTCACCAGTGGCGTATCCATTTCTTTCCGAATGGAAATCTAATGCTTTTATATCGTCCTTTGATCATACAGATAGAAGGATGGCTGGAGGAAAACAACCTGCTTGAATGTTGACCATGCGTAACTTTAGAGGATCTGAGACTAGTTTTTCTCCTACAGTCTGTAACAAGACCAGGCATCAGACGGTCCAGACAACACGCATTGATTACAAACTGAAACTGAGCTAATATAAGAAAATAAATAAAATAAAATAATACAATGAAAGGTTGTACATGGGAATAATTTCACAGGGGTGGGGACGGAACTCTAGAAGCTGACTGATTTTTAATTTGTTGTTGTTGTTGTTTATTGTTGTTGCATACGCTCGATTTAAACTCAAGCGTAGTTCATACACATGCTACTAATTCTTACGCACTGTACTGATTTTTGTGTATGGATTAGGCGAACCCACTCCGACTTCTGAGGTGCTTGTAATTTACGTCCCCAATTCAAGGACGAGAAGTAAACATTTTAGTCCAACTGTCTGGTGTAGAGATGAAGCCGCCTGATGAATCCTCTTGGGGACTGAGTGTTAATTTTTAATCCCGATGTATTGGCATTCAGGTCGTTTGAGTCCCTTAAAGGACTTGCCTCCATCGCATTGAGATTTGTGTCAAGACTTTTCCCCCGCCTTGGCACTACAGTAAAATTGTCTATTAGATCTGTGTTGCATAGATGCCTTTTCCTGCTCTAAATCCAGAAACCAGCCGGGGTGTGCGAAACTGGTACTGGAACTTCCCATCTGCTGAAGATATATTGGCATATAACCAGGCTTTGATTTCAGCACTGGACATACAGACTTACTGAGATTCGGTCTATGTCTGTAATGTTCCCTACACAGGTATTAGGTATTTCCGTGTCATTAACTTCATCGCAACGCCCAGAGGGAACCCCATAGACGAAAATGAAAGAATTAGATATCAGACAGTGCAGTTGGGACTTATAGGCACATGGGAATTCTACTCGAATCTTCTGTTACTCTTTATAACCCACTGGACCATAGGCCCACAACCAACTCGCGTCGAGCCTTTCTAACCTGTTCTGTCATTTTCAGCTCCCTTAACAACCTCCCTGTATTATTCATCTATGTCTCTCATTATCTTCTCCGTGTGTTTTCGGTGCGTCTTAGATTTCGTTGGCAAACTACTGAACTCGCCTTGTAAATCACACATAACCAGCAAATCCTGGGGTTAACGACGACGTCTAGTAAAGAACATGCAACTAACTTATTTGTATTTATTTCGTTGGCCCTGTGGGTTATAGAAAAGAGACTTTATAGTTATTCTCTTATCATGTTTTCTTAACGTGTGTCCTTCCACCGCCAGCGTCTTTTCCTCACCGTTTGTTTCAATTGGATTTGTTTAGTTCGCCCCATGAGCACCACATTGGGAGTTGTTTAGTTCTTTCCAAGAGCTCCACAATGGAGATTCACTGGGATTTGTTTAGTTCTTTCCAAGAGCTCCACATTGGTGATTCAC
>OY992880.1:24821424-24846424 GCA_963921405.1 Cepaea hortensis | reverse complement strand
ATTTTACACTCAGGATCTATGCAGACTGTAAACGATCTCGACATATTTGTCTTTACACACATGATCTATGCAGACTGTACAAAATCTCGGTATATATATCTTTACACACATGATCTATGCAGACTGTACAAGATCTCGGCTTATATATATCTTTACACACATGATCTATGCAGACTGTACAAGATCTCGGCATATATATATATATCTTTACACACATGATCTATGCAAACTGTACAAGATCTCGGCATATATATCTTTACACACATGATCTATGCAGACTGCAATGTGTCTCGGCATATATGTCTTTACACGCAGGATCTACGCAGACTGTAATAGATCTCGGCATACATATTATAGTGTCAAAGGGTCAACCGCTTGGCTGTGTGAACATTCCAGCCTTATATAGTTGTGCAGAGTTTGGGACTTTCAACTAAATTAATGAACTTCGATAGTTGAGCATCTTTAGGTTGACGATTGGAGTGGTCGGGAAAGAGCCAAATTCCCAGCGCAGGGGTAGGCTCATCAGTAAACGTGGACGTTGCAGCGCCATTCTCTCACGCTGGCGGATTTATTGTAAGGGCATTATCGACAACTGTGTCCTAAGTAGTCAAAGCAGTTTCACAACCCTTGTAATACGGGTCAGAGGTCAGCTGCAGTTGTGACAAACACACACAAAGGTACATAAGTAACAAGTACCTCAGGCCAGGAGATCGCAGCTGTATTCTGTCTTTTCTTTTGCCCTACTGCTTTTTCGCCAGATGAGAGTGGACAGGTGTAATTCTTCTGTTTTTCGCTTGTCTTGTTGCTTGTACTAAATGTCATATTTGATTTCGTTAGTGTCTCTGTTACTCTATCTAACCAACTCTTTCTGGGTCGTCCACTGGCCTTCTATTCTGATTTTCTCACGTAGAACGCTCTAGTCGCTGGTTGATCTTATTCCATTCTAAATAAATGTTCGAAACATTTAATTCTTTGCTGTTCAATAAAGTTAATAGATCCTATTCCTACACATGTTCTTACCTCTCCTGTGTCTATCTATCTCTTTCTGTTTTCCACTAATCTTGCATCTAATCTTGCATGATATGATTTCAGGCCTGTGTGTTTCTAGGATTGTCCATATCTGGCATCGGTATCACAGCGTGGGGACAAATTAAAATTCTATCAGTTTTTTTTTAAAAATAATGTTGATATTTATATGCTTTAGAATAGGTGTTATTTGATAGCGCATACTGTTTGTTCACTGAAATCTCGTTTATATTTCTCTGTCTAGTCTTTCATCTAGTGTGAACACACTGCCCAAATGCGTGCACTCTCTACTTTTAAAAAATGATTTTCCATTGATATTTACGATATATTGCACCGGTGTTCGTCGAATTGTCAGTCATTAATTCTGTCTTTTCGATGTTAATCTTTTTATCAAGATTCGGACAGCACTTTTCATTGCAGTTTATGACGTGCATTGTTCTCATACAGTAAGCTCTGGTCATCTGCAAACAGCAGCTCACTTAAACTCTCTGTTTGTGGATGTTTAGTAATCTCATCCATACAGGTAATAACAAAAGTGGTGATAAAACACATCCTTGTCTGACGTCTGATGTTACCTGGAAACAGTTCGTGAAACCGGAATGTGTTACGTACCCGTACGGCACAATTATTATTTTTTTTATACATATCCAACAGCTGCCCAATTACACCATACTCTTTGAGCACTTTCCGCTGCTTATTTCTATTGACTCGATGAACGACTTTTTCTTTGCCTATTCTGTTTTCTTTTGCTGTTGTCGAAAAGTGCAAAAAAACAAAAAACAAACCAAATTCTTATGAAACAAATGCTGTTAGCGATATTTATGGATCATTCACAGTCCCTTTATGACAAATTGCAACACTTGTACAACTTTACATGTGTTTGCGTCCGCGTTTGAATATTATGATACTTCAAAAACAAAATCCACACGCTTACATTGAATTCGAGATGGTACGAAATATAATATGATTGCTATCATATTATAGTTCACTTGAGGACTAAGAACCTGGCGAGGAGTGGGTGCAAGTGCCAACAGACTTCTGCACATCCTTTTCAGTTTGCATCCAACTAGATAGAAAATGCAGACAAGAAAATCCGGCTGCTGTTGAGGCTGAAGTACAAGCGTTGATTTTCGAGAATTCGCTAGACGGTGACGCGGTCATCTACACAGATGGGTCGGTCGTCCGACATGTGAGAAGTTCAAGGGCCTTTACAGCTCGGGCCGGAGGGAGAATTGTGAAGGAGGACTCTGGTGCTTTCACTGAAACCACAAGTAGCCTGACCATGGAAGTCATGGCAGTAAGTAAAGCAATAACATGGCTCGAGACACAGACATTCACTAGGGCTTGTTTCCTTAGCGACTCAATGAACATGATCAAGAGGATAGAGGAGGGGTCGATCCGAAGAGAATGGTTGCTGCCTCTGAAGCGGTCTCGGCTGGCAAAAATTAGTTTCATCTTCGTGCCAGGGCATGCGGGAGTACAAGGAAATGAGCGGGCTGACAAGCTCGCAGGTGAGGCTACTGTGGAGGGCGGACGCGCCATGGACCAGGCTGACATTCTGAATGCTCTACGTGAAGTGAGACTTTTGCGAGAATCAAGTGATGACTGTGAATCTACAACAATGGCCAGACTGCGAGAGCAGCAAATTAAAAGAGGGGTGGCCAAACAAGAACACTACGCAGGAAGCCAAAGAAGATTGATAAAACCAACACAGAACTGGCGTCGTTAGCCGCTACACGCTGCGGGATTTGCTGAGGAGGGGATCCGAGCACTTATGGACTGAATGGTTCGATGTGCAACGAGGATGATCTGTCGACTAACTAACTAACGAAATATAATATGATTGCTAATTATAATAGGATTCATTGTTCATGTAAATAAGTGGCCAAGGCCAATCAAAACTGAATCGTACGAACGACCCAACTTTGTTTTCACTAAGGGCAACAAATTCGGACTTAAATGCGATCCTTCTAACCATTCATCTTTCACGCACCAATTATACGTTATGTAATGTGTATGTTGCCCGACATGTTTATGTAATGTGTATGTTGGTCGACATGTTTATGTAATGTGTATGTTGGTCGACATGTTTATGTAATGTGCATGTTGGTCGACATGTTTATGTAATGTGTATGTTGGTCAACATGTTTATGTAATGTGTATGTTGGCCGACATGTTTATGTAATGTGTATGTTGGTCGACATGTTTATGTAATGTGTATGTTGGTCGATATGTTTTTGTAATGTGTATGTTGGTCGACATGTTTATGTAATGTGTATGTTGATCGATATGTTTATGTAATGTGTATGTTGGTCGACATGTTATTATAATGTGTATGTTGGTCGACGTGTTTATTGATCTCTTGTTTAACTCTTTCGCTACCGTGATCCCATCTGTGGGCACGATGTATTTCCTGAGATGGCAGTCCGCCCTTTTAGTGCCACAAAATGATCAGTGGTTTATTTCACATATTTCTGCTCCGTTTCGGAATTTTAAGTTACAGTAAACTAAAAAGTCGTACAGCCGAAAGATCTCTACGCCATCTTGGTGCGGTCAATCGTTTTCTAATATTGGATTCTTGTGAATTTTCAGTTTTAAGGTAGTGTTAATTTGTTTGTTTTGGTTTTTCACAATGGAAACGCCCACCAGTATGCGTCCACGTAGAATGACTTCAGATCAAGCTAGATTATTATTCGAAACTGTTTTAAACAATAGTGATTCCGATAATAGTGATTCAGACAGCAGTTATATCTGTGAATCTAACATTTTAGCACGTGGTGATAAAGATATTACTAGTGGAACGTCGTCTTCAGCTGAGGTGTCTGATGAATTTCCGTCTGACAATGAATGTCAGGATGTCACAATCACTTCTCAGCGGAAAGGAAAGCAAACAGTACAAAATAAGAATAAAACTGGAGGAAAAAACTTGAATCTACAAGCTTCTGTACAGCGTGATGCACCTATCCCATCACCATCGACATGGCAAGATGTGTCAAAAGGAGAAACAAAACCGAAGTTTGAGTTTCGTCCTCGAAGATCTCACGTCAACTCTAAACTTTATCATCTGCAAACACCTATTTTCTCAAAGTTTTTTTTTTTGATGACATAGTGGATTGTTTAATTAAAAATGTAAACAAATATGCAGAAAAGATCTTGATGCAGAACACTCCTAAAAGAAAACATTCTAGTCTGTTATCCTGGACCCCACTCACGAAGCATGAATGGCTGAAGTTTACGTCTGTCATTATTGCTATGGGACTTGATCCAAGACCATCTATCATAGACTATTTTTGTACAAGTGCACATTTATATACTCCTTGGTATGCCACTATGTTTCCCAGGAACAGATTTGAATCTATTTTTCACACCATGTTTCACGTATGTGAACCAGAAGCATCAGGTGAAAAAAAAATTGATCCTCTTGTTGACATGATCCTGAAGAAATTCCAGGAAGTATTTTACCCATTTGAAAATGTGTCCATTGATGAAATGATTATTGGATGGAAGGGCAGATTTCAGCACAGACAATACAATGCAACAAAACCTCACAAGTACCACATCAAAACATTTGGCCTTTGTGATTCTGCGACTGGCTATGTGGTGAATTTAAAAATTTACTATGGACGAAACACCGAATACAGTCCAGATTTAGATCTCACAACTGCTCATGCAGTGAAAGTGTTTGCCACACTACTGAATGTTCTCGGAGCTGGCCATCACATCTTTGCTGACAGATTCTACACTTCGAAAGCTCTGATTGATTATCTGCATTCCAACAATTTCAATTATACAGGGACACTGAATGTCAACCGAGTAGGCTTCCCTCCTGAGTTGAAGCATTTGCGACTTCAGCATCAAGAGATGAAGTGGTTTCTTGAAGGAGAAAGAATATTGTGTGTGGCATGGAGAGATAAAAAAGCTAAAAAAAACCATGCATTGTTGTCTCTACCAAGTCTGTAGTTGGAACTGTTGAGAGCGGATTGCGAAAACCCCAAAGCAAGCCGAAGATGATCCATGAATATAACATGGCGATGAATGGCTGCGACAGAATGGACCAAATGGTTGGATATTATAATATCCATGATAGGAAAACCATTAAGTGGTGGAAGAAAATCTACTACTGGATCTTTGAAATTGCACAGATCAATGCTCACATCCTACATTCTATATGCCAAACAGAGAAAGGAGGAAAAAAACTGTCATTGAAGGATTTCAAGAAAAGTTTACTGGAAAGTGCTCATTGCGAAGCAGATTCAGAATCTGCGGCAAAACTTCTTTTCGGATGGTTGATTGGAAGCAATGGTGTTTATAGTTTAGAATAGTGTTGTTTGTTCAGTAAATTCAATTGGATTAGCAGTGATCAGGATATTTGATAACAACGCCCCCTCGGTAAGTACAATGTTTACATTATTTTTTACCTCTTTTTAACAAATTATTTTAGAAGTTATATTATTATTTTTATTTTATTTACAACATACAGCAAAAATTCTCCTACCAACATATTCCTTGTGCAATCCCCTTTATTTTGATATATAATACAACATTTCTGCTACAATTTTAACCATTTTCATAACATTATTGCGACATACACCAATTTCCAGATTTCGGCCATTAGTTTTTTTCATTTTTGTGAAAAAGACATGGTTCAGAATATGCACCAAAACTTCCTTTTGGGTGATTTATATGAGCAATACTATTTATATTCTTGAAGACAAGTGGTGTTTGTTTGATTATTCAGTAAATTAAACATGATTAGCAGTATAGGAGTGTAGAAAACACATTCTAAGTGCAATGTTTACATTATTTTTACCTACTTTTGTCCAATTATTTTACAAATTATATTATTATTTTATTTTATTTACAACCTAAAGCAAAAATTCTCCTACCAACATATTCCTTGTGCAATCCCCTTTATTTTGATATATAATACAACATTTCTGCTACAATTTTAACCATTTTCATAACATTATTGCGACATACACCAATTTCCAGATTTCGGCCATTAGTTTTTTTCATTTTTGTGAAAAAGACATGGTTCAGAATATGCACCAAAACTTCCTTTTGGGTGATTTAAATGAGCAATACTGTTTATATTCTTGAAGACAAGTGGTGTTTGTTTGATTATTCAGTAAATTAAACATGATTAGCAGTATAGGAGTGTAAAAAACACATTCTAAGTGCAATGTTTACATTATTTTTACCTACTTTTGTCCAATTATTTTACAAATTATATTATTATTTTTATTTTATTTACAACCTAAGGCAAAAATTCTCCTACCAACATATTCCTTGTGCAATCCCCTTTATTTTGATATATAATACAACATTTCTGCTACAATTGTAACCATTTTCATAACTTTACTGTGACAGACCCCACCTTCAAGATTTCAGCCATTATTTTGTGTCATTATTTGTGAAAAATACATGGTTCAGAATATGCACCAAAACTTCTTTTTGGGTTACTTTAATGCGCAATACTGTTTATATTCTTGAAGACAAGTGGTGTTTGTTTGATTATTCAGTAAATTAAACATGATTAGCAGTATAGGAGTGTAGAAAACACCTTATAAGTGCAGTTTTTTAAATAATTTTTACCTCTTTAATTTCAGTTGTTATTATTAAACCTCTCATTATTGTCATAATATTTGTAACCTATCAATTAATTATTAACACTGTCATGTTCCTTGTGCAATTCTCTTTAATTTGATATGTAATACAATAGATCTTCTACCATCTTAACCATTTTAAAAGCATTATTGTAACACACCCCTAGTTCCAATTTTCTGCCATAAATTTCTGTTTGGTCACAGCCCAGTTTTTGTTTGGTAGTGAAAGAGTTAAACTTCCTGTGGTCTGAAGGCGGTCTACTGGGTTCATTCCATGCACCGGTCAGTTGGACTGTTACGATGACTTCTCACTTAGAGGGAAAAAAAGCAATGTAAAATTGCCTGGCAGATCAAAATGGGTTTGATCGCAGCCTATTGCAAAGGACATCCAATATTTTTTTTTTAAATATGTATGTTGCATGCATATAGAGACAAATAAAACAGGTAATATGAATATTGTGTATATTACTATACGACAGTGAAACGATGTGTGAAATGATACACACATAATGTATAGAAAACAATTCACTATTGTAAGGTGATCAGCACCAGTCCTCGCTATCCGCTACCTTCTGGTTATATTCTTGAGCAACGTATCTACTACATGTGATTGGTGTGTGTGTGTGTGTATGTGTGTGTGTGTGTGTGTGTGTGTGTGGCTGTGTGTGTGTGTGTGCGCGCGCGCGCTTTAAGTCAAGGGGAATCAGTCACATTATTTCTCCACTGATAAGTAGTAGCAGGTCACACAACTGGTATGGAAAAAACACATGTTCAAAAAGATATTCGTCTTAGGCCAGCATATCCACATGCACACTCACAAACATATATATATAGCTAGTCGTCGACTTACGACCTATGCAACTTACGACCATTCGACTTTACGACCACAATCACTAGCCATATTATTAACTCGAGTCTAGTGCTTCCACATTGACGTGGATAGGCCTTAGGTTCATACCAGAGTGCGATCAGCGTTGCCAGTAGTGGGTTGTGCTCAATATTTAAAGATTTATTTATGCCTCAATTATCAGTCGAACGGCGTTGTCTGCAAAGATCAGGTTGTGCGACTGTTTATTCCATGCTCAGTCTTCGTAGACTTAGATGGATAACCTGATTTTTGCAGATGATACTGCAGTTACGACCCACTCTGAGGACGAATTACAATGTCTACTATCTGCATTCTCCAATGCTTGTTCAGAATTTGGTTTAACAATTAGCAAAATGAAGACACAGATTATGTCACAAGGTGCACATGGGGTACCATCAATCTTTATTGACGACGCCGAACTAGAGATGGTAAAACCATGTAATAATAATGTTTTTTTATAGTATTTTCCTCACCTGTATTTTGTATGTTTTGCACATATTAAACCAGTTGTACATGTTCAGGTGATGCAGTGTTTGTCTTAAACCTGACGATGTAACAATAAGAAACAAACTGGTGTAGAGAGGATACAAATGGCACAGAATGAACATCGAAAATTATGATTTATAACAATAATAAAAGAAATTTATGATATAATGTAACTTAAATATTTTTATAACATCACTTCACATTACTGTACACATAGCGTACTCAACTTACGACCAAATCGTGTTACGACCGGTCTGTCGGAACCGATCGTGGTAGTAAGTCGACGACTAGCTGTGTGTGTATATATATATATATATATATATATATATATATATATATATATATATATATATATATATATATATATATATATATATATATATATATATATATCACAGTCAGGTCTTAGTCAGATATGACTGAGCTACCGTATAACAGTAGACGGTACTACCTGGTTTCTGTTAGCGCTGAACGTTGGGCGGCGCTTACCAAACCCGACACCCCATATTGTGCCAACGGCTTCGGGCGGAAGAGCGCAATTGGGAGGGTACAAGCCTTACCCTGGTGCGAGGAAATGCAAGCTAAAGACAAAATGTCATGGCAGGGCAGACCAGGCCCTAAGCCTTGGTTGGCGACTGGTCTAGGATCGAAGCTCCGACAGGCGGACAGTTAGAGCATTGCTTTGCTGATCCGGCAGCTTCTGCAGCTTGTCTTGTTCCAGATGTAGGGGTGTTACCTTTCCTCTGGAGTGAACTAGGCAGGCCGAGAGAGGGATCATGCTGCATGGGCAACACATGATCTCTATATTTTAGCCCAGGCTTTGTGCTATGGAGAGGCAAAGAACGGACATTTACAGCGCAAATTGGCCTTATCAGTCACACTCGCTACCGCCATAGTTAAAAGTTATGCCTTTTTAAAGCACACACTATCGTCTGTCAAGACGGCAAGGTGCCAATGTAATGTAATGTAATGTATATATATATATATATATATATATATATATATATATATATATATATATATATATATATATATATATATATATATATATATATATATATATATAACATAGCTTTCATGGCCGTTATACCAACATGTTACGCAGACCCGCATGATCTTGACAACCACAGAATCTGCAGGAGTAATGCAAGAACAAGTATTGATTCACACCCGCAGAAGATCATGGGAAATAAAATAGATTTAATTATGATGGACGATCAAGAAAATAGATCCATCTGTGATAAAGGTAGATCTAGTTGTGACGATATGTGAAATAAATAGATCTATTTCTGAAGATTACGGACAAAATGTATCTAGTTGTGACAAGAAATTAGACCTAATTGGGATAGGAACCCGAAGTGTGAAAGTACATCTATTACTTCAAAGGTGCACTGGTGTTTTGAGAATCGTATTATGGTTAGTTAGTTGCATATCGAGGAACGGCTGGCCGAGTGACTAGAATGCCGGCTTCTTCTTCTGGAGACACGGGTTTGAATCCCCAGTAAGGTATGGAGTTGTTTTGTTGTTGTTGTTGTTGTTGTTTTCGGTCGGGGGCAAACAAAACTATACCTTGCACAGATCGCGGCGACTGCACTAGCCAGGCGGCCTTAATTCCTCTGGCTCAAGATACCCCTGTCATAGACCGCAAGGTACTATATATAGTAAATGGCAGCAGCATATTCTTTATTGGACGTCGCAGTCAACTCCGTCATTCTTTCGCTGTTTGTGATTTCTTAGCGAGTTAAATAGTTTGTCATTGCTGTCTGAACTACAGGCACTCATACAAATGTTTTAAAAACAAAGCAAAGCGGTCTGCTTGCAAATCGCCAGCAGCTGTGCTTCGAACGCTGTATGCGCCACAGAGCTGGAATTATAATGTTTCCGAATATTTCAGTGTTTTAATGTCAAGTGTTTGTAATTTACAATACTAATTTCTCTCTGTCTTCTATAATTACTAATTAATGATCATTACTGAGTGGCATCTCCACAATAAGGGTCGGCTGTAAAACGTATCCAACAACTTCTGTTATAAATTTTCACAGTGCACTCAGACTGACATTTTCTAGTCCATCTCTTAATGTTTTTTACCGAAATATGTAATATTGGCTTCTAGTCCACCTCTTAATGTTGCTACCGACATATTTAATATTCAAAATAATGTTTTCCCATAGTGAAATTAAATATCCAAGACACAAACAATAGATTGCGCGATTTCTTGTTTGGCATATGTAGTTGCATCTCGTGAGAAATATACTACAGAAATCACACAGCATAAACTAAAGCAATAAGATAAATCCTTCAAGCTGAAGTATACAACATACATATATATGTATACAAATATTCACATGTAGACACAGATTATCGGACACAAAAATATATGAGAATAATAATGCAAGAGGATATATGAGCTTATATAGCTTGTGTGGATGTCAAAAGAAATTAAACTAAGCACCAAACTTAGGATAATTAGTCTATACCACTTTTTTTTTATCAGAAACATAAAGGACGACTAAACGATTACAAATAAACCACGAACGTTCACTTATTGGGGCCTGCGAAAAATAAAACGAATAAAACTTTATGACAGAATCGCAAAAGAGCTCATGGAGAGAACTAGACAAATTCCAGAGAGTCAAGATGTGAAGAAACACGCTAGCGCTGGACAGACCAAACATTGAGAAAATCTGAGTACAGTATGAATTGAATCTGGAATCCAAAGGATAAAAGAAATAGAGGAAGACCCAAACACACACGGAGAAGAGAACTAGAAACAGAATATGGGGAGAACGTGGTTGGAATTGCATGGGATGGGAAAGAATAGGACAGCAAGGAGTGAGTTGGTTACATGCCTTTGTCCTAAAAGAGGAAAAAGAAGAGGAGACGAAGTCCATCTCTTGATGTTGTTCACCCACATACAACATCGTCTTCCAGCCCATCTATTGATGTTGTTTATTCCCATATTTAACATTGTTTTACAGTATATCTTTTGATGTTGTTCACTCATATGTTGTATTGTTTTCCAGTCCATCTCTTGATGTTGTTTACTCCCACTGTTAACATTGTCTTTAAGTCCATCTCTTCATATTTCCGACGAACTTGTAACATTGTTTTCCAGTCCATCACTTTATGCTTCCGATGAACTTGTTACATTGTCTTCCAGTCCATCTTTTCAAATCTTCCACTGTTATAAAACGATGTCTTTCACCAGCACACTTCTATTCTACTTTTCCTCCGGTACACTTCACCGGCACACTTCCCTTCCACTTTTCCTCCGGTACACTTCACCGGCACACTTCCCTTCCACTTTTCCTCCGGCACACTTCACCGGCACACTTCCCTTCCACTTTTCCCTCCGGCACACTTCACCGGCACACTTCTCTTCTACTTTTCCTCCGGCACATTGCATTACCAATTCAACACGTGTTGATTCACTTGTATTAGTTGCAGTATTTACACAGATCAAGGGCATCGGTCTTTAAGGATGCCGAACCACGGAGTGGGTATTCGGGAATCGATCATTGCCTGGTGTCTGTCTGGTGTTAGTATCTGGGGTATTTTGAAGTCTCTAGTAAACAGGCATGCACAATTCCACTGCGAAAAGTTTACTGGCCTGACATTTAAAACAGGGTAGATTATAATTGCTAATCAGGATTCGAGAGTTGTCAAACGCTGTAGATGTGTAACAGAAGAAAACAGAGCACGTTGGTAGCTCCGGAGGCTGTCAACATAATAGTGTCAGGAGTCGTTTATATGAGGAAAAGAGAGGGCGAGATTTTAAACGACAATCAGATGTGAGCTACCAAGTACGAATGTAAACAATATATGGAGTAAACAGCAAGACCTCATCCGTTATTAGATAGTGATTGGCAGCTGCAGCAAGACAGAGCAAATTGAACTTCATCATCATCATGTGCCATACCGAAATGCGTTGGCGGTATATCTTCGCCAACTGACATGATCACCCGTCTTAGATCAGTTATGTGATCTTGATTCGAGTATATCACGTGGCCATCCAGATATGTTTTTCTCAGCCTTCCTTTTTTGATCTTTTCACATCAATATTGCAAGTCTTATATCCGTATCTTATATACATGTTACAGTGTTATGAGACAGACAGGCAGTCAGATAGACACAAGCACACTTACAACCCCCCCCCCCCACCACAAAAACACACACACACACACACATTAAAACATGCATAAACACATAGATACGTACCCACATACACACATTCAAACATCATTTACACAAATTATCACAGAGAGAACAGAAGGAGACAGGCGGAGACAGAGAGATGAGCAGATATGGAAAGAGAGAAAAGAAGATGTGATGCAGCTGCTAAGAATGTTATTCCCACAAATGTGACGGGGCTCGGGATTTTAAAATGGTGATTCCAAACATCATTGGAAACACGGATTTTCACTCTTAGAGCGGCAGGGACTGGACTGTTCTGACAGCCAGATGAGCAACCAATGACGAATAGATGCAATCAGGGAACACAACATGCCACAGGTTCCCCACAAGGGACACGATGAAATTACTGGATAAAAATCTTCCCATTTTGCCCTGTCATAGAGTAGCCAGGCTGCTCTCGTCTCCTCCCAGTCCTGTAGACAATTGGACTCAATAAAGAGATAATCACATACATGATCTGTCTGTCTGTCTGTCTGTCTGCCTGCCTGCCTGCCTGTCTGTCTGTCTGTCTGTCTGTCTGTCTGTTTGTCTGTCGGTCGGTCGGTCGGTCGGTCGGTCGGTCGGTCGGTCTGTCTGTCTGTCTGTCTGTCTGTCGGTCGGTCTGTCTGTCTGTCTGTCGGTCTGTCGGTCTGTCGGTCTGTCGGTCTGTCTGTCTGTCTGTCTGTCTTGCCCCCCCCCTCCCTCCCTATTCCCAATGATGTTTGTTAAAGTTGCCAAATGTGTACATTTATGTGCGAGTAACATGAATAATTGAATTACGAGTCGTTGTCTATCCATTGTGTTTAGTTAACTCATATATCATCTCTTATGTTCCGATAATTGTCCTTCGCTTTCAGTTCTCTGTTCAATTAAGAATTTCTTGCTTATTTACCACTTCGTCAAGACGTATTTGCATTTTATTATACCGTGGTGCTATGTCGTCAAATCCCCGCGGTTAATTTATCATACCGAAGCTGGGTAATCTTATAGTGTGAAATATCTTATCAAGGATGTCTATACGTATCTATGCACTCTACCATAGTGAAGTTACCCCACGTTTGTCGGTGGCGTTTTATTAACTAGCGATAAGGCGGCACCACTCTGTAGACCAATCCATTAAACTAATACATTTCACACGACTAAATGAAAGAGAACGCTGTCTCCCCTGGAGTCTTGTTATGTTTACTATAGATCAATAAACACGACAGGCATTATATCACATTTGTGGATACTTTGAATAATTATGGCTACGCTACTATTTGCATTCTTCGAATAATCAACTTACAGACCCACAGATTCAGAGCCCGGGGTGCCTGGTGTATCTTCCACGGCACTACAATTGACCACTGCATATAATTAAGTTAATAACGATTTGCATACAAGTTTGTGAAAGATTGGAAGTTGCGACATGGAACGGGTTCATACATGGAAGAGCGAGAACCAAACGAAACATTGTGTTTAAGGGTTGGTGAAAAGGTGATTGTGATACTGAAGGTGTAGATGTGATTGACAAAATTTACTAAGTCACGATTTGGTGGCACAGGGATTGTGTAGCTTAAGTTGTAGATGTGATTGACTAGATGTGCTAAGTCAAGATTTGGTGATACAGAGATTGTGTGGCTGAAGTTGTAGATGTGGTTGACAAGATATGCTAATTCAAGATTTGGTGGCACGGAGATTGTGTGTTTGAAGCTGTAGATGTGATTGACAAGATATGCCAAGTCAAGATTTGGTGGTACAGGGATTGTGTGGTTGAAGTTGTAGATGTGATTGACAAAGTTTACTAATTCACGATTTGGTGGCACGGAGATTGTGTAGCTTAAGTTGTAGATGTGATTGACAAGATATGCCAAGTCAAGATTTGGTGGCACGGGGATTGTGTGGCTGAAGTTGTAGATGTGATTGACAAAATTTACTAAGTCACGATTTGGTGGCACGGAGATTTTGTCATATGTAGCTTAAGTTGTAGATGTGATTGACAAGATATGCTAAGTCAAGATTTTGTGGCACGGAGACTGTATGACTGAAGTTGTAGATGTGGTTGACAAGATATGCTAAGTCAAGATTTGGTGACACGAAGATTATGTGGCTGAAGTTGTAGATGTGATTGACAAGATATGCTAAGTCAAGATTTTGTGGCACGGAGACTGTATGACTGAAGTTGTAGATGTGATTGACAAGATATGCTAAGTCAAGATTTTGTGGCACGGAGACTGTATGACTGAAGTTGTAGATGTGATTGACAAGATATGCTAAGTCAAGATTTGGTGCTAGGTACAGGAAAGGTGTGATGCTGTGGCACGGGAGATAGTGCGAAGCGCAGTTTCATATTTTTCATGCTACGAGGAGTCAAAGGTTCGAAATCAGCTGCGGCAGATTTGGAAGTAGACGTTTTGCGTTGATTCCCATGGCACGAGGCGTCGGTCGTAAATAAATCAAAGGCAAACTATCGAACTAACATTGCGTAGTAAATCACAAACAGTCAATATATACTAGGGTTAATTGCAACGTCCTATAAACGATTTAATCAGATGTATAAGGGAACCGTGATGAGGGAGAAGTTAGCACTTTTCCCTGCCTCTGTATAGCCATGTGTTCGAACTGTAACGAGCAGATGCTGTAAGGCAACCATATCAAACAGAAACATATCTGATGGTCACTTTTTTAATGCATATTGTCGCATATGGCCGTAGAGTGTTGATTCAACTATGCATTTAACTACAACGTCACATTTATTTTTAGAACAATAACACAATCTACACATCATACTTGTCACAATGCATTATATTCATAATGAAAAAAATACATATATAGTAATTATATACACGTTTGAGTAGGATCTGGGTGGAAAAAAGGGGTGGGGAGTTGAAGTGGTAGAGTCGCCTGGCCTGAGCTCATAAGTAGGTCCGTTTTCGGACACCTCCTTCGGTTCTAGAGCGCATTGTTTTGTTTCGGAAAACCCTAGGGGTCGTCGCAGAGACTGCGGCATTTGTGTTGTGTGCGACGCTTGCTGCAGGCGCTAGCCGCTCTTCCGAAAGGGACTCAGATATAAGGGATTAAAACCAAGCCATAACGTCGACACTATTGCAAGTGACCCACTTGTATACACATTTTATGCATTTATGGGGCCATTTTTAAATGAAGTGATTTGCTTTGTCAAATGCCCGATGTTTGACAGCGCTTCTTGAGAATGCTCTTTTCCTAAAGTCAGGTTGGAGTGTCCGGACAGTTCCTACTTTATAAACTGGTGACAGATGTATGTCTGTCAGTCTGTACCTTTCAGCAGGTTCTGTTGCTTTAATAAAAGAGAACAAATGTTCATACACATAAATAGAACAACATGGTATGGTCAAGACAAGAGCTGATCTACGACTCTTGTGATTGCATGAGATGGCGAAACGTGACCGCCTACGCTTACCGGCATGGCACATGATGATGACGATGAGAACCAAACATTGCTGAAGTTTTGGTATCAAACCTCCGGATATTCTCACATCGACCGGGACATTGGCACAAACTTCGGTGATCCAATTTCGTTGAATTCGCTTTGAGTGCAGAAAATTGTGAAGCATGTTTGACGACGTCAAAGACAATCACGCGAAATGACACTATCCAGTGCCACCTATCGGGCGCTGGTGCACCAATTATCTCTCCCCACGACGCTTGATGGCAAAAGTGGAAGAAGAAGATGATTATGTTTGCCGTTTCTGGTGTAAAGTACGAAGTTTTAATGTCAATTATGATAGTTTCCGCACACACAGAGACATGCAATTCTGTCAGTCTTCCTGAGTGTGTGTCTGATGTTTAATTTTTTTTTTTATTAAATTACAAACTGTGGAAATAATCCACGTCCTTGTCTCATATTGTGACATCAACTCATCTATATCCTGTAAGTACTGTAGCAGCACAAGAAGTTGACAGTCCACATTCTTTGGGCATGTCATGTGAAGGGGACAGCTGAAGAATGTCGTCACATCGGGAAGGTTGGGGTGAAGAGAGGCAGGGAGAGACCAAATGAGAAGGTGTTGGACAGTTTGACATCGTGGCATGGAGGAACGTCGGTTTCAGAAATGATTGGCAGCACAAGAGACAGAAGGCTGTGGACATGAGCATGAATGCCACACGGCATGGACTATAAGAAAAAGATCGTAGCAGCACAAGCTGTGAACAAAAGTGACTAACAACCTAACAACAACATTGTCTATACTCGCCAAGGAAATTCGCTACTGCACATAGAAATAAT
This sequence comes from Cepaea hortensis, assembly GCA_963921405.1. Taxonomy (NCBI): domain Eukaryota; kingdom Metazoa; phylum Mollusca; class Gastropoda; order Stylommatophora; family Helicidae; genus Cepaea; species Cepaea hortensis. The sequence goes on along the minus strand of OY992880.1, from coordinate 24,830,022 downwards.
ACTGGATAGACACACATCGCGGCATGGAGGAAAATCATCAGCAGAGTTGACCCATAGCACCAAATACAGAGATCGGTGGAAGGACATGAACGCCCATACCAGCTGGAAGGTCACATGATGATTATGAAGATTTCATCTTATTCTTCTGCCCTGTATTCCTTACTCGAGCATAAGTTCTCAAAAAAATCACGCCAAGCCGTCCCATTTCTGCAGCTCCATTCACGTCCTCCTAATATCACTCTAACTCTATTCTTCATGTTTATTTTTTGTCTACCGCTATTCCGTTTGCCTTGTAGGTTCCAGACAAGGGAATGTCTAGTTATATTGTCCTCAAGTTTTTTTCTGTGTGTGTCCAATCCTTTTTCTCACCTCTTGGTTCACTTGAATGTGTCTAGTTCTCTCCATGAGCTCTACATTGGTGAATCTGTCATACTATCCAGTTTTTATTCTTATAAGTAACACCGAAACATCACATTGAACCCAGAACAATTACAATATCTTTACAAACGGAACAATTTATGGAAAAGCAAACAAGCAACGTCAAAAACAGACATTACCTCCACCCAGAGCTTATGAATGAACCGTGCCTCATCCAGCCACTAGACCGAAATATGAGAAATTACAATATTAGTGTGTTTGTGTTAATTTCTGGTTTCTTTTTGTCTGTTATAGTTCCCGAATAATTGTAATATCTGTATCTGTTCTTACATCATTTATTTATGGTGCTATTGATTTTTAGCTTGAGAGATTAGTTCTAGTCTGCTAGTTCTCACTATGTGTAGAACTGCGGAGATTTGGTCACACTGTTGTTGATTTTACACTCAGGATCTATGCAGACTGTAAACGATCTCGACATATATGTCTTTACATGCAGGATCTATGCAGACTGTACAAAATCTCAGTATATATGTCTTTACACACAGGATCTATGTAGACTGTACAAAATCTCGACATATATGTCTTTACATGCAGGATCTATGCAGACTGTACAATATCTAGGCATATATGTCTTTACAGACATGACCTATGCAGGCTGTGTTGTTTGTCCATCAAGAATGATGATGACCATTCATTTCATCCAATGAGGTTGAAAGTATGGAGCCGTGAGTTCTAAGATGGCTGATAAGGCCTATTTTGGCTCGAAATGTTCTTTGACAATGTGGACAAAGAATGCTTGACGTTTCTGGAGGAGGATTTTCTGCAGTGGTTTTTCTGTTCTGTCTTTTCTTCACAGCTCTTGCAGTTCTGGTTGCCTCACAAGTGACTGCACCCTTAAACAGACTGTACAATATCTAGGCATATATGTCTTTACAAACATGACCTACGCAGACTGTACAATATCTAGGCATATATGTCTTTACACACAGGATCTACGCAGACTGTAATAGATCTCGGCATACATATCACAGTGTCAAAGGGTCAGCCGCTTGGCTGTGTGAACATTACAGCATTAGAGAGTTGTGCAGAGCTTGGGACTTTCAACTAAATTAATGAACTTCGATAGTTGAGCATGTTCAGATTGACTATTGGAGTGGTCGGAAAAGAGCCAAATACCCAGCGCACGGGTAGGCTCACCAGTAAACGTGGAAGGTGCAGCGCCATTCTCTCACGCTGGCGGATTTATTGTAAGGGCATTGTCGGCAACTGTGTCCTAAGTAGTCAAAGCAGTTTCACAACCCCTGTAATACGGGTCAGAGGTCAGCTGCAGTAGTGACAAACACAAACAAAGGTACATAAATAACAAAGACTTCAGACCAGGAGAGCACAGCTGTATTCTGTCTTTTTTGTTTTGCCCTACTGCTTTTTCGTCTTTTGAAGCTCCTCTGGGAGTGGGCAGGTGTAATTTTTCTGTTTTTCGTTTGTCTTGTTGCTTGTACTAATTGTCATATTTGATTTCTTTAGTGTCTCTGTTACTCCATCTAACCTAATCTTTCTGGGTCGTCCACTCGCCTTCTATTCTGATGTCCTCACGTAGAACGCTCTAGTCGCTGGTTGATCTTGTTCCATTCTAACTAAACGGCCGAACGATTTAATTCTTTGGTGTTCAGAAAAGTTAGTAATCGATGTTATTCCTACACATGTTCTTACCTCTACTGTGTCTCTCTATCTCTTTCTGTTTTTCCACTAATCTTGCATCTAATCTAGCATGATATAATTTTAGGCCTGTGTGTTTCTAGGATTGTCCATATCTGGCATCGGTAACACAGCGTGGGGACAAATTAAAATTATATCAGTTTTTTTTTAAAATGAATGTTGATATTTGTATGCGTTAGAATAGGTGCTATTTGATAGCTCATAATGTTTGCTCACTGAAATCTCGTTCATATTTCCCTGTCTAGTCTTTCATCTAGTGTAAACACACTGCCCAAATGTGTGTACTCTCTACTTTAAAAAAATGATTTTCCATTGGTATTTACCATATATTGCACCGGTGTTCGTCGAATTGTCAGTCATTAATTATGTCTTTTCGATGTTAATCTTTTTATCAAGATTTTGACAGCACTTTTCATAGCAGTTTATGTCGTGCATTGTTCTCATACAGTAAGCTCTGGTCATCTGCAAACAGCTCACTTAAACTCTCTGTTTGTGGATGTTTAGTAATCTCATCCATACGGGTCATAAACAAAAATGGTGATAAACACATGCTCTTCTGACGTCTGATGTTACCTGGAAATAGTTCATGAAACCGGAATGTGTTCTTAACGCACAATCATTTTTTTAAATACATATCCAACAGCTGCCCAATTACACCATACTCTTTGAGCACTTTCCGCTGCTTATTTCTATTGACTCGATGAAAGACTTTTTCTTTGCCTATTCTGTTTTCCTTTGCTGTTGTCGAAAGGTGCAAAAAAAAAAAAGAAAAAAAGAACGAAAATCTCTATGGAACAAATGCTGTTAGCGATATTGATGGAACATTCGCAGTCTCTTTATGACAAATTGCAACACTATTACAACTTTACATGTGATTGAGTCCGCGTGTGAATATTATGATAATTCAAACACAAAATCCACACGCTTACTTTGATTTCGAGATATTACGAAATTGAATATGATTGCTAATTATAATGGGATTCATTGTTCATGAAAATAAGTGGCCAAGGCCAATCGAAACTGAATCGTACGAACAACCCAACTTATTTTCACTAAGGGCAACAAACTGGGACTTAATGTGATCCTTCTAACCATTCATCTTTCACGCACCAATTATACGTTATGTAATGTGTATGTTGGCCGACATGTTTATGTAATGTGTATGTTGGCCGACATGTTTATGTAATGTGTATGTTGGTCGACATGTTTATGTAATGTGTAAGTTGGACGACATGTTTATGTAATGTGTATGTTGCCCGACATGTTTATGTAATGTGTATGTTGGTCGACATGTTTATGTAATGTGTAAGTTGGACGACATGTTTATGTAATGTGTAAGTTGGCCGACATGTTTATGTAATGTGTATGTTGCCCGACATGTTTATGTAATGTGTATGTTGGTCGACATGTTTATGTAATGTGTAAGTTGGTCGACATGTTTATGTAATGTGTAAGTTGGACGACATGTTTATGTAATGTGTATGTTGGACGACATGTTTATGTAATGTGTATGTTGGACGACATTGATATGTAATGTGTAAGTTGGCCGACATGTTTATGTAATGTGTATGTTGCCCGACATGTTTATGTAATGTGTATGTTGGTCGACATGTTTATGTAATGTGTAAGTTGGCCGACATGTTTATGTAATGTGTATGTTGCCCGACATGTTTATGTAATGTGTATGTTGGTCGACATGTTTATGTAATGTGTATTTTGCCCGACATGTTTATGTAATGTGTATGTTGGCCGACATGTTTATGTAATGTGTAAGATGGTCGACATGTTTATGTAATGTGTAAGTTGGTCGACATGTTTATGTAATGTGTAAGTTGGACGACATGTTTATGTAATGTGTATGTTGGTCGACATGTTTATGTAATGTGTAAGTTGGCCGACATGTTTATGTAATGTGTATGTTGGTCGACATGTTTATGTAATGTGTAAATTGGACGACATGTTTATGTAATGTGTAAGTTGGATGACATGTTTATGTAATGTGTAAGTTGGACGACATGTTTATGTAATGTGTAAGTTGGCCGACATGTTTATGTAATGTGTATGTTGGACGACATGTTTATGTAATGTGTATGTTGGACGACATTGATATGTAATGTGTAAGTTGGACGACATGGGTATGTAATGTGTAAGTTGGACGACATGTTTATGTAATGTGTATGTTGCCAGACATGTTTATGTAATGTGTATGTTGCCAGACATGTTTATGTAAAGTGTATGTTGCCAGACATGTTTATGTAATGTGTATGTTGCCAGACATGTTTATGTAATGTGTATGTTGGTCGACATGTTTATGTAATGTGTATGTTGCCAGACATGTTTATGTAATGTGTATGTTGGTCGACATGTTTATGTAATGTGTATGTTGCCAGACATGTTTATGTAATGTGTGTGTTGCCAGACATGTTTATGTAATGTGTATGTTGCCAGACATGTTTATGTAATGTGTATGTTGGCCGACATGTTTATGTAATGTGTATGTTGGCCGACATGTTTATGTAATGTGTATGTTGGTCGACATGTTTATGTAAAGTGTATGTTGCCCGACATGTTTATGTAATGTGTATGTTGCCAGACATGTTTATGTAAAGTGTATGTTGCCAGACATGTTTATGTAATGTGTATGTTGCCAGACATGTTTATGTAATGTGTATGTTGCCAGACATGTTTATGTAATGTGTATGTTGCCAGACATGTTTATGTAATGTGTATGTTGCCAGACATGTTTATGTAATGTGTATGTTGCCAGACATGTTTATGTAATGTGTATGTTGCCAGACATGTTTATGTAATGTGTATGTTGCCAGACATGTTTATGTAATGTGTATGTTGCCAGACATGTTTATGTAATGTGTATGTTGGTCGACATGTTTATGTAAAGTGTATGTTGCCAGACATGTTTATGTAATGTGTATGTTGCCAGACATGTTTATGTAATGTGTATGTTGCCAGACATGTTTATGTAATGTGTATGTTGCCAGACATGTTTATGTAATGTGTATGTTGCCAGACATGTTTATGTAATGTGTATGTTGGTCGACATGTTTATGTAATGTGTATGTTGCCAGACATGTTTATGTAATGTGCGTGTTGGCCGACATGTTTATGTAATGTGTATGTTGCCAGACATGTTTATGTAATGTGCGTGTTGGCCGACATGTTTATGTAATGTGTATGTTGGTCGACATGTTTATGTAATGTGTATGTTGCCAGACATGTTTATGTAAAGTGTATGTTGCCAGACATGTTTATGTAATGTGTATGTTGCCAGACATGTTTATGTAATGTGTATGTTGCCAGACATGTTTATGTAATGTGTATGTTGGTCGACATGTTTATGTAATGTGTATGTTGCCAGACATGTTTATGTAATGTGCGTGTTGGCCGACATGTTTATGTTATGTGTAAGTTGGCCCACATGTTTATGTAATGTGTATGTTGGTCGACATGTTTATGTAATGTGTATGTTGCCAGACATGTTTATGTAATGTGTATGTTGCCAGACATGTTTATGTAATGTGTATGTTGCCAGACATGTTTATGTAATGTGTATGTTGCCAGACATGTTTATGTAATGTGTATGTTGCCAGACATGTTTATGTAATGTGTATGTTGGTCGACATGTTTATGTAATGTGTATGTTGCCAGACATGTTTATGTAATGTGCGTGTTGGCCGACATGTTTATGTAATGTGTATGTTGCCAGACATGTTTATGTAATGTGCGTGTTGGCCGACATGTTTATGTAATGTGTATGTTGGTCGACATGTTTATGTAATGTGTATGTTGCCAGACATGTTTATGTAATGTGTATGTTGCCCGACAAGTTTATGTAATGTGTATGTTGCCAGACATGTTTATGTAATGTGTATGTTGCCAGACATGTTTATGTAATGTGTATGTTGGTCGACATGTTTATGTAATGTGTATGTTGCCAGACATGTTTATGTAATGTGCGTGTTGGCCGACATGTTTATGTAATGTGTAAGTTGGCCGACATGTTTATGTAATGTGTATGTTGGTCGACATGTTTATGTAATGTGTATGTTGCCAGACATGTTTATGTAATGTGTAAATTGGACGACATGTTTATGTTATGTAATGTGTAAGTTGGATGTCATGTTTATGTAATGTGTATGTTGGCCGACATGTTTATGTAATGTGTATGTTGCCAGACATGTTTATGTAATGTGCGTGTTGGCCGACATGTTTATGTAATGTGTAAATTGGACGACATGTTTATGTAAAGTGTATGTTGCCAGACATGTTTATGTAATGTGCGTGTTGGCCGACATGTTTATGTAATGTGTAAATTGGTCGACATGTTTATGTAATGTGTATGTTGGTCGACATGTTTATGTAATGTGTATGTTGCCAGACATGTTTATGTAATGTGCGTGTTGGCCGACATTTTTATGTAATGTGTAAGTTGGATGACATGTTTATGTAATGTGTATGTTAGACGACATTGATATGTAATGTGTAAGTTGGACGACATGTTTATGTAATGTGTAAGTTGGACGACATGTTTATGTAATGTGTATGGTGGACGACATGTTTATGTAATGTGTAAGTTGGCCGACATGTTTATGTAATGTGTATGTTGCCAGACATGTTTATGTAATGTGTATGTTGCCAGACATGTTTATGTAATGTGTATGTTGCCAGACATGTTTATGTAATGTGTATGTTGCCAGACATGTTTATGTAATGTGTATGTTGGTCGACATGTTTATGTAAAGTGTATGTTGCCAGACATGTTTATGTAATGTGTATGTTGCCAGACATGTTTATGTAATGTGTATGTTGCCAGACATGTTTATGTAATGTGTATGTTGCCAGACATGTTTATGTAATGTGTATGTTGCCAGACATGTTTATGTAATGTGTATGTTGGTCGACATGTTTATGTAATGTGTATGTTGCCAGACATGTTTATGTAATGTGCGTGTTGGCCGACATGTTTATGTAATGTGTATGTTGCCAGACATGTTTATGTAATGTGCGTGTTGGCCGACATGTTTATGTAATGTGTATGTTGGTCGACATGTTTATGTAATGTGTATGTTGCCAGACATGTTTATGTAAAGTGTATGTTGCCAGACATGTTTATGTAATGTGTATGTTGCCAGACATGTTTATGTAATGTGTATGTTGCCAGACATGTTTATGTAATGTGTATGTTGGTCGACATGTTTATGTAATGTGTATGTTGCCAGACATGTTTATGTAATGTGCGTGTTGGCCGACATGTTTATGTAATGTGTAAGTTGGCCCACATGTTTATGTAATGTGTATGTTGGTCGACATGTTTATGTAATGTGTATGTTGCCAGACATGTTTATGTAATGTGTATGTTGCCAGACATGTTTATGTAATGTGTATGTTGCCAGACATGTTTATGTAATGTGTATGTTGCCAGACATGTTTATGTAATGTGTATGTTGCCAGACATGTTTATGTAATGTGTATGTTGGTCGACATGTTTATGTAATGTGTATGTTGCCAGACATGTTTATGTAATGTGCGTGTTGGCCGACATGTTTATGTAATGTGTATGTTGCCAGACATGTTTATGTAATGTGCGTGTTGGCCGACATGTTTATGTAATGTGTATGTTGGTCGACATGTTTATGTAATGTGTATGTTGCCAGACATGTTTATGTAATGTGTATGTTGCCCGACAAGTTTATGTAATGTGTATGTTGCCAGACATGTTTATGTAATGTGTATGTTGCCAGACATGTTTATGTAATGTGTATGTTGGTCGACATGTTTATGTAATGTGTATGTTGCCAGACATGTTTATGTAATGTGCGTGTTGGCCGACATGTTTATGTAATGTGTAAGTTGGCCGACATGTTTATGTAATGTGTATGTTGGTCGACATGTTTATGTAATGTGTATGTTGCCAGACATGTTTATGTAATGTGTAAATTGGACGACATGTTTATGTTATGTAATGTGTAAGTTGGATGTCATGTTTATGTAATGTGTATGTTGGCCGACATGTTTATGTAATGTGTATGTTGCCAGACATGTTTATGTAATGTGCGTGTTGGCCGACATGTTTATGTAATGTGTAAATTGGACGACATGTTTATGTAAAGTGTATGTTGCCAGACATGTTTATGTAATGTGCGTGTTGGCCGACATGTTTATGTAATGTGTAAATTGGTCGACATGTTTATGTAATGTGTATGTTGGTCGACATGTTTATGTAATGTGTGTGTTGCCAGACATGTTTATGTAATGTGCGTGTTGGCCGACATTTTTATGTAATGTGTAAGTTGGATGACATGTTTATGTAATGTGTATGTTAGACGACATTGATATGTAATGTGTAAGTTGGACGACATGTTTATGTAATGTGTAAGTTGGACGACATGTTTATGTAATGTGTATGGTGGACGACATGTTTATGTAATGTGTAAGTTGGCCGACATGTTTATGTAATGTGTATGTTGGTCGACATGTTTATGTAAT
>OY992880.1:24816424-24818924 GCA_963921405.1 Cepaea hortensis | reverse complement strand
TGGTAAGGCAGCAACAACAATGAACAGGTTAAGAAAAAGAGTCTGGGAGAAAAGGAAGCTTACTGCCAAAACAAAAGTCCCTGTCTATCAAGCCTGTGTCCTTAGTACTCTTTTTTATGGCAGTGAAACCTGGACAACGTACTCACACCAAGAGAAACGTTTAAACAGCTTTCAAATGCGGTGTCTGCGAAGAATTCTTGGTATTAAATTGCAAGACAAAATCACAAATACTGAAGTATTGGAAAGATCAGGTTGTGTGACGGTTTATTCCATGCTCAGTCTTCGTAGACTTAGATGGATAGGACATCTTAGGAGGATGAATGATGGTAGAATACCAAAGGACATTTTTTTTTGGTGAATTACAGATGAGTAAGAGATCTCAGGGTTGGCCTCTACTACGATACAAAGATGTGTGTAAGCGGGACATGATTGATACAGGCATTGATAATGCACATTGGGAGCAAGTCGCCGCTGAACGTGTTGCATGGAGGGCAACCATCAGAAATGGAATAAAGACAAAGGAGAAATTTATTGCAGATAAGTCACACACGGAGCGTGTGAGACGTAAGATGGTGCATGATGGTGGAAATGACCACGTGTTCACATGCACCCACTGTGAACGGACATTTACAGCGCAAATTGGCCTTATCAGTCACATTCGCTACCGCCATAGGAAAAAGCTATTATGGCTTTTTAAAGCACAAACTATCGTCTGTCAAGACGGCAAGGTGCCAATGAATATATATATATATATATATATATATATATATATATATATATATATATATATATATATATATATATATATATATATATATATATATCTTATATATAAAAGGCGATCTTCGTTCGTATTTATGTATCTATGTATGTCCTTTATACGTTCGCGAACGGCCCATCCGATTGAGATGAAATTTTCTACACGCCTTCCTTTCAATCCAGAGCTACCAACTGTGATATTTTGTTAGTGTGAAATCGCCTGCTTACTCAGTATTATTTCATTTTTCATTTTTCATCATAATTTCATATATCTCAGGGGACCTAACTCTGTAAATGTTATTTCAAGGGGCATAACTTTTCTGTATAACTTATAGTCATATTGTGGCATCGTTTTCAAAGATTTATAAACTCTTTGTCCATAGTTATGTACCGGCATATGAGTTATAATAAATAATGATACAATCTGTAAGGCATTTTCAAAGTTTTCATAAAAATAATGCACAATGCATAACATTGTAACTCATCTTTTTTTGCTTAAGAAGTTACTGTAGTCATGCAGGTGATTAGAAAGAGTTTTCATTAAAAATAATGGATAGTGTGTGGAAGAACGTTCTTTTAAGTTACTTTTTTTGTTGTATGAATTTAATGAAGCCGGACAGGGTCAGGCAGACAGATAGACAGACAGACAGACAGTCGGGAACAGGAACTTATATGACTACTTATATAAATTAAATGAGATGCTTCACACCAGGAGCTGGGCGATGCCGGGCCGGGTCAGACAGACAGACAGACAGACAGACAGACAGACAGATAGTCGGTAACGGGAACGGGAACTTATATGACTACTTATATGAATTAAATGAGATGCTTCCCACGAGGGACTGGGCGAAGCCGGGCAGGGTCAGGCAGACAGATAGACAGACAGACAGACAGATAGACAGTCGGGAACGGGAACTTATATGACTACTTATATGAATTAAATGAGATGCTCCACACCAGGAGCTGGGCAATGCCGGGCCGGGTCAGACAGACAGACAGACAGACAGACATACAGACAGACAGACAGACAGACAGTCAGTCGGTAACGGGAACGAGAACTTATATGACTACTTATATGAATTAAATGAGATTCCAACAGAGATGCCATTCGAATTCAAACGCCTGCAGTTTCCGGTGCGACTTGCATTTGCCATGACGATCAACAAAGCACAGGGACAATCGCTACAAGTGTGTGGACTCAATTTAGAAAATCCATGCTTCACACATGGACAGCTATATGTAGCCTGTTCACGCGTTGGAAAACCTTCGGCTTTATTCGTGTACGCACCAGACAGACAAACAAAAAATATTGTTTATCAAAAAGCACTATGTTAGACATCAAATTTGGTGTGTGGCCACTTATATGACTACTTATATGAATTATATATATATATATATATAAACATAGCTTTCAAAGCCGTTATACCAACATTCTACGCACACCCGCATGATCTTGACAACCACAGAAGCTGCAGGAGTAATGCAAGAACAAATATTGATTCACACTCGCAGAAGATCATGGGAAATAAAATAGATTTAATTATGATGGACGATCAAGAAAATAGATCCATCTTTGATAAAGGTAGACCTAGTTGTGACGATGGGTGAAATAAATAGATCTAGTTCTCAAGATGATGGACAAAATGTATCTAGTTGTGACAAGGAGTTAGACCTAATTAGGGTAGGAACCTGAAGTGTGAAAGTACATCTATTACTTCAAAGATGCACTGGTATTTTGAGG
>OY992880.1:24748924-24811424 GCA_963921405.1 Cepaea hortensis | reverse complement strand
GCATATGGCCGTAGAGTGTTGATTCAACTATGCATTTAACTACAACATCACATTTATTTTTAGAAAAATAAAACAAGCTACACATCATACTTGTCACAATGCATTAAATTCATAATGAAAAAAATACATATATAGTAATTATATACACGTTTGAGTGGGATCTGGGTGGAAGAAAGGCGTGGGGAGTTGAAGTGGTAGAGTCGCCTGGCTCGAGCTCATAAGTATTCATTCTATGCACGAAAAATATTCTATGCATCCTATATCCAATCACCTCTCGCTTATTGTTTAACAGTCTGGAATGGTTGTCCTAAATCTAATATGAAACGATAGTGTTCGCTTCAAAACTGCCCTATACGTCTAGTTTCTAGCATAAAGCACGTTGAAAGTAATAAATTATACAGCCATCTAAGACTTCTACCACTTCGAAAGCGCTTCCTTTTTAACAAAGCCAAATTAGTGAATAAAATTATAGCTGAAAATACCCCAGAGTATCTTCTACCGTTAATTCAATCAATATGCATTGTTTATGCTTACAAAATAAATTAGACAATGTTTTTCCCCCTATGTTAATGTAACATGCACATTTGATGAATGAAAGATGAGTGATTGAAAGGGCCGAATGTAAGACGAGCCTGCGTGCCCAATTTGTTACCCTTTTAAAATAAAGTAATGTAAGTAAGTAAGTAGGTCCGTTTTCGGACACCTCCTTCGGTTCTAGAGCGCATTGTTTTGTTTCGGAAAACCCTAGGGGTCGTCGCAGAGACTGCGGCATTTGTGTTGTGTGCGACGCTTGCTGCAGGCGCTAGCCGCTCTTCCGAAACGGACTGAGATATAAAACCAAGCCATAACGTCGACAATATTGCCAGTGACCCACTTGTATACACATTTTATGCCCTTTTTTTTGGGCCATTTTTAAATGAAGTGATTTGCTTAGTCAAATGCCCGATGTTTGACAGCGCTTCTTGTGAATGCTCTTTTCCTAAAATCAGGTTGGAGTGTCCGGACAGTTCCTACTTTATAAACTGGTGACAGATGTATGTCTGTCAGTCTGTACCTTTCAGCAGGTTCTGTTGCTTTAATAAAAGAGAACAATTGTTCATACACGTAAATAGAACCACATGGTATGGTCAAGACAAGAGCTGATCTACGACTCTTGTGATTGAATGAGATGGCGAAACGTGACCGCCTACGTTTACCGGCATGGCACATGATGATGACTATGAGAACTAAACATTGCTGAAGTTTTGGTATCAAACCTCCGGATATTTTCACATCGACTGGGACATTGGCACAAACTTCGGTGATCCAATTTCGTTGAATTCGCTTTGAGTGCAGAAAATTGTGAAGCACGTTTGACGACGTCAAAGACAATCACCCGAAATGACACTATCCAGTGCCACCTATCGGGCGCTGGAGCACCAATTATCTCTCCCCACGACGCTTGATGGCAAAAGTGGAAGAAGAAGTTGATTATGTTTGCCGTTTCTGGTGTAAAGTACGAAGTTTTAATGTCAATTATGATAGTTTCCGCACACACAGAGACATGCAATTCTGTCAGTCTTCCTACGTGTGTGTCTGAAATGTTTTTTTTTTATTTTTTTTTTTGCTGTGCATTTTTAAAAATTACAAACTGTGGAAACAATCCACGTCTTTGTCTCATATTGTGACAACAACTCAACTATATCCTATAAGTACTGTAGCAGCACAAGAAGTTGACAGTCCACATTATTTGGGCATGTCATGTGAAGGGGAAAGCTGAAGTGTGCCGTCACATCGGGAAGGTTGTGGTGAAGAGAGGCAGGGAGAGACCAAATGAGAAGATGTTGGACAGTTTGACATTGTGGCATGGGGGAACGTCGGTTTCAGAAATGATTGGCAGCACAAGAGACAGTAGTCTGCGGACATGATCGTGAATGCCACACGGCATGGACTATAAGAAGAAGATCGTAGCAGCACAAGCTGTGAACAACAAAAATGGCTAACAACCTAACAACATCATTGTCTATACTCGCCAAGGAAATTCGCTACAGGACATAGAAATGATGCTGGATGGACACACGGTGGCATGGAGGAAAATCATCAGCAGAGTTGACACAGGGCACCAAATACAGAGATATGTGAAAGGACATGAACGCTCAAGCCAGCTGGAAGATCACATGGTATTTATGAAGTTTTCATAAGCCCTCAAACAAATCACGCCAAGCCGTCCCATTTCTGCAGCTCCATCCACGTCCTCCCGATATCACTCTAACTCTCTTCTTCATGTTTTTCTTTTCTACCGCTATTCCGTTTGCCTTGTAGGTTCAAGACAAGGGAATGTCTAGTTATATTGTCCTCAGGTTTTTTTCTGTGTGTGTCCAATCCTTTTTCTCACCGATTGGTTCACTTGAATTTGTCTAGTTCTCTCCATGAGCTACATTGGTGAATCTGTCATACTATTGTATTCGCCACTATTGTGTGCAGGCATTAATTAATGAATGTTTGTAGTTTATTAGTAATTCTTGTAATTGTTCTCGATGTTTCTAGCCATACAGTTATACCGATTTAACATTCTATATACGAGTATATCTACTCAACTCAGCATCCGAACGCAGTATCTGAACGCTTACAACCCCCCCCCCCCCCCCCGTTTCTCCCTATCATACATTATACCCTTCAGGTTTCTAAATCTCTTGCAGTAATTTCAATGATAACTGGTTTTTGAGAAATTCGAAACAGTGATTAATGAAAATGTAATAAAGATGACGACAGAACGACGAAGCAAATGCTGCCATCCATGTGCATTTAAATGTCTTTATTTCCATGTCTGCTACACCTGGCTTAGTTATAATTTAATTCTATTCAAATTGCTCCTCCGTGTTATTTGTGTCCTCTCTCACAGACCGGTTGGCACGCATATTAGTGGCAGAATGAAATGGGCAATTTAATAGCCCGTTTAAATCGGTGGAATCGAGCTGCATTGTAAATTATATGGATAGGGGAAAAGGCAACACGATGAAGATATGTAGGCGTCGTAATTCAAATAGGCCCATCCCTTTTCGTCTTTTTCCCATTCTTCTTTTCTGCTTCATCTCCCTCTTCTACTTCTCCTTCTCATCCTCCTCTCCACCTTCTGGTGAGAGCTATGGTGTGTTCTTCAACACCCGGTGGTATTCTTTAGCCTCAGACACCCCATCGATTCATTGGATTCTTCTTCTTCTTCTTCTTCTTCTTCTTCTTCTTCTTCTTCTTCTTCTTCTTCTTCTTCTTCTTCTTCTTCTTCTTTTGTCTTCCAATTTGACAGGATACATGCCGATACAATCTCTAAGTTTCTTTTTTAAGGATATAATATGCAGAGGCGATCACTTTTGGCAATTATGCTAGAAAGCCAGACATCGAAAACACTATCTTGGTTGACGGAGGAAGTACAAAATCTTCGAGTATCTTGTTGTGCAACCGTGGTCATCATTCACACTCGCCAGGTTTTTAGTTTAGGGCAGACGTTATACCTTTATGCTAATGCCCCCTCCCCCCCCCCCCCCAACCCCCGGATACCAATCTCCTTCTTTCTCAGGTATCTGGTGTGCAGACATTCATTGTCATGACTCTTCAATCTTTGATATTTGACAATGTTGTTGTTGATTATAATTTTGTTTCCAAACCGTTTATGGTTTTCAGACACGTCTCTCTTTTGTTCTCTTGTCAAGTACTTTCCCACATAAGCCTAAGATTTCTAGTTTAGCTCTCCTGTTGGTATACCTCGTACATTGTATGTGTCTCTTCCTTGGGTTTTGACGACTGGTGCAGTTACACAGACTCTCTCTCTCTCTCTCTCTCTCTCTCTCTCTCTCTCTCTCTCTCACACACACACACACACACACACACACACACACACATACACGCACGCACACACACACACAATGTCTGCGATCTTAAATGCAACATATTCATGTCCAGGGGTAAGCAAGGCCAATGGGTAAGAGCTGTCGCACTTAAATTTCCGGTGATCTGATTGCGAGACAGCGGGTTCAACCCTTAAACGGTCAGTTGGACTAAAATGTTGACTTTCC
Source organism: Cepaea hortensis (assembly GCA_963921405.1). Lineage (NCBI taxonomy): Eukaryota > Metazoa > Mollusca > Gastropoda > Stylommatophora > Helicidae > Cepaea > Cepaea hortensis. The sequence continues at coordinate 24,807,375 of OY992880.1, read as the reverse complement.
GTCCTTGACTCAGGCACATAAATTACAAATACCCCACAAGTCAGAGAGGCTTCGCCTGATGGCGAGAGAGACTAGTAATTAGGAACTTTAACCCACACGCCATGCTGTCCTATATAAATATAATAAAAAGTCACAAATGTCAACCCCTTGGAGTATGATGCTGCATACATCAGTTGACTGCCACTACCATCGACGATGAACTGTATTTCGTGGACTGTGTGGGTGAACATCTGGGAAACATCCAGATGGGAAAATGACTGCCGATTCCATCAGAAATGAACTGGGTGTTTTGTGGGGGACTATTGTGTTGACATTCTGGCGGCGGCATTATGCACAGTGTATCTGTGCGGGCTGTTGTTTGTCGAGACTCCTGTCTTTTTCACTTTTCACATTGGGCAGTAGGGAGCATTTTGTGTGATGTTCACTGGCACAGGAACGGAGCATAATGGGGACGACCCGTTGCTGTGAAGTTGGAACTGCGACTAACTAACTAACTAACATCAGTTTAAAAGTTACACCCACTCGCCTCCTGTACCCAAGAGCTGTCTGTCATTATGGGGCGTTTGGTACTTTGTTTTAATGTGACTGCCCACGCGGATAAATAGTATATGAACTCCCTACGCCATCTCTTAGCAAGAGGTGATGATGAAGAACAAGAGGAAGACATAGAGGTAAGTATCTAGACAGCTTGATCACATGGTTTTATCGACACAAGTATCTAGACAGCTTGATCACATGGTTTTATCGACACAAGTATCTAGACAGCTTGATCAAATGGTTTTATCGACACAAGTATCTAGACAGCTTGATCACATGGTTTTATCGACACAAGTATCTAGACAGCTTGATCACATGGTTTTATCGACACAAGTATCTAGACAGCTTGATCACATGGTTTAATCGACACAAGTATCTAGACAGCTTGATCACATGGTTTTATCGACACAAGTATCTAGACAGCTTGATCACATGGTTTTATCGACACAGGTATCTAGACAGCTTGATCGCATGGTTTAATCGACACAAGTATCTAGACAGCTTGATCACATGGTTTTATCGACACAAGTATCTAGACAGCTTGACCACATGGTTTAATCGACACAAGTATCTAGACAGCTTGATCACATGGTTTTATCGACACAAGTATCTAGACAGCTTGATCACATGGTTTAATCGACACAAAAACACAGTTGATCCACGACTCTGGTGACCGTATGAGATGGCGAAACATGACCGCTCACGCTTATCGGCAAGGCACCTGAGGATGGTGAGTGATCAGTGGTAATTATCGGCATGTTCCATTTCGATAAGCGTCGGAAATCACGATTCCTCATCTCATACAATAACTAGTCTCTTATCATGTCTATGTTCTTGTCTCGATTCCGCAAGATGGCCAAGTTAATGAGGTGTTGATCTCTTTGTTTCCGTTTTCTCTCTTGTCACCCAGTTTGCCAGTTGCGACTAAGTTTCAAGTTTATTCTCCTGATAATGTGCGCAAACAGTAATTACTGTATACGTCTAATTTCTCTAATCAGTTTATGGTTTTCATTTTCTTTCTTTTTGGAAAGACTGCGTCATTTGTTTTCTCTGCATGTTAGAGCACATACAGAACGAAGCTATGCGGGTCATTCGGGGATGCACCAGTGACACCCCAGTAGTGCGTATGCGTTACATCCTTGGTCTGCCGATTGTTTCTGGTAGGCTCAAGGTGATGCAGGTGAAGGCATACCTCAGAGTAGCTGCAGACACAGATCACCCGTTGCATGAGGCGCTGGACGCAGTTAAGGGTCAGCGACTGATAAGAGGGACATCATGGATGGCTCAGGCGGAGGATACGATCAGACAGGTGTGCATCTTGGAGAACATTAGGCGAGGAGAGGAGTGGGTCAGAGTGCCAGCCGAGCAGTCAGACTTGTGCAGGGTTATAATCACATTGAGACGGGAGTGCAGAGAGTGGCCAGCAGGGGCCACGGAAGTGGAAATCCAGCAACTAATTCAGGATAATGCTCGCTCGGGTGATGAGATTATCTACACAGATGGGTCGTTAGTTAGTTAGTTAGTTAGTTATCAGTTGGGGTATCTTCGTTGCACTCCGGACATGTCCATAGGTGCTCAGATCCTCCCCCCAGCATATGCATCAGCGTCCGGTGGCTAATAGTGCCAGTTCTGTGTTGGTTGACGAGGCGCTTTGTTTTCCCGATGTACCTCTCGCGTCTGGCTGTGCCGATTCTTACTCCCAGGTCTTTCATCCTGGAAAGCGACGTGGAATCACTGGCGTCAAAATCCTCTGTTCTCGCCATATCTTTAAGGGCGTTAATAACATCGGCACGATCCATGGGTTGGCCATCTACAGGGGGTCGTTGTTGAGAGGTAGGAGAAGTGCCTGGGGGTTATTAGCAAAAGCTAATGGTTGACGTTTGGTGCAGGAGAGCCAGGCATATGATATCACAACATCTAGCTTAAGAATGGAGGTGGAGGCAGTCAGTGCATCTTTCCGCTGGATGGAGAATACGATACACACACACATCGTGATTGTAACTGGCTCAGAAAGCATGCTGAGGTAGGTGAGGACAGGCAAGCTTCGTGCAGAGTGGCTTGCTTCGCTTCGGAGGTCACGGGTGGCAAGCATCGCTTGGATATTTACTCCGGGCCATGCCGGTGTGCTGGGGAATGAACAGGCGGATAGAATGGCTGGCTCTGCAAAACTTGGTGGAGTATTGATGCATGACAAGGCAGACGTCTTTGCGGCCATGTGGGAGCACGTGTACACCTCGGAGGAGCAAATGGATCACCATGGTCTGGCAAGAATGAGACAGCGAGGAGTAACGATGCTCGATGCTCATAGGAAAGGCGAGACGGACATTTAATCAGATTGCTACTGGTACTATTGGTGTTGGAACTCTTCGCTGGCTGCTGAGAATGGGGACGGAGCGCTTATGGGAATGCCCCGAATGCCGTGATGTCCGTTCCTAAATCAGTCAATCAATCAATCTCTGTCAGTCCATGCTATTCCTTGCATTTTGTTCAGAAACCACATTTATGCCGTATTTCAAATTGTTCTAAATTGGTCTGCTTATTGCCTGCTTCAAGTTTCATATGTGGACAACAGTGTAGACTGCAAACAGTATTTTAACACTCGTTTCTCGGTGCATTTAATAACTTATTGCTGTGTATGTTTTCCAATTTTCAAAAGGCTACCTTAACCTAGACGATATTTGTTCTGTTCTTTAAAAAACATCTTCCATTATATGTTATAACTGTTCTTAACATAAGTGTACTGGCTCACCTGAGTAACAATTAGTCCCTTTACTTGGGCGTTGTATTGTGATATACGATCTTTCTGTAGACTACCATAATTGCTGTTTCGTTACAGTTAATTTCAATCCTAGCTGCCCACGTTTCAACACACTCTCCAGGGAGTTAGTACTTTATTTAGTACAGTAATAGTACTGTTCTCAAGAACAGTCGCTAAACCACATTTTCTTTCCTGGCTCAGCCGACTTAAATGTCAATACATCTTACTTAAATGTTAACACTGACAGTTTTCCTAAAAGATTCACAACCAACCAACCAATAATCCAACCAACCAACCAACCAACGAAACAATTAACTAATTAACCAATTATTCAACCACAAAACAAACCAAACAAACAAATCAACCTACTTACCTACCAACCAACCTATCAACCAACTAACCAACCAATTAACTAATCAATCAACCAACCAACCAATCAACCGACTACCCAACAAAACATCAATTAACCAGCAAACCATTCACACAACCTTAAAACAAGGAAATTCAAATCTATCAATGCAGTCATACATGCATTACAGAGATCATCACAAGAAAGATCAGCATTGAATGAAGATAAGGAATCTTCAAGCAACACTGGGGCTATAACATTTGATGATGATGATGATGATGATGATAATATTTCAACTCTTTCAGGATGTGAAATGGTGCACATGTGTAGTGCACCTATTTTCTGTGACAGTTGCAATATTTTATTGTTTGTTTACGTTCGCTCAGAGATAGCTCATGATAGCACACATAATATCATGAACACGCTAAACATATTTATCACAACCCGAAATAATGTGCAGTTGAAGCTACTGAATGACAGTGCTGGGCTTGCCTCATAGTGACTCTAAAATACAAGCTATCACGACTGGTCTCCGCTCTGGTCTCCGCTCAAGAAATATATTATCAAGTTCAAATTGAACGCTTCGTTCTAAAAGATGAAAAAGACAAATAATGTTAACCTATGTCTTGCAGACTAGCAAAGACTGTGTTTACACAATGGAGGAATGGGCTGATGAGGCACGGAAGGATCAGCAACATCATTTGGCACCCGGATAAACGTGGACGGTTATAGTTCGCATCTCACGCGACCACCGTGGTCTTGTATCAGAACTGTGTTCCTCTCCCGATTATGACATATGACCATGCCATTCTCGTATTTATTTCTTTGCTTTCCCCCTTGCTCTGTACCCGCCAATTTTTCAAGTTTTCAAGTGTGTTTCTCCTCATCATGTGTGCAAAATCGTGTCTGTCTAAGTCTAATTTCACTGTTCAATTGACAGTTTTCATTACTGAAGACAGAGTGAATTATTTCGTACAGTCTGATCTGTTGGCATGAAACCTACAGTTAAGGGCCTCCGCTAAAGGTCCTGTGTTGTCTTTAAGTGATTACATATATTTAAAATGTTTGATTCAGGTTGCATGTCATAACATGATGACCGCCGTCCTTTTATCTATGAATTTTGACGTCAATTCTGCAAAACTTTCCTGCGTTGATAACTGACATTCCTAACCCCACAAGGACATTACCAGGCTCAACTAATAGTTCAATCAATATCCGGCTAATTGTCCATCGAGAAACGACATGTCCCAATGTTGTTCCAGCAGTTTATGTCCTGATGGCAAATCCCAAGGCTTACACAGATGTTTGTGTCATTAACTACAGTGTACCCAGGCTGATGTAGGCTTTCATGTTGCCAATATTAAATGCCCAGGTTAATGCAGGCGTTCCTGTAGTTGTACAGTCAAGTATTCGGGGTGATTAATAGTTTTACAATAAAGTAAATACATAAATCCTTCTCTTCCTCCGCCCACCCTTCCTCTTCCTGCTTCTGCTTCTGCGGGTGCTTCTGCTGTTGCTGCTGCTGCTTCTCCTCCTCCTCCTCTTCTTTCCTCCTCCTCCTCCTCTCCTCCTCTTCTTCTTCTTCTCTTCTTGTTCTTGTTCTTCTTCTTCTTCTTCTTCTTCTTTTTCTTCTGGTGTTGCTGCTGCTGCTTTTGTTTCTGCTTCTTTCCATACTCTTTTCAAATTTCTATCGTGTATTCTCATCTTAAATTTAGCTTAATGGCCACTGGTCGCCCCAGCACCTATATGTAAATGTGCTTACCATCATCACTATCAAAACCGCTATAAAACACATTTATCAAGTAACAAACTCCGGCGTATTTACCGTGGCCCTTACAGAAAGGAAAGCACAGCCGCACTGTACCCGACCTAGCACGTTATAAGGGGTGACTAAGGGGTGACTAAGGGGTGACTAAGGGGTGTCCGTGAGACTGTCTACCTGGTTCCTTAGACACCTATAGCAGCACAGTCCATCCAATCAGCAACAGGCTTACATAGGGTTTGCCGTGTGTTGGATGCTGGTCTATGCTACTTTGGGAGGCGGAAGACAGGAGAAAAACAAGACAGAGGAAGACAATAATGTTACAGCTTTTATTTCACGTTACAGCATTTAGTTGACGTTATAGCATTTATTTGACGCTACAACATTTAGTTGACGTTATAGCATTTAGTTGACGTTACAGCATTTAGTTGATATTACAACAGTTAGCTCACGTTACATCAATATAATTCACGTTACAGCATTTAGTTCACATTATACATTTAATTCACGTTACAGGATTTAGATCAGGTTATATATTTAGTTCACTTTACAGCATTCACAACACGTTACAGCATTTAGTTCGCGTTACAGCATTTACAACACGTTACAGCATTTTGATGACGTTACAACATTTAGATCACGTTACAATTGTTATTTTACGTTACAGTATTTCCGGCATGGCACATGATTGATTGATTGATTGATTTCAATCAATCAATCAATCAATCAATCAATCGGGTGCCGTCTCCGCAATGAAGGTTGGCTGCTGTGGATCTCCAACACTGTCTGTTTCTCGCCTTGACTGTACATTATGTCAGGCTGATGCTCGTCTATCTCTTGATGTTATCCTCCCACAGTATTTAGTTAACGTTATAGATTCCATTCACGATACAGTATTTAGTTCACTTTACAGTATTTAGTTAAGCTATAGATATAGTTAACGTAGCAGCATTTAGATCACTTTACAGTTTTTATTTCACGTTACAGTATTTAGTTCACGTTACAGTATTTAGTTTACGTTACAGTATTTAGATCACGTTATAGATATGGTTCACGTTACAACATTTAGTTCAACCTTACAGCATTTAGTTCTCGTTACAATATTTACTTCCGTTGCAGCATTTATTTGACAGTCAGACGATCAAAATATTCTTGCAATATGGCCTTAACAAACATGATTGAAAACACAATGGAAAGTCTGAAATTATTTGATAAAATAGGCCGCGATATTAATTAGCAAATTAGAGGCAAGTGAATGTTCTTTATCCCATATAAATAACTATTAGTAAAATAAAATATGTATTGAAAACAACAAGACAAACATTACACACTTTAATTTCACAAAGAACAATTCAAGTCTAGATTGGTAACTTGCCAGTAAAAGGTAAACACAAAGCATTTGCGCGTCATCATTGATAAAATTATAATAATTAATTTTTCCGTTTAAATACTAGTAAAACAAACAGCAAAAACGTCTACTAATGTGATGAAATAAAAATGTAGGTGTTGGTAACTCAAGAAAGACTCTCCATGATTTTAACATACGGATGCATACTGATTATTGCTCTACAGTCTGGGATGCCTGTTTCAAATCAGTCACTACGCGGCTTTATTCAATTCAGAAACTGGCTATTTGGTTTTTCACAGTAAACAAGAAATTGACAGTTATAACATATATAAGCGTTTTAAAACATTAGCACTCCGTGTATGCTTACATTTTTTTTTATTGACAGCTACTTCTACCCTGTGCATTTTATTAATGTGAATCTATACCTTTGTATCTATTACTCCCGTAATTTTCATGAGCTAAAGCTTATATTGCGACTGATATTCTGTGTATATGGACACAAACATGCTCTCGTCAAAACTAAAATGTTTCTCGTGCTCCATACACAAACACTGTATCACACACTTCGCAAAACGTGGAATTCACTAAACCAATAATAATAAAATGTGTTGGGTAACATAATAATGTAAATCTAAATGCAATTATTTCACTATTTATTTATATGTGGAATTAATCATGAATTCCTGTATGCGAGCTGAACATGTGCAGTGATGTACACTACTCGAAAAGTAGCTTTTCTATTTGTGTCGTAATCTCCCTTTGACTTTAGTCTATTTTATGATATTCTTTATTTTAAAGTATCTATTACCACAAGCATATATGTACAATTGAATGTGATTGTCTGTCAATAGTCATTTGAAGATGAGAAAGGTGCAGACAGGTGTGCTTCGGGAAGATAGGCAGGCTTCCATTCAACGATCAAAAACACAGTACATATGTTGGGTTTTCCCCCTAGGACATGCTGGTGTGGTGGGATACGAGCAGGCGGACATATTGGCTGGGTATGCACTACTTCGTGGGGTATTGTTGCATGAAAAGACAGATGTAGTCGGGGCCCTTTTGAATAGTGTGTATATTCAGAAGAACAGATAGATCATCACGACTTGGAGAGAATGGTGCTGCAGGGAGTAACTAGAGGCCCTGGCTGACACTCAAAACTCCGAAGAAAAGTCAGATGTACACATAATCAGAGCACTACTGGTACCCCTAGTATTGGGACTCTTCGCTGGCTGTTGTAGATGTGAACGGGGGACGTATTGGAATGCTCAGAGCGTTATTATGTCGTTTCTTGACTCAACTTAGCTGTCCCTGTCAGAAATACTCGTTTTAAACATTCGTGATTACCGACGGACAGGCAGTTATGATAACTGCTTTATTTACAGAAATCCTCGGACTGCATTGACCGTCTCCACTTTCATTCTAATGCTGGATGTCGTGTTTGAATCCGTCCCGAACTGCCTTGCGATTACATTGCTCGTTTAGTTGTGAAGCCCCTCCAAACTTCTGACCACGCCGCACCGATCTGTCAGTTCTGCTATTATACCATCATTCTTAGTGATGTTCTCTACAAGTTGTCTTATTTCCAACTCTGCTCTCCATTGGCATTACTTTCCACATAGTCCATCAATAGTCTTGGAGACTTACTGATAGTTGGCACTGTCTTCTCGCACGTGACTCTATTTCTCCCCCATGTGTATATCTTCAACAAGTATCGTTTGTGTGATTATCTCCTCTGCCATCGCCATGTTTGTCATGAGACTTGATCCACGATTGAGCCTCAATTAGACCGCAGCTTGGGTCAACGATTCCCATGATGTATTTGAGTGAAAGCAGGTGTCCTAATCTTTCATTGTAGAACGCTTTCAACCGCTGGCTCAGCTAATTTCATTTCATCTATTTGCCTAGATTTTAATGGCAGTGAACACGTAGTTTCTGAGGAAAATGAAAAGAATATCATAGACAGACAGAAAAACCAATGAGAAAGTCTGACAAGAAGCAACAAAAAACCGTAAACTGATTAGAGAAATTAGACGTAGACAGCCAGAATTTGTTGGACACGTTATGAGAAGAAATAAACTAGAGAACCTGGTGACAACTGGCAAAATTGAGGGGAAAAGAACAAGAGGAAGGCAGAGAAGTAAATATCTGGATTGTTTGGCCACGTGGCATTGTCAAAATAAGTACACGGAGATAATCCACGACCCCATGGGCACAGGATGATTGTGATTTCAGCGTGTCATATATACTTATAGTTTCTGCCTTGAAATTATCAACTTAGTGAATAGCATTTACAACTGTTTAAGGAACCTAACAACACACAAGCCTTAACAGGACTCAGCCTTGAGCTGGTCTCCTCACACTGTTGACAGGTTTCACGAAATGTTCCCTGCGTCCATCCGCAAACTTCCTATCTGCCCGAGCCTCCCGATCCTGTTGACCGCATTAAGGCTAACATCGATGTTAGTTAGGTAGTTAGTTAGTTAATTAATTAGTTAATTAGTTAGTTAGTTAGTTAGTTAGTTAGTTAGATAGTTAGTTAGTTAGTTGCATATCATTTACAGGACGTAGCCGTCAACACCAGCATTGTTTTGGCTGTTCGTGATTCCTGGGCAAGTTTACGTTGAGTAGTTTGCCATTGCTTTCTTAACGACCAGCACCCATACCATTTCATAAAAAAGCCACGTCTGTTGCCAAATCGCCCACAGCTGTGTTTCGAACGCGGGTATGCGGGATCACGAACTGCGTCCGTAACATCTTCGCCTCGAAGCGGGATGTGTAGACTGCAAACAGCACTGTCGCAGCCCTGTCCTTATTAGTCTGATTTCGGATGTCTGTGTTCCCAGGCCGGGTGTGACGGATCTGGCCATCAAGGGCACTCCTATCCAGTTCAACCAGCCACGGGCTCACACCAAAGTCAAATGCACACCTCAGTAATAATATACAGATTACACTGTTGTTGACATCCTCTGGATCGATTACGAAATCAGACATAGTCAAGTTTATAAGAGAAACATCTCAATAGACATAAAAGCCGTTGCGGTTATAAAATCTTCATCAGCAAATTCAAATTCAAAACAAAATAACATTCACAGAACTGCATCTAAAACACAAAATTTACAGAAACAATAAAATGGTATTTATCTAGCATGTGGGACCCCTATAGAGAGTCTGTGCACTATTGTACTCCACGAAACCAGCGATCTGGTTCTATACCGTCATTTACTGTTTGTAACCACGATTGCAGCATATATGGAACAGGAATTAGCTCAGGGTAGGAGCATACCCTACAATTACGCGCGCTCTCAAAGTGTTGGATGGTGGAGATTTCGAAATGTAGAGGTGGGTCGGAAACCGAATGAACGGCCTCGGACCAACACAGGCGGTGGTTATTGAAAGGAGATTAGTTGTATGGGGTAACTAACTATATAAATTACCATCTGAGGGTCAGAGGATTTATAACCTCACCTCCCTTTAGACAAAGGATAATAGAATTAAACCGTAAACTGACGGAAGACAAGATTAAACGGTCATTATAATCCAGTACATTATGATTCTACAAACTAGATGGGAGAAGTGCAGGAGGGACACTAGAATATAAACATTTGGATAACTTTGTCACTTGGCACAATCGGGACAGTACACAGACCTGATTAGAGACTGATGATCGTGTGAGAATTGACCCATGACCGTCCGCGCTGATAGGCATAGTAGATAATTATGAATGGGCAACGCGATGCGAGGTTGAAAACACCAACAAACAACCACAAAAAGAAGAACAGCAACAAAAGCCTCTCTAGCCTGTATGAGTATAATGTTTTAAGTGCCTTCGTTATTTAATAACCAGTATTAACTTAAAAAGTGAGAACCGAATATAAAATGTACGTGCGCCCTTCAGTTCAGTAGCATCTCTAACCCAAAACACGTATCTCCAAAATCAGCTTTCACAACACGTATCTATAAAATCAGCTTTCTCCGCTCCGTTAACAAGATGCCAGTTTGGGAATATTGTTTGCAGTAAGATGTATCTCCGTTGACGTGTTAGCAAATTGTGGAGAAGCTGGTGAAGATGGCAGCTGAAGATAGGAAAATGACCAACATGAATTTCGCATTTCACACACAAGTAGGCAGGATTCTGCCGGAATCCAGGGCAGCGATCTAGGATATAAAAAAGAATTTGTTTAAACAATGGGTGTGTAAGGTAACGGGCCACCAATGGCGCACGATTTTAGATGGGTATACTGATAGGTTGTCAGAATAACGGACAGAAACACAGACAGTTTATTAACGATAGGGCAAGATGAAACGATTGTTTTACTGAATTGAAAGAGGTATGTCCTGGAGTATATTTTTGGGATCTATTGTTTGACTCATCTGTACATATGGGCGTGTGCTTATATATATTGAAAATCAGGTCTTAGTCAGATATGACTGGGCTACTCTATGATAGTAGGCGGTAATATCTGTTTTCGGCTAGCGCCGAATTTTGGATGGCACTCACCAAACCCGACACCCCATATTGTGTCAACGGCTTCAGGCAGAGGAGCGCAATTTGGAGGGTACAAACTGTACCCTTGTGCTGGGAAATCCAACCAAAAGACTAAATGTTATGACAGGGCAGACCAGGCTCTAAGCTTGGTTGGTAATTGGTCTATGATCGAAGCTCCGACAGGCGGACAATTAGAGCATGTATTTACTGATCGGGCTGCTTCTGCAGCTTGTCTTGTTCCATATCTATTGGTGTTACCTTTCCTCTGGAGCAAACTAAAGAGAGGGATCATGCTGCATGGGCAACACATGGTCTCTAAATTCAGCCCAGGCTTTGTGCTATGGAGAAGTATTACTTTATTTTACAAACTATCGGGTAATCAAGACGGCAAGGTGCCAGTCATATACATCCCTGGCTACCCCTTCTTCTAGGCACTGGATTAGAATCTGCCGATAATGAATTAACTCAAGCCTGTGGAGGCAACCCAGGTCAATCCCCAGCCATGCCATTTGTGCTGTTCTGAATCACGATGTGGTTATATCGTCACAAGCCTCTCCGCATATGTGGAGTTATATTGCATTCCTTACATTCCCGATGCTATCTGGACTTTGGGAGAATACGATCACTGCAATACAGCCTTTGTGGAGATGGTACTTTAGTACCGGCTGGGAAAACAGTCTCTGTTCAGACATTGCACTGATAATGTCAGGACCTAAACGATCTGGTCATCAATGCATCCGACTTAAGATTTAAAACTCAGTCTTACATAATATTCACAACCAACAACCCACCAATCAACAGCTAAACAGCCAACCAAGCAGCCAACAAATCTATACATGAATCAACTAACCAACCAGCCAACTAACCAACGAACCAACCAAACAATCAACCATACTTGACTATCATGACGAACAAGATAAACGGCGAAGAGCAACAACACTGTAACGTAAAATGGCATCTGCATATCTTCAGACGCTCACTAGAATAAAAAACAAGAAATCAGAACTATCAAAGCAATATCCAAAAATAGGCTCACTGAAAAATTGTGAGTGACCTTAAACTTAGGTATGGCTGCGAATGCTGAGCATCGTATAATGAAATTAAGCGATGCTAGAGGCAGTGGAGATGCGGATTTTTGAGTGGAATGTTAATAATATCAGAGCAAAGAAAGATTCTAAACGCGGTGGTATTGGTTGGTGCAGGCGTTAATATAACGCGCTTGAAAATCATAAGGTAACAAATGGCAATTCATAACAGCAGATGGAAGGGTAGTCGTGTTTGAGATGCCTCCCCACCCTTCAGAGTCAAGGGTACAGAGTCCCATCTCAATATGGAGCTGGAAATGGTTCCAAGAACCATTGGTGTCCATTTATGTATCACGTACCCGGATTTCTTGAGACGTTAGATCGGTTACCTAGCCTTCATGATAAAGGCGAAAAAACAGAAAGTCGTGTGTGCAGGTTATGCATCCCTCAGGAGTTGGAAACTAACAAAAACATAGATGGTAAGGTTGCTGCCCTGATACAATTGTTACAACATAAAACATACCCACGAGTATATAGAGTCCGTTACCATGGGTGGAATCTTTCCAGAGGAAGCAAACTATACATAAATGTATGCCGAAGACAGACGCCGTGCCCTTTGGGTAAATAAGTAGATAGGACACATTCCTGTCGAATGATGAACGAAGGAGAAGAAGAAAGTGGAAAATACAATTATAACGTGTAATGGAAGAAGGTGTCAGAGATTTACAGAAAAATGGGCTGTGCAAAGGGTGGCATTTAAACAAAATGAAAAGTATCTTATGAAATATGATGTCAGAATAAGTGTACTGAAATGTTATACAACAACCTTCTCTGCTGTGTAGAATCGAAACTGGGAATGTGAACGAACAATATGGGATGCGTTTGGAAGCAACGATGATGTTGTTTCTGAGAAGAATGTGAATATCGTGGACTGCCAGGGTAACAGACGAGTGCCAGAAAAAGGCTAATGGAAGTAGAACAGCATAAACAAATATATGAGATGAGAAAACCGCCATTGGATGACATCATGACGACTGGAATCATCAGCAGCAGAAGAAGCGGCAGGGCCAAACCAAGAGTAATGATATTGTACTGTCTCAGACGGGGTCATGAAGGAATATCGTTAATAGAATCGATTCAGAACACTCACGTCCAAGATCATACACGAATGCCTACATCATTTAGTAGTGCATCATCATCATCAAGTGTCATGCCAGCTGGCGGAGGCGTTCATAGCTCTCCACAGATCTCGGTCTTTGGTGTTCTGGATCAACTCTGCTGATGATATTCCTCCATGCCACCGTCTCAATCCATCCAGTATCATTTATTTTGGTCTTCCTGTGCCTCTCTTTCCCTCGATCTTTACAGTTGTCACGTTTTATCCAATGCCTCTCTTCTCATCAGATTACCAAAGAAAGCCGTTTGTCTCTTTCTTATTGTTGTATATAATGTTCTAGTTTAATTAGCCTCTTTCAGGAAATCGCTGTTACTTACACTTTAGCAGGGCACATGGTGATAAAAGGCACGTGAATTTTATCAGGCTCAGCAACCAAGTCATAGATAGCAGCCTGCAATCTTTGCATACAATCAGTTATGTCTGAACGCATTTCACTAAGCCAAACTATTTCCTGTTGACCTTGCATTCCAATCCATCTTACCAACTAACTAATATCATTCTCACAAACAAGGGTGCTCATGTCTACGCAACATGTCCTAACATGTTCTCGTGATACACCTCAATATTGACTCTCTGCCAACATCTTTAGATAATAAGACAGGTAAATACATACACTCCGAACAATGAATAGACACATATAACACACCATGAAAGAGATTACTATGCCAGAACTGAATTTAAAATTTCAGTTTGTCGATACCTATATACGCCTGTGAGACCCGGACACTTCCTACACAAGTTGAACAGCGCATAAATGCCTTTGAATATGAATGTTATAGACGAGTTCTAAGAATATCTTGTGTAAAGAAAAGACCAAATGCATCATTACTTCAAGAACTCAGTTGGCTTTCAAGACAATAATACATAGAAAATTGAAATAGTTTGGTCACTTGACACATCACGAAAGTTTGGAGACAACAATAATGGGAGGGGGGGGGGGAAGAGTATATGACTGGGAAGAGAGGAAAAGGAAGGCCAAAGAGAAGATGGGTGCAGGATGTGGTGGATGATCTCTAGATTGGGTGTATCGGAAGCGGGACATCTTTCTTATGATCGAGAGGTATTCCGGGAGGTTCTTTTGGGAGCGAGGTTCTGCAAAGGACATGCTACTGAATGAATGAATGAATGAATGAATGAATGAATGAATGAATGAATGAATGAATGAATGAATGAATGAATGAATGAATGAATGAGATATATATGCCAGAACTGCATTAAACATTTTCAATATGTAGATACATATGCCAGAACTGGATTTGATATTTCAGTATGTAGATAGATACTTTTGTCAAAATAATTAAACAATATTGGAATAGCAAATGAAGGGGGAAAGCAACTCTAAAATCCACGTGTATGTCCAAACTGGAAAGAAAACACACCACACACAAAACAATCACAATATCGTCTATCCAGTCATTCGTTTCTACCTCGGCAACGGTGAATTAGCATTACCAGCGGTAAAGGTGTGCAAATGCAATAACTAATGGGGAAACAACAGGTGGGTCAGGTCATATGTACGAGAATATATAGGGGAGCTGCGGTAGTGTATTGGCTAGACGCTCGCCTGCCGATCTGGTGCTTATAGGTTCGAATCTGTGGTGAAGCTGATTTTCAAACTTACACCAGGCTCCCTTGTCCAACCTGAACTTGGCATTAGGAAATATTTTGGGAAGTAAAAGCGTGCTACTGACCCCATGACCCACCGAGTGCCCAGTGGGTTATAAAAGTACCCCATGACCCACCGAGTGCCCAGCGGGTTATTAAAATACCATAGGTCAGCATGGCCGAGTGGATAAGAGAGCTCGTTCTTGTTGCGCTGTGTATTGTTGCGCAAGTAAAAAATCCCTTCGCAGTTGAAATTCGAAAAAGAGTAGCCTGCCGGAGCTGTCCGGGCAAAATTTCGAGTTAAAAATCTACCCAAAGTATTTCAGGATCCCCGCCGGTGCTACGGAGTTCGTGCACTGAGCTGAGATTCTCTGGACACAGGCTTGAATTAGGAGTAGAACGGAGCACTTATGGTTTACACTCGTGTGCCGTAATGTTGATCCGTCGAATAAATTAAACTAAACTAGCTCGTTCTTAACCACCCGGTGTGTTGATGCCGGGTTTAATTCCTACACCGGTCAGATTGATTAAAATGTTGACTTCTCATCCTTGACTTGGGAACGTAAATTTGAAGTACCTCAGAAGTCGGAGTGGGTTCGCCTTCTGGAGAGGGACACTGTTAATATGTAAAGCGAATAAGCACTCACACATCAATCCATTGCACTGAATGTAGAATATGACATGGTGCAGAGACCACGCTTGAGTTAAAGCAAGCCAAACACAAATTTTAAAATAGGTGTCTTGCACCAAATGACCAATGCACTCTAAGGCATATTGAGTGTCCTTTACGACAGCAAAGAAGGTAAGAACCCCTTTTACAGCCCTTGAGGGGTATCGAGCATGTGGTGTTAGAGCCATATTTAGAGACCAATCGGTACTAGAGGGGTAATTTGATCCACATCCCGCCGGTCGACATTACCGCCCAAGACATTTCCTGGTGCACAGTTTAGACGGGGCCGACCTGAGAGCCCGGGAAACGTTTACACATCCGGGTATGTGAACATTACCTTGCGGCGACATGTCTTCGTTAGCAAACTCAAACACCATACAAGACGCAGACCAGAATAATAACAATATTAAGACATAATATCGGACATAATAATAAGGGAAACATTAAAAAAGGAGACAATGTGAAATGTGAGTACGAAATAAACATAAAAAATAGGAAAAAACACATACACATACACGCAAACGCACATGCACAAAATCCGATTAAAAAACAAAAAACACTGCACACAGATATTGGCAATCGTTTCGCCCGAAATCTGTATCAATTGACCAACAAGAAAACAAACAGAAACAAATGCAAATATATAAAAAACGAACAACACAAATTCGTACTTCCAGCTGTGTCCAGTCCAGGAGAATGAAAGCTGAATACCGAAATGTGATCTACTTAAGCTGCACAACTTTGTGTCATTTTATATTGCCTACTTAACTAAGCGTGGGACTGATCCAAACAGTCTGAGGTCTCTAGTTAATTACCTTCTCACATTTCACTTCGTTTCCATAGTTGTAAACTTGTTTACATACTATTATTATATCTTAGAAGAGTCATTATTTATGTCTTTTTTGTTGTTGCGGTTTATGGTTTATTGTTAAATGTTTGTCACAGCCACGTATTTATTATCGTGACCAGGTACAGGGACAACAGACCAAGACACAATCTGTACCGTAGTTTTCTGACTGGATTTCTCCACTTGAGATGCCAGCTCTATAAAAGTTGAAAATATCCTCAGAAACAAACAGCGAGGAACCATTCTTCTTTTTCTTCCTCCTCCTCTTCTTCCTTCTTCTTAAAGTCGCTTTAAATTCGACAGGGTCTACTTCATTGCACCGGGTTTTTATCTCATATGGCTAAGTCTCTTTCCGCAGCAAACTGTCGAAAGCGTCACACAAAGCACAAACTCCGTAGTTTCAGCAACGATCCCCCAGGAGTATCCTTAAAAAAAAACTCATGAACCGAAGGACGCTGCCCGAAATCGAACCCACAATCTTCAGAGCCCGAGTCAGACGGCTTGACCATTTCGCCACGGAGACTCTCTTTCTCCTCTTCTTCTTCCTTTACCCAGTTTGGGAACCATTGCAGTAGACACAACAATACATCGTTTTTCCCTAACCCCTCCCTTTTACCTCTCAGAAGCAGACCCCATACGAGCGGGAGTGGGGAGATTGGAAACGATAAACAATTACACTCTCAGAGCTGTCACGGAAAAATAAAACGAGGAAATACGGACTACCGTAACCTTCTCTAGAGAAATGGCTGGCTCACCCGCAGCGTGGAGAGATGAGCTTTCTGATAGCTGCTGCCGGTACTGCTAATCCCTGGACAGCCCTATCATGTTGGGCAACTTGTACTGTCAGAAAACAGGCCAGGCGGTTTGTTCCTCATTTCAAACTCAGTGGTTGGTAGCGGGTAGCAATCAGTGGTCAAAGTACCAGACTATTATTGGAAAGGGTGAAAGTGTGAAGGTGTATTGGACTGCCGCTGTAATGTCATTTAGGGTGAATTGTTATCGAAAAGATACTATGTTAATCATTATGCTGTAATGAGTGTTTTAATGTTGCATGTCCTTGGCAGGACGTTACGAGGAGCCCATACCCCAGGTTTATTTCATCATCATCTGTATGTGCCATGTCGATAAGCGTGGGCGGATATGTTTCGCCATCTTACACGATCATCATGGTCGTGGATCAGCTCAGTGTTCTTGTCTCGACCATGCCGTGTGGCCAGGCCATCCAGGTATTTACTTCTCCGCCTTCCCCTTGTTCTTTCCCCCTCAATCTTGCCACTTCTCACCAATGTCTGCAGTTTATTTATTCTCCTAACATGTCCAAATAATTGTTATTATCTACGTCTAATTTCTCTAATCAGATCACGGTTTTCTTCTGCTTCTTTTAATAATTGGTTTTCCTGTCTTTCCATGGTATTCTTTGTGTTTTCTATTACACGAAACATGACTATCTTGGTATCTGCAAAGAAGGTAGTTTGCTATTGCGTTGATTTACTAAACAATATTTACGTTCAGTTGTTAGTAGTCAACGTGGATGTCCAACTGGCCAGTGTGGGGAATGAACCATGTTCCCCGCCGTAAGTGCACTAGAATTTTAAACGGAAGCGGATTAAGCCCTACACAGACGTCGGTCGTACTGTAACGTTGTGTATTGTTGTTAAATTTGAGTTGTTATGAAAAGGTATGCATTTTGACCATTATACTGTACTATACTATTGATGTTTTGTTGTTAAATATGAATTATTGTTGAAAAGATACGCATTTTGGTTAGTATAATGTACTGAACTATTGCTGTATCTTCGTTAAGTGTGAAGTATTGGTGAAAAGGTACGCATTTTTACTGTTATAATGTACTGTACTATTGATGTATTACTGTTAAAGTTGAATTATTGTTGAATAGATACGCATTTTGAGTACTGTAATGTACTGTACCATTGCGGTATTGCTGTTAACTGTGAATTATTGTTGAATAGATACGCATGTTCACTATTGTAATTTACTGTACCATTGCTGTATTGCTGTTAACTGTGAATTATTGTTGAATAGATACGCATGTTCACTATTGTAATTTACTGTACCATTGCTGTATTGCTGTTAACTGTGAATTATTGTTGAATAGATACGCATGTTCACTATTGTAATTTACAGTACCATTGCGGTATTGCTGTTAACTGTGAATTATTGTTGAATAGATACGCATGTTCACTATTGTAATTTACTGTACCATTGCCGTATTGCTGTTAACTGTGAATTATTGTTGAATAGATACGCATTATGACTATTATATTGTACTGTAGCTGTCGCTATGGCTAAGGGGTTACAAATGTAATTCGCAATCCCGGATACCGCTTTCTGACCGTCTTGCGCTGGTTGTCATAAAATGGTATGCATGTCGGCCGTTCAGAAAGCAATGGCAAACTACTGAACATAAACTTGCCAAGAGGTCACAAACACCCAAAAAGTGCTAGCATTGACTGCGACGTCGTGTAAAGGATATGCAGCTAATTGTACTGTACTGAAAAGCTGCGTATTTTGAACATCATATTGTCTGTACTGGTCGCTTTTACACACTTAAAGCACATGGAACTAGACCTATAACTGTTTAAACCAAATGGCTCTCAATGGGTTATGTTGTCGTTGTCAGGTTGGCCGCTTTTACTTCTCAAGACTTTTCTTGGTACCCATTTTAGGCTGAGTAGACTTGAGAGGCTAGGTCATGTTTAACAATTCGAATCCGTCTGGATAAGGGTCGAACCCAAGACCACAGGAACCAATGTTATAGTGGTAAACACTTACAAGAATAAACATGGAGATAAAATCAGTTGTTCATGATATCTGCCTTTCGAATGTATCCGCGTCAAAACAGGCAGTGCAGACAGCTTAAGTGAGACCACTCAAATATCGCTGTTCTACAAAGATCTGGGAGCCGAACTCAGACAGCAGAGATGTAAATGCAAACGGAGTTAAGAAAATCATTGACTAGGATGGAAAAATGACAACTACAGAGAGAGTTCAGTTAAAAATGAGTGCAAGAACAATTGCACAGTTATGGATCGGCAAAGTTCTGGGAGCAGTTCTCAGATAGCAGATATATAAATGCAGCAATGGTAAATAAAATCATTGACAAGGATGGAAAAATGACAACTGCAGAGACAGTTCAGTAAACAAAAATGAATGTAAAAACAGTAATACAGATATGGATCTGCAAAGATCTAAGAGCCGGTGTCAGACAGCAGATATATAAACTGCAGCAAGGATAAAGACAATCATTGACCAAGATTGAAAAATGACACCCGCAGAGACAGTTCAGTACCAAATGAGTGAAAGAACAGTTACACAGTTATGGATACAGCCTAGGTTTGTCACTGATATGTATATCCGGTATTTGGGCGGGAGATGACATTTTGATATACTAAGCCAAAAAATTATGTTTAACTTGTGTGGACGTCTCAGCATGTCCACATTGCCGTGTCAGTATAAATCTTCAAGCTACATCTTCATCATCAGACGAATTTTACAACAAAAAGATGAACAAGGCAAGTGGGTCGACTTTATTTCACCTGGATTTATCCCTTATGGCTGGGTCTCTTTCCGCAGGGCGGCTGCCGACAGCTTCGCTCAAAGTACGAACTCCGTAGCTCCAGCGACAACCCCCGGAGTCTCGGAGAAAATTGCATTCGTGAACCGAACGAGGTAGCCCAGAATCGAAGCCACAATCTTCGGGGCGCGAGGCTGTCGGTGTAAGCACTTGGCCACATAAAGAAGTATTATCGTTATACAAGCGGGTTGCGGTAGCGCAGCGACTAGTGGCACTGCTTCCTGGTTCGGTGGCCACGAGTTTGAATATTCTTCGAGGCGGGGTTTTGTCTCAGATGACCATAGCAATGTTTCTTCTTTTTTTTTTGGGGGGGGGGTTCAAATTTTCATCTTCTCTCCATTGCTCTCTTTTTCTTTCATCTGTTCATTCTTCTCATACCGTTCTTATGTCTTAATGTAGTAACTGGAGTGTTTTCTCCGTGATAATATGTTGCGTTTTGTGTATGTATTTGCTTACTGATGAAGGTTAGTCCCCGAAACGTCCTGTGTCTTCCGTAATTTTGTTTTGTTAAGCTGTATTATTTCCTTTTATTTTATATTGTTTACATTTGGACATAATTGGAGGATAATAACGGAGGGGTATATGTCCGGAAAGAGAGAAAGAGGAAGGCCAAAGAGAAGATAGGTGCGAGATGTGACAGATATCTCCTGATGGATGTATCGGGCACAGGGACATCTTGTTTATGACAGTTGTTCCGGAAGGTTGTTATGGGAGCTAGGTTCTGCAAAGGACATGTTACTGAATGAATTAATGCATTTGGACATAAGGATGATTTATCGCCATACTGGGGTCACCGTGTTATATCATTTGTTTCGTGGTATACTCCGCACTTTCAATGCTAAGTGAACAGAAATGTATATTATAATACTTGTTTATTTGATTGTGTGTCATGTTTGGTCTAAAGTTACTTTCTGTTTGGCACTGAATCAGTTAAACCCTTGATCTTCTTCATCTTTTTGTAGTCCACGCCCCGTGGCATTGGTGATCATATCTGCCCATAGTTTTTTTTTTCTTCTGTGATGCGATTCCTCCATGCCATGATGTCAAACTGCCCAGCATCTTCTCTCTTGGTCTTTCCCTGCATCTCTTGTCCTCCAACCTTCCAGTTGTGACGACATACTCCAGCTTTCTTCTTCTCATGACATTCCCAAAGAATATTATTTGCTTCCTTGTAATGCGAGTAACAGGTTCTCTCTGTAAGTAAACTTCTTTCAGTATATCTTCATTGATCTTTTATCTGTCTACGATATTCTCTTCATTCTTCTATGAAACCACATCTCGGCATTCCCAGTAAAAGCATGCAAATCCACGAATTATGATACACTCTCCTAGAATCATGCACATGTGTATGTATACTTTTGTATGAATGTTTGTTGATGGCTATAGATGTATGTATGTGCGCTCACACATATCAGTCCACACAGACTTTATGACTCGCCTCATAACAACATAAAGGAGGACATAATATGAGTTTTGTTAGTATAACCAACATACGTGGGTGCACATTTCATTGCTCTTCAATATTCGTCCACTAGGGTCAACCCATTCACTGGCACCCACTCACGCTTTGTAAGTACTATCCACTAGGACTCCTCAGTTTCTATTCCCAGATAGCTATAACAGTTTCTCGATCTACCTTCCTGCCTCCGCCCCTCCCCCCTTCTTTAATATACCACTTCCACTCAAGCACCTGGGCTGCTCACTGAACCGTTACACCCACCACCCTGATATCATCCTACACCTCACTCTCTCGACTGTGTATGAAAGAAGATAACGGTGACATTCGGGTAATACACATTTTGGGATTCTCAGGTAAGTAGGAATACATTTTTTCTCAAATTTTCATTTAATCTCCATTGCTCACATTTTGTCATATTTTTATTCTTCTCATCCATCTTTTTATTCTTCTCATCCCATCGTTACGTCTTAATGTAGTCACCGGAGAGTCTTCTCTGTGACTATATGTTGTGTTTTGTGTATGTATGTGTTTGCTGATGAAGGCTAGTCGCCGCAACGTCCTGTATGCGTCGTAATTCTGTTATGTAAAACTGCATTGCTTTGTGTGTTTTTTTTATATTGTTCCTAGAATACGGGAGTGGTGAGGAAGAATGATTGCCAACCCCAGTTGACACAGCAATTGTTTATGATTGTTGTCAAAGCGTGAGAAGGGTAGAAATAATGCCAGCACTAAAGAACACAAGATAACTATCACTAAAGACCATAATTGCATAGGCTGTTGCAGTGGCAATCATAATTTCAGAACTAATGACGCACAATTAAGGCCGTGTTCCTCTAATCTCCTGTGTATTGTAAGTAGATGCCTAGCCTACTCTGCGACAAACCGTGTGCACATTGTAGAAGTTCGACTTCGAAAGAAGTAGGCCTTACGACAACAGCCATCGTATTACTGTAACTATTTTATACCCAGGACTTTTCGCACAACAATCTTCATTTGTATTTTAATTGAAACAATGTTATACGAAAATAAAATACTCCTTCATTCTTCTATTTCATGTCCTGAAGCAGGAATCTGGAGTCTGTGATGTAATATCACCCCACTTTTTGTATCCCTGAATGCACGGATAAATAGTTGATCAGTCTTTTCCTATGTTAGGTGACGGCGAACGCAAGCGTCAAACAATCGTCCGGCTGCACTCGTGGCATTATCAGTCTCGGGCTAAATAAACTACTGTTGTAGTAGAATAACGGAAGTTGTCATTTGGGGTAGCCAGATTTTTTAAATGTGCCTTGACAAAACGCTACAAAATCAGCAGAAGCATGACACGATGTTGTGGACATGCGGCGATGATGATATGTAGGATACACAGGGAAGATTATATGTAGGCTACACGGGGAAAATGATATGTAGGATATACAGGGAAGATGTTATGTAGGTTACACGGGGAAGATGCTATGTAGGTTACACGGGGAAGATGATATGTAGGATACACAAGGAGGATGATTTGTAGGATACACGGGGAAGATGATATATGGGATACACATGGAAGATGATATTTAGGATACACAGGGGAAGATGGTATTTGGGATACACAGGGACGATTATATGTAGGATACACAGGGAAGATGATATGTAGGATATACAGGAAGATGATATTTAGGATACACAGGAAGATGGTATTTGGGATACACAGGGAAGATGATATGTGGGATACACGGAGAAGATGATATGTAGGATACACAGGGAAGATGGTATGTAGAATACACAGGGAAGATGATTTGTATGATACACGGGGAAGATGATATTTATGATACACGGGGACGACGGTATTTGGGATACACAGGGAAGATAATATGTAGGATACAGAAGGAAGATGATATTTAGGATAAACACGGAAAATGATATGTAGGATACACAAGGAAGATAATGTTTACGATACACAAGGAAGATAATGTTCAGGACAAACAATGAAGATGATGATTAGAGTACATAGGAAAGATTATTTTTAGAACACAGTCGAAAATTATGTTTAGCACATAAATTGAAGATTGTGTTAACACACAGGGAAGATGGTGTGTAGTACAGAAAAGGAAGGTGATATGTTTATTTGTAAGAGATAAAACGATGTTTAGGACGCAGTGAGAAGGTGATGTGTAGAACACAAAGGCAAGATAATGTTTAGGACACAGAGGGAAGATGATGTTTACGATACACATGGAACATGATGTTTAGGACAGACGGGAAGATTAAGTTTTGTTAGGACTGATAGCAAAGATTATGTTTAAGACACTTTGGGAAATGGCGTTTAGGAAATACATGTAAGATTATATTTAGCACACATAGAGATGACTATGTTTAAGAGACAAAGAAAAGTTCATGTTAAGCACACATAGGAAAGATCATGTTTAGAATATACAGGGAAGGTTATGTTTATGACACACAGGATAGATGATGTTTAGGACACACAGAATAGATGATGTTTAGGTCATACAGGATAAATGATGTTTTTGGCACGCAGGATAGAAGATGTTTTAGACACACGGGGATAATGATATCTAGTACACACATGGAAGGTTATGATTAGCACACAAAAGGAAGATGATGTTTTGACAACCTCGAAAAGATAATGGTTTATACACACATAGAAGATGATGTTTAGAATACAGAAGAAAGAGAATGTTTAGGGCACATAGGAAATATTATATTTAGAATAAACAGGGAAGATGGTGCTTGGGACACACGGAAGATGATGTTTATGACACAAAGAGGACGATATTGTTTAGGGCACAGGGGAAAATGGTGCTTTGGACACATAGAAAAGATGATGTATACGGTACACATTGAAAAGTATTCTAAGACATAGAGGGAAGATGATGTGTAGGACACACACAAATGGACTGTGATGTGTGGGACACACACATGGAATATAATGTGTAGGACACACACACACACACACACACACACATGGACTGATGTGTAAGACACAGTCATGGAATATGATGTGTAGGACACACACACACACACACACACACATGGACTGTGATGTGTAGGACACAGGCATGGAATATGATGTGTAGGACACACACACACGTGGACTGTGATGTGTAGGACACACGCATGGAATATTATGTGTAGGACACACACACATGGACTGTGATGTGTAGGACACGCGCATGGAATATTATGTGTAGGTCACACACACGTGGATAGTGATATGTAGGACACACGCATGGAATATGATGTATAGGATACACACACAGGAAAGATGATGTGGAGGATACACACATAGAAGATGATGTGTAGGACACACATGGACGATGTGTTTATCACACACACGGAAGACCTAGGCACGCCTCACGCGGACCTTGGGACTGAAAGAATTACAACCGAAGAATAACTTACCAGAGACAAAACGATTAATGTTACTGCATCACATTAGGTTCTCGCCGGTGTTACAAAGAGCATCAGTGCCCAGGCTGAAACTCCACCGGTGTTATGTATGACCGACGGTTGGTTTTATCCGTGTGCAGTAAGGATGCTTCCTGAAGAACAAACAAAAGCAATAATATGAAAGTGAATCTTGGAAAATATATGTGTAAATTATGAAGAACTTTTAAGCAATAGAGATGTGGTTCCTGAGAAGAATGTTGCAAATTTCTTGGACTGCCAGAGTAACCTAAAGATGATTGGCTGAAAGAGGTTAATGAAACTATAGTATGTCCACATTTGTTTGCCTTCATTCACGATCAATTATTTTGAAAACTGTCTGTTGCATCGTTATGAAATTTTTCAAGCCGTCTTATATTTACCCCCACCCAAGGAATATGTCTTTGATAGGTCCAAAAACAAATTAAATCATTGAAAGCGGCG
The DNA here is from genome assembly GCA_963921405.1 of Cepaea hortensis. NCBI lineage: Eukaryota > Metazoa > Mollusca > Gastropoda > Stylommatophora > Helicidae > Cepaea > Cepaea hortensis. The sequence continues at coordinate 24,781,887 of OY992880.1, read as the reverse complement.
ACATTCCTTTGATGTTTTGCTGAACAACTAGTGATTTCTCGCTAAAAAAAGTTACGTTTACGGTAATGGGGACCTGCAAATTCAGATGACAAACAAAGGCGTATCCGGATTCGTATGGGAGTGGGTGCAGACAGACAGACAGACAGACAGACAGACAGACAGACAGACAGACAGACAGACAGACAGACAGACAGACAGACAGACAGACAGACAGACAGACAGACAGACAGACAGACAGACAGACAGACAGACAGACAGACAGACAGACAGACAGACAGACAGACAGACAGACAGACAGACAGACAGACAGACAGACAGACAGACAGACAGACAGACAGACAGACAGACAGACAGACAGACAGACAGACAGACAGACAGACAGACAGACAGACAGACAGACAGACAGACAGACAGACAGACAGACAGACAGACAGACAGACAGACAGACAGACAGACAGACAGACAGACAGACAGACAGACAGACAGACAGACAGACAGACAGACAGACAGACAGACAGACAGACAGACAGACAGACAGACAGACAGACAGACAGACAGACAGACAGACAGACAGACAGACAGACAGACAGACAGACAGACAGACAGACAGACAGACAGACAGACAGACAGACAGACAGACAGACAGACAGACAGACAGACAGACAGACAGACAGACAGACAGACAGACAGACAGACAGACAGACAGACAGACAGACAGACAGACAGGCAGGCAGGCAGACAGACAGGCAGGCAGGCAGGCAGGCAGGCAGGCAGGCAGGCAGGCAGGCAGGCAGGCAGGCAGGCAGGCAGGCAGGCAGGCAGGCAGGCAGGCAGGCAGGCAGGCAGGCAGGCAGGCAGGCAGGCAGGCAGGCAGGCAGGCAGGCAGGCAGGCAGGCAGGCAGGCAGGCAGGCAGGCAGGCAGGCAGGCAGGCAGGCAGGCAGGCAGACAGACAGACAGACAGACAGACAGACAGACAGACAGACAGACAGACAGACAGACAGACAGACAGACAGACAGACAGACAGACAGACAGACAGACAGACAGACAGACAGACAGACAGACAGACAGACAGATAGATAGATAGATAGATAGATAGATAGATAGATAGATAGATCCCCGCCAGAAGCCGGGCCTTGTCAGCTAGTTTATTTATATAATCACGTTTCATGAAAGAACCCCCATTTGGAGACACCTCTGAATCTTCGCGCTGTTTGTTTCAAAACGGAAATCACGTGAAAATTTCAAAAAATGCCCGAACGTCTCTTGGTGAAGCTGTAATACTGTTAAAATCATGGACGTAATCTCTATGTCGTAATTAATATACCGCATATAAACTAACTTTGAAATCTGCTGTAAAATCTCCAGAACAAAAATTTTTTTGTTGGGTGGTCATAATGATAAGGTTAGATACTAAATCTCATCATTTTCCCCCAGCTGGTTAATGAGATATTGAATTTTATATTGAGGCAACAAACAAAAAAACACACTATAGAACATTATGTACAACAATAAGAAATAGAGAAACAGCTTTCTCTGGCCATGTAATGTGAAGAGAGGTATTGGAGAACATCGTGACAACTGGAAAGATCAACGGGAAGAGAAGCAGAGGCTTACCAAGAGAAATTATACTGGATTTACTGAGACGATGTCAAGGAGGAATATCTTCTGCAGAGTTAATTCAGAGCACTAAAGATCTGTAGAGAGATATAAACGCCCAAGCCAGCTGCCAGATCACGCGATGATGATGATGATGATGATGATGATGATGATGATGAAAGAAGTGATACTTATGCGGAAAAAAAATTCAATTTAATAAATTAAAAGGAGCTTTGCAACAGATAAAGCAATTACATTAATGCTTTGTGCATTGGAACAAACAGGACAACATAGTTATATGCATGTTTTATAGACAGACGCCATAAATAAAAAATGCACGATTTCTTGACCTGACATATTTCGCTGTATCTCATCAGGTTCATAGCTCAGAGTCATATGTCATATGAAGTAGACAAACAAATCATACTTTGACTGAAATACTATGTACATAGTCGATGATATTGGTCGAGAACGTTAACCTCACGGAAGTCTTAACACTTAACAGTTTTCTATGCACACAGAAGGACTTCCTGTTAAGTTTAGACTTCTGTGTGGCTAATTCGACCTTCGACCAATATCAACGACTATATACTTAGTATTTAAGCAAAAAGTATTATTTGTTTGTCCACTTCATACACACATAACTCTGAATTATGCACCTGCGAGATGCAGCGAAATATGCCAGGCAGGAAATCGTGCAATATTTTATTTATGTCGTCTGTATCAAATTCAATAAGGGACTACATTGTTTTGAGAAGAAGCTTTGCAACAACTAAAGCAATTACATGAACGCCTTGTGGGTTGGAACAAAAATAACGACAGGGTTATAAGAGTGTGCACATTTTTTTTTTTTTTTCAAAGTACAAGTGTGACCCCCAGACGTTTGTTAAATCAGAAACGATGCTGGCTGATGATGATGATGATGATGATGATGATGATGATGATGATGATGATGATGATGATGATGATGATGACGATTATAATGATGATGATGATTATGTTGATGATGATAATTATGTTGATCGTAACGATAATATTTAAGATAATGATGATGATGATGATGATGATGATGATGATGATGATGATGATGATGATGATGATGATGATGATGATGATGAGGATGATGATGATGATGATTATGTTGATGACTATGTTGATGAAGAGGATGATGATTTTGATAATTATGTTGATTGTAATGAAGATGATTATGATAATGTTTATGTTGATGATGATAATATTGATAATTATATTTATGTTGATTATTATTATTATTATTATTATTATTATTATTATTATTATTATTATTACTATTATTATGTTGATGATGATGATTGTATTGAGGATAGTGATGATTACATTGGTTGTGATGAATATAATGTTGATGATTATAGTTATGATGATTATTTTGATGCTGGTTATGTTGATGATGATAATGGTGATGCTTGTGATGATGATGATGATTCTCTTGATAATGGTGTTTATGTTGTTGATGATGATGACGATTATGGTGATCATGATTGTGGTGATGATGATTATCACTATTATGATGATAATAATAATGACAATGGTCCCATAACAAAAGCTTGTAAACATCGGCTTCCAGATATTTCCCTCGCGTTTTTCAAGTGTTAAAAATAATTTTTCATTTGCAAGTGAGGCACGAGATGGTGGCATGTACTTTTCCAAATTGTAATCTGACCAATCAGCGAGTGGTTTTGAATATTACGGATATCTGCTTACAGATGGTTGAATTGTCAAGGCAGAAATTCAAAGAAGAACGAACATTTCTCTACATAAACTAAAGCCATTGAAACATTTATGGATTGAATTGATTTGAGTCAAGAACCGACACCAGAGCACTCAAGACATACCCACACGCACTTCGTCCTTAACTTCAATAATCAGTGAAGAGTCCCAGTACTAATGGTTCCAGATGCAATCTGATTATGTATCCGTTTTGCCTTTCCTCGGAGTCCTGAGTGTCGGCCAGATCCCCTGGTCGCTCTCTACTGCACCACTCTCTCCAGGCAGTGATGGTGTATCTATTCTTCCATACTGTACTTGTTATAATACGGCACATGGGCAATGGTGTGGACAACATCAACCCTAACATCTTGGCTTTCCCAGACAAACTCGTACTACTTTTATCAATATATGTCATTCACAGACACATTTCTTGTACTACTTTTATCAAGATATGTCGTTCTGAAAACTAACCAATCTTATCTTTTCTTTAATTGTTCATAATATGTGCTATTTTAATGGTTAGATATGAATTCCCTCCATATTCCATAATAGTGGGTTCATGTGGATGGTAAAACTGGCTAAAGAAGAAGCCTTTCTAGGGGTGTCTAATTAGCCATACATCGAATTAAATTTATTCCCACAGTGAGGCTCTATCGTCATATGGAGGTAACAGGTTCGAATCCCGGTCGTGACTATTGCTTTCAATGTATATGTTGCATAGTGCGTCCTTTAATCCTTACTTCTTTGTTCCACTTCTAAGAGCGTCAAACAGTACCCGTGTGTTAATTTATAAACCCGGGAAGGTTAACCCGGTCAACAAATGCCCGCAGAAGTTGGATGTGTCGGCTTAACGGCGCAAGAACGCAGCTCTGCTGTAAACAGGCACAACGCAATCACATTCGAAAAAAAAACTCCGGATGAACGCAGAAGAAGAAGCATTTATGAACGGTCACAATATAACAAAGCGGGCACGCTAGCAAAGTTGCAAACGAACTGCTCGGGTGATGTCAAGAGCATGGTTGGACGCGGGTTCGACGCCTGGGTTCGTCGCTTGCCAAAGTGACGGAACGACTGGCCATTTATTCCTACTTGTTCTCAGGCCTATAAAATGTACTGGTACTATGACATTACAACCCCATAGCAGGAAATTGTTTCCGAACAAGTTATTGTTATTTTATTGCAATACAGCGCCATTAGTCGGAACACGACACGACAGATATTATGAAGACTGTCTCTGAACGACTGCTGGTCAAAGAAACGATAGCAGATGAAACAGCATAGTTAAAGATGCTTGGATTTGGATTGAAGCGCGTTATCGGCAAGGAGGAACTATGCATCCGAAGTGATTACATGAACGATCAGCATCTGCGAAAGAGTTTCTATGGGTTTGTCCGGAAATATACGCTGTCGATCAGCTAGTAAATGGATTCATCGGTCTTACAGGAGCCCTGGTAGCATAGTGGTTAGGGAGCTGGTTTACCAAGATAATGTCCCGGGTTCAGTCACCTGCAGGACAGGGGTTATGGTGTCATATGGTCGATCCAGTCTCATTTAATGGTATCAGATTATGTTTCGATTACGCTGGGAACTGTCTGGATACGAAAGGCAATGGAAATAGTTCTGCTTCGTTATGGCATAATCTAGAATATGTGAAAGCCGAACATTTCAAGCCTCAACGATTGTTTCTGCCACTATAACTTTACATGCGTTTAATATAATGGATCTTATTATTATCACTGACTATAAACTGGGTTCGGAAGACAGCAATAACTAATTCAAGAATTGGAATTCGGTGATTCTGTGAACCCTGACAAAGCAACTTGATGATGATGCTTAGAACTTCGCCGACATCTCCTTCAGTCACATTCACGAAATCAGGTGAAAGATAATCTAAACACACTTGATGGGTGGTCAAAAGAACTAGCTATAACATTATATAGCGATAAAGAGAGGCAATAGATAATGAGATGAAGGCAAGAAAATAACAACCCAGAGTTCTTTAGTGAAACATCACTTCAAGAGACGGAATCATACACCTATCTAGACAGCAATGTACACAAGGATGGGGGAACACATATAAATATTATAATAAGAATACAAAATTGAAGACGAGCGAGCTTTCATGGCGTTCTGAAATTGTTGGGGACGTCACAAGAAACACTTAACATCAAACTTAGAATACTTAACTCCAGTGTTGAATCAGTACTGCTATTTGAATTAAGAACATGGAGATGGACTAGAGAATTACAAATAAACTACAAGATTCATTAACTGGTGACTGCTCAGAATAGTGAAACTAAAACACGCGTGTGGAGCTCATGCAGAGAAGTAAATTCTAGTCCAGTGATCCTCAACCTTTTTTGGCTCATGCACCCCTTCACAATATGTTCAGAACTTCGTTCCACCCCCACCCCCTTCGTATTTCCTCTCTATAACCCCCCCCCCCCCCCCTTTCTACACAGCATACGCAAAAATAGAAGCTAACTTTAATAACACATTTTAAAACAAGTCTAGACGTCTACATAAAACGTTATTTGCGGGTCTACTAACATTACAAAACAAATTTCAGAAGAACGAGAAGTACAAAACTGTAACATATCATAAACAAATTATCAAGTAATCGGTTTTTGTATTAACGTGATCTTGAAATAATCTTAATCCACCCTCCCGGAAATCCCTAAAGTCACCACCGGTTGAGAACCACTGTTCTAGTGAATCAAGAGGTGAGGAAGAGACGGTGGCACTGAGAAGGACAAGCATTGACACGTCGTGAGGATTGTATAACTGGATACTCCCTTGTCTGGCAAAATAAAGATAGAGAAGAATAGTATGGGGAGAACATGGGCAGAGATGCAGGACAATAAATAATTGGACGGCTTGGCGTGAGGAAGATGAGGGCATATGCCCAAATTTAGAAAAAAGAGCAGAAGTTGATGAAGAACATAATGTTTCTAGCGCAATCACTGGCTGTTTTTTTATTTTTTTTTAGGGGGGGGGAGGGGGGATGATTATGTTGTTGTTTGGTGTCGCGACTCCACATGAGAAAGAGTGTTAAAATACGGCGGATTACGTATTCTGTCCACACATATTCCATAGCTGTTGATTCAGGTAGATTGTAGACCTGCGTGGTGCTGGCGCCTATATCAGATTGTTCGTCGATTTTACTTTCTCAAACAAATCGCCACCTGAATCCACACTGCAACTGTAATGCGGAGAGAGGAAAATCTTGTCACAGTTATAACTGCACTCCTGAATACTGTTTTTCCACTCATTGCATTACCCTAATAACGAAAACTTCTCCTTATGTAAATTGGAATGTTCTTTACTCTGCTGGATTTTGTATAGTTTAGGGTAATTATCTTGTTATGTTTTCCCCATTGAAACAATTAATTACATCTCATTTACAAACTAACCATTTAATAGCACTGCATAATAAATTAATAGCCTAATTTTCCACTATACTCTTTAACTCAGCTGCTCATAAAGCAATCTAATTAACTCATTATGGTGTGAAGTAATTACTTCAGGGTTTGACTCACACACAGCCTCGTTGCCTTTTTAATGACACAATTGTGAAAGCGCCAATTAGCATTCTACGATGGCTGATATTCTTCTGTATAATCATGTAATTGCAGCAAACTTTCCCCAGTTCTCCGTTTTGAAAAGTTCACATAACAGATATAGCTCAAAAGAAGAAGAAGAAGAAGAAGAAGAAGAAGAAGAAGGAGGAGGAGGAGGAGGAGGAGGAGGAGGAGGAGGGGGAGGAGGAGGAGGATGAGGATAAGGGTAGGGTAGGAGGGGGTGAGGGAGGGGAGGAGAGGGTGGAGGAGGAAGAGGAGGAGGAGGAGGAGGAAGAAGAAGAAGAAGAAGAAGAAGAAGAAGAAGAAGAAGAAGAAGAAGAAGAAGAAGAAGAAGAAGAAGAAGAAGAAGAAGAAGAAGAAGAAGAAGAAGAAGAAGAAGAAGAAGAAGAAGAAGAAGAAGAAGAAGAAGAAGAAGAAGGAGAAGAAGAAGAAGAAGAAGAAGAAGAAGAAGAAGAAGAAGAAGAAGAAGAAGAAGAAAAAGAAGAAGAAGAAGAAGAAGAAGAAGAAGAAGAAGAAGAAGAAGAAGAAGAAGAAGAAGAAGAAGAAGAAGAAGAAGAAGAAGAAGAAGAAGAAGAAGAAGCGTCGTCTTGATGACTAGCAACTGCAGCAGCAGAAGAAGATAAAGAAAACGAACAGGACAAATACTGCATTTTCATATTTTTACAGTAGATACATGCATCTTATGTTAGATACTCACATGTTGTGATGTGGGGTATCAGTCAGATATAACTGAGCTACAGTATAACAGCGGGCCATACTACCTGATTTCAGTGTTAGCGCCCAATGTTTGGCCCTGCTCACCATACACAAAACCCCACATTTCCCCAACGGCTTCCGACTGACAGGTGCAATTGGGAGGATTCTAGAATTATCTTAATGCGAATAAATACAATCTAAAGATTAAATGTCAAGGCAGGGCAGACAAAGCCCTAAGCTTTGGGTGCAACCGGTCTAGGATCGAAGCTCCGACATGCGGACACTTGCTTTGCTGATTCCGGCCGCATCTGCAGCTAGCCTTATACCAGATGTATTGGTATTATCTTTCCTCTGGAGTAAACAAGGCTGGCTAAGAGAGGGGTCGTGCTAGATAGGCAACATATGATCTCTACAATTCAGCCCAGGCTTTGTGCTATGGAGAAGTACATTCGCCACCGCCATGGGTTGTAATTGTTATGCACTGTTAGAAGCACAATGTAACAAACTATCTTCTGCCAAGACGATAAGGTGTCAGTCACATACATGGTAAAGACGCTGCAATAAACCCCAGAATTTATTGGCTGTTTGTGGCAATTTCTTGTTGAACATCTTGCCTAAATTGTCTGAAAAGCCGACGCCAAATACCATCGAAATCAACGCAAAGAGGTTCTCTTTCAAATCGCCAGCGGCTGAAAACAAACCACATACTCGGTATGACCGGGAATTATGAAACTGAGTTTCAACATCTGAGAAGCACTAACGGCGGTTTACATACATGTAAAGTTATTAAGTAACGCGAATTTTATTATAAAGTGCGTGGAAGAGTATGGACAATGGAAAATCTTATTTCAGGACACAAAATGACTCTTAAACAATACCCCATGAAAAGGGCCCTGAGGATCAAGCAGTTTGGCAACATGCAATAGCAATTTTTAAAAAGTATGCTCCATTATTGACTTGCACATTGGAAGAACATCAAAGTGCTATTCGTGTGTGTGTGTGTGCGTGCTTTAAACATCCATCATACAGTTCGAAATAGTGCCATCGGAATTTCAAGTGTTTGCATCCTTGACAGAACAATTGCGATGTCATTGGATTGGAGAAGACAACGAAGTAATGTAGGCTGTGCAAATTTGGTTCAGGGTAACAACAAAAACAGGTTCCCAGAAGACAGCAACAAGTTAGTCGACAGGTGGACCAAGTGTGTTGTCATACAGGGGACTATTTGAAAAATAAGACACCCAATTTCTGGTTCGCAGTAATGTGAAAAGGTTTTTCGTAAAATGTCTTGCACTTAATTACCTCCCCTAGTACACGTAAATACACCAAAATACACACTCATATATCCACATAGTAGTACTCATTCCACACAACAGACATGACACAGCGTAGATTCAGAAATCCACTCATACAGACACATGCATGTGCGTATCAGACACGTGCATATATAAACACTTGTATGCGTCAGACAGATACAAACACCCGATAAACACATCAGATGTACACAAACACAGAATACATAGCGACAAGCTCCAGATAATACAGCGTCACAAACATACATCTACATATCACATATATTAATCTACACAACACATCAATTCATCTACACACGAGATGCGTATGTCTATACAACAGATACATAATGTACCCAACAGACACAAACATCTACAAACCAGAAACAAACATTTACACAACCAGTATGTAAGTGTACACAACGGATTCATTCTTTTTCGCAATATATATTACCTATACATCAGACACAGAGATGTCATCATCATATAAAGACATCAACACATTATACAAAATACAACCTGAAAAAGGAGAAGAACAATGTGGGTTTGTAGTAGGCAAGGGTACAGTAAATGCTGTATGCATATATATCGAGAACAGTAATTGAACGTTCCATAGAAGTAAACAAAGTTCTATACCTTTGCTTCATTGACTTCACAAAGGCTTTCGATAAAGTGAGACATGTCGACATGATAAGGATGCTTGAAGATCTACAAATTGATGGAAAAGACCTTAGTCTTGTAAAAAAAACAACATATATTGGAAACAACAAGCTGCCATAAGAATTGATAATAAAGTAGGTCAATATCAGCCTATTAAGAGAGGTGTGAGACAAGGATGTGTAGTGTCTCCAGATCTTTTTTCCCTGTACAGTGAAAATATTTTCAGAAATGTAGAAGATATAAATGGAATCAGCATTGGAGGACGAAACATCAATAACATTAGATATGCAGATGATACAGTATTAATTGCAGACAATGCGCAGGATCTGCAACAATTAGTAGATGCGGTTGTTGTACACAGTGAGCAACTTTGGTTAGAATTAAATTGTAAAAAGACTCAGGTTATGGTCGTCACTAGGAAGAAAGAAGTGCCACAATGTAATATACAAGTAAATGGAAATATTCTTCAACAAGTGAATCGGTACAATTATCTTGGAACAGTCATAACATCTGATGGGAGATGCCTTGAAGAGATTAGAACAAGAATCGCCATGGCGAAAGTAGCCTTTAGCGAGATGAAAAACATTCTGACCAATAAAAAGATGTCAATTGAAACGAGAAAAAGAGTGTTGAGGGGATACATAGAGTCTGTTCTTTTGTATGGATGTGAAACTTGGACAATGAGCAGTCAAGCTGAAAAACATCTGATGGCTGCAGAAATGTGGTTTCTGAGGAAAATGCAAAAAATACCATGAACAGACAGAAAAACCAATGACCAAGTACTACAGGAGACAAATGAACATTGTAAACTGATTAGAGAAATTGATTTTTTGGGACATGTTATGAGAAGAAATGGATTGGAGAACTTGGTGACAACTGGCAAGATCGAAGGGAACAGACCAAGAGGAAGACCGAGAGGAAAATACCTGGATGGCTTGGCCACATGGCATGGACGAGACAGGAACACTGAGCTGATCCACGACACTGGTGATAGAGTGAAATGTCGAGTCATGACCGCCCACGCTTTCCGGCATGGCACATGATTGACTGATCGATTGATTGATTGATGATGATGATGATGATGATGATGATGATGATGATGATGATGATGATGATGATGATAATTATGTTGATCGTAACGATAATATTAATGATAAGTATGATGATGTTTTTGTTGAGTATGATGATGTTATTATGCTGATGATGATGTTTATGTTAATGATGATTATTGTGGCGATGATGATTATGTTGATGATGTTGTTGGTGAAGAGGATGATGATTTCGATAATTATGTTGATTATAATGAATATGATGATGATGATGTTTATGTTGATGATGATAACATTGATACTTATATTTATGGTGATTATTATTATTATTATTATTATTATTACTAGTATTATGTTAATGATGATGATTATATTGAGGATAGTGATGATTACATTGGTTGTTATGAATATAATGATGGTGATTATGTTGATGATGATTATGTTGATGATGTTTATGTTGATGTTGATAATGGTGTTTATGTTGTTGATGATGATGACGATTATGGTGGTCATGATTGTGGTGATGATGATTATCACTATTATGATGATAATAATAATGACAATGGTCCCATAACAAAAGCTTGTAAACATCGGCTTCCAAATATTTCCCTCGCGTTTTTCAAGTGTTAAAAATAATTTTTCATTTGCAAGTGAGGCACGAGATGGTGGCATGTACTTTTCCAAATTGTAATCTGACCAATCAGCGAGTGGTTTTGAATATTACGGATATCTGCTTACAGATGGTTGAAATGTCATGGCAGAAATTCATAGAAGAACGAACATTTCTCTACATAAACTAAAGCCATTGAAACATTTATGGATTGAATTGATTTGAGTCAAGAACCGACATCATAGCACCCAAGATATTCCCATACGCACGTCGCCCTTATCTTCAACAATCAGTGATGAGTCCCAGTACTAATGGTTCCAGATGCAATCTAATTATGTGTCCGTCTGGCCTTTCCTCTAGTACTGAGTGCTGGTCAGATCCTCTAGTCACTCCCTACTGCACCATTCTCTCCAGCAAGTGATGGTGTATCTATTCTTCCATACTGTACACGTTATAATACGGCACATGGGCAATGGTGTGGACAACATCAACCCTAACATCTTGGCTTTCCCAGACAAACTCGTACTACTTTTATCAATATATGTCATTCCCAGTCACATTTCTTGTACTACTTTTATAAAGATATGTCATTCCCTGACACATTTCTTGTACTACTTTTATCAAAATATGTCGTTCTGAAAACTAACCAATCTTATCTTTTCTTTAATTGTTCATAATATGTGCTATTTTAATGGTTAGATACGAATTCCCTCCATATTCCATAATAGTGGGTCCATGTGGATGGTAAAACTGGCTAAAGAAGAAGCCTTTCTAGGGGTGTCTAATTAGTCATACATCGAATTACATTTATTCCCACAGTGAGGCTCTATCGTTATATGGAGGTAACAGGTTCGAATCCCGGTAGTAACTATTGCTTTCAATGTATATGTTGCATACATTGGCACCTTTCCGTCTTGACAGACGATAGTTTGGTACATTGTGCTTCAAAAAGGCTTAATAACTGTCATATGGCAATAACTACGATCCATGGCGGTGGCGAGTGTGGCTGGTAAGGCCAAATCTTGCTGCAAATGTTTGCCCACAGTAGGTGCATGTGAAAACATGGTCATTTCCACCATTTTGCACCATCTTACGTCTCTCACGCTCTGTGTGTGCTTTATCTGCAATCATTTTCTCCTTTGTCTTTATTCCATTTCTGATAGTTGCCCTCCATGCTACACGTTCAGCGGCGACATGCTCCCATTGTGCCTTATCAATGCCTGTATCAATCATGTCCCGCTTGCACACATCTTTGTATCGTAGTAGAGGCCGACCCTGAGATCTCCTACCCGTCTGTAATTCACCAAAAAAGATGTCCTTTGGCATTCTACCATCATCCATCCTCCTAACGTGTCCTATCCATCTAAGTCTACGAAGACTGAGCATGGAATACACCGTCACACAACCTGATCTTTCCAATACTTCAGTATTTGTGATTTTGTCTTGCCACTTAATACCAAGTATTCTTCGCAGACACCGCATATGAAAGCTGTTTAAACGTTTCTCTTGGCGTGAGTAAGTTGTCCAGGTTTCACTGCCATAAAGAAGAGTACTAAGGACACAGGCTTGGTAGACGAGGACTTTTGTTTTGGCAGTAAGCTTCCTGTTCTCCCAGACTCTTTTTGCTAACATGTTCATTGTCGTTGCTGCCTTGCCAATCCTGATGTTGATTTCCTGATCGAGGGATAATTTGCTATTTACCTCTGATCCTAGATATGTAAAATGGTCTACTATCTCCAGTTCGGCGTCGTCAATAAAGATTGATGGTGCACCATGTGCACCTTGTGACATAATCTGTGTCTTCTTTTTGTTAATTGTTAAACCAAATTCAGAACAAGCATTGGAGAATGCAGATAGTAGATGTTGTAATTCTTCATCAGAGTGGGTCGTAATCGCAGCATCATCCGCAAAAAGCAACTCTCTGATTAGTACCCTGCTAATTTTGGTTTTGGCCTTCAATCTCTGAGCATTATAGAGGCCACCATCTGAGCGTGAGTGAATGTATATACCGTCATCCTGATCACGAAAGGCATATTTCAGTAGAAGTGAAAAGTATATCCCAAAGAGGGTGTGGGTTAGTACACAACCTTGCTTAACTCCACTCTTGATTTCAAACTCTTCTGAAGTTGAACCATCAAACTTGATTATACCCTTCATGCCTGTGTGGAACGATTCCACAATGGACAGAAGAGTTGGTGGACAGCCAATCTTCTTTAGTGCTTTGAACAGACCCTCACGACTGACCAAATCGAATGCCTTTGTGAGGTCAATGAAGGCAATAAACAGTGGCTGATTTTGTTCCCGGCATTTTTCTTGCATCTGTCGCAATGAGAATATCATATCAATGGTAGACCGGTTCTGACGGAAGCCGCACTGCGATTCGGGGTAGAATATGTTGCATAGTGCGTCCTTAATCCCTACTTCTTTGTTCCACTTCTAAGAGTGTCAAACAGTACCCGTGTGTTAATTTATAAACCCGGGAAGGTTAACCCGGTCAACAAATGCCCGCAGAAGTTGGATGTGTCGGCTTAACGGCGCAAGAACGCAGCTCTGCTGTAAACAGGCACAACGCAATCACATTCGAAAAAAAAACTCCGGATGAACGCAGAAGAAGAAGCATTTATGAACGGTCACAATATAACAAAGCGGGCACGCTAGCAAAGTTGAAAACGAACTGTTCGGGTGATGTCAAGAGCATGGTTGGACGCGGGTTCGACGCCTGGGTTCGTCGCTTGCCAAAGTGACGGAACGACTGGCCATTTATTCCTACTTGTTCTCAGGCCTATAAAATGTATTGGTACTATGACATTACAACCCCATAGCAGGAAATTGTTTCCGAACAAGTTATTGTTATTTTATTGCAATACAGCGCCATTAGTCGGAACACGACCCGACAGATATTATGAAGACTGTCTCTGAACGACTGCTGGTCAAAGAAACGATAGCAGATGAAACAGCATAGTTAAAGATGCTTGGATTTGGTTTGAAGCGCGTTATCGGCAAGGAGGAACTATGCATCCGAAGTGATTACATGAACGATCAGCATCTGCGAAAGAGTTTCTATGGGTTTGTCCGGAAATATACGCTGTCGATCAGCTAGTAAATGGATTCATCGGTCTTACAGGAGCCCTGGTAGCATAGTGGTTAGGGAGCTGGTTTACCAAGATAATGTCCCGGGTTCAGTCACCTGCAGGACAGGGGTTATGGTGTCATATGGTCGATCCAGTCTCATTTAATGGTATCAGATTATGTTTCGATTACGCTGGGAACTGTCTGGATACGAAAGGCAATGGAAATAGTTCTGCTTCGTTATGGCATAATCTAGAATATGTGAAAGCCGAACATTTCAAGCCTCAACGATTGTTTCTGCCACTATAACTTTACATGCGTTTAATATAATGGATCTTATTATTATCACTGACTATAAACTGGGTTCGGAAGACAGCAATAACTAATTCAAGAATTGGAATTCGGTGATTCTGTGAACCCTGACAAAGCAACTTGATGATGATGCTTAGAACTTCGCCGACATCTCCTTCAGTCACATTCACGAAATCAGGTGAAAGATAATCTAAACACACTTGATGGGTGGTCAAAAGAACTAGCTATAACATTATATAGCGATAAAGAGAGGCAATAGATAATGAGATGAAGGCAAGAAAATAACAACCCAGAGTTCTTTAGTGAAACATCACTTCAAGAGACGGAATCATACACCTATCTAGACAGCAATGTACACAAGGATGGGGGAACACATATAAATATTATAATAAGAATACAAAATTGAAGACGAGCGAGCTTTCATGGCGTTCTGAAATTGTTGGGGACGTCACAAGAAACACTTAACATCAAACTTAGAATACTTAACTCCAGTGTTGAATCAGTACTGCTATTTGAATTAAGAACATGGAGATGGACTAGAGAATTACAAATAAACTACAAGATTCATTAACTGGTGACTGCTCAGAATAGTGAAACTAAAACACGCGTGTGGAGCTCATGCAGAGAAGTAAATTCTAGTCCAGTGATCCTCAACCTTTTTTGGCTCATGCACCCCTTCACAATATGTTCAGAACTTCGTTCCACCCCCACCCCCTTCGTATTTCCTCTCTATAACCCCCCCCCCCCCTTTCTACACAGCATACGCAAAAATAGAAGCTAACTTTAATAACACATTTTAAAACAAGTCTAGACGTCTACATAAAACGTTATTTGCGGGTCTACTAACATTACAAAACAAATTTCAGAAGAACGAGAAGTACAAAACTGTAACATATCATAAACAAATTATCAAGTAATCGGTTTTTGTATTAACGTGATCTTGAAATAATCTTAATCCACCCTCCCGGAAATCCCTAAAGTCACCACCGGTTGAGAACCACTGTTCTAGTGAATCAAGAGGTGAAGAAGAGACGGTGGCACTGAGAAGGACAAGCATTGACACGTCGTGAGGATTGTATAACTGGATACTTCCTTGTCTGGCAAAATAAAGATAGAGAAGAATAGTATGGGGAGAACATGGGCAGAGATGCAGGACAATAAATAATTGGACGGCTTGGCGTGAGGAAGATGAGGGCATATGCCCAAATTTAGAAAAAAGAGCAGAAGTTGATGAAGAACATAATGTTTCTAGCGCAATCACTGGCTGTTTTTTTATTTTTTTTTAGGGGGGGGGGGGGAGGGGGGATGATTATGTTGTTGTTTGGTGTCGCGACTCCACATGAGAAAGAGTGTTAAAATACGGCGGATTACGTATTCTGTCCACACATATTCCATAGCTGTTGATTCAGGTAGATTGTAGACCTGCGTGGTGCTGGCGCCTATATCAGATTGTTCGTCGATTTTACTTTCTCAAACAAATCACCACCTGAATCCACACTGCAGCTGTAATGCGGAGAGAGGAAAATCTTGTCACAGTTATAACTGCACTCCTGAATACTGTTTTTCCACTCATTGCATTACCCTAATAACGAAAACTTCTCCTTATGTAAATTGGAATGTTCTTTACTCTGCTGGATTTTGTATAGTTTAGGGTAATTATCTTGTTATGTTTTCCCCATTGAAACAATTAATTACATCTCATTTACAAACTAACCATTTAATAGCACGGCATAATAAATTAATAGCCTAATTTTCCACTATACTCTTTAACTCAGCTGCTCATAAAGCAATCTAATTAACTCATTATGGTGTGAAGTAATTACTTCAGGGTTTGACTCACACACAGCCTCGTTGCCTTTTTAATGACACAATTGTGAAAGCGCCAATTAGCATTCTACGATGGCTGATATTCTTCTGTATAATAATGTAATTGCAGCAAACTTTCCCCAGTTCTCCGTTTTGAAAAGTTCACACAACAGATATAGCTCAAAAGAAGAAGAAGAAGAAGAAGAAGAAGAAGAAGAAGAAGAAGAAGAAGAAGAAGAAGAAGGAGGAGGAGGAGGATAAGGGTAGGGGAGGAGGGGGTGAGGGAGGGGAGGAGAGGGTGGAGGAGGAGGAGATAGAGGAGGAGGAGGAGGAGGAGGAGGAGGAGGAGGAGGAGGAGGAGGAGGAGGAGGAGGAGGAGGAGGAAGAAGAAGAAGAAGAAGAAGAAGAAGAAGAAGAAGAAGAAGAAGAAGAAGAAGAAGAAGAAGAAGAAGAAGAAGAAGAAGAAGAAGAAGAAGAAGAAGAAGAAGAAGAAGAAGAAGAAGAAGAAGAAGAAGAAGAAGAAGAAGAAGAAGAAGAAGAAGAAGAAGAAGAAGAAGAAGAAGAAGAAGAAGAAGAAGAAGCGTCGTCAGCAGCAGAAGAAGATAAAGAAAACGAACAGGACAAATACTGCATTTTCATATTTTTACAGTAGATACATGCATCTTATGTTAGATACACACATGTTGTGATGTGGGGTTGTAGTCAGATATAACACTACTACAGTATAACAGCGGGCCATACTACCTGATTTCAGTGTTAGCGCCCAATGTTTGGCCCTGCTCACCATACACAAAACCCCACATTTCCCCAACGGCTTCCGACTGACAGGTGCAATTGGGAGGATTCTAGAATTATCTTAATACGAATAAATACAATCTAAAGATTAAATGTCAAGGCAGGGCAGACAAAGCCCTAAGCTTTGGGTGCAACCGGTCTTGGATCGAAGCTCCGACATGCGGACACTTGCTTTGCTGATTCCGGCGGCATCTGCAGCTAGCCTTATACCAGATGTATTGGTATTATCTTTCCTCTGGAGTAAACAAGGCTGGCTAAGAGAGGGGTCGTGCTAGATAGGCAACATATGATCTCTACAATTCAGCCCAGGCTTTGTGCTATGGAGAAGTACATTCGCCACCGCCATGGGTTGTAATTGTTATGCACTGTTAGAAGCACAATGTAACAAACTATCTTCTGCCAAGACGATAAGGTGTCAGTCACATACATGGTAAAGACGCTGCAATAAACCCCAGAATTTATTGGCTGTTTGTGGCAATTTCTTGTTGAACATCTTGCCTAACTTGTTTGAAGAGCCGACGCCAAATACCATCGAAATCAACGCAAAGAGGTTCTCTTTCAAATCGCCAGCGGCTGAAAACAAACCACATACTCGGTATGACCGGGAATTATGAAACTGAGTTTCAACATCTGAGAAGCCCTAACGGCGGTTTACATACATGTAAAGTTATTAAGTAACGCGAATTTTATTATAAAGTGCGTGGAAGAGTATGGACAATGGAAAATCATATTTCAGGACACAAAATGACTCTTAAACAATACCCCATGAAAAGGGCCCTGAGGATCAAGCAGTTTGGCAACATGCAATAGCAATTTTTAAAAAGTATGCTCCATTATTGACTTGCACATTGGAAGAACATCAAAGTGCTATTCGTGTGTGTGTGTGTGCGTGCTTTAAACATCCATCATACAGTTCGAAATAGTGCCATCGGAATTTCAAGTGTTTGCATCCTTGACAGAACAATTGCGATGTCATTGGATTGGAGAAGACAACGAAGTAATGTAGGCTGTGCAAATTTGGTTCAGGGTAACAACAAAAACAGGTTCCCAGAAGACAGCAACAAGTTAGTCGACAGGTGGACCAAGTGTGTTGTCATACAGGGGACTATTTGAAAAATAAGACACCCAATTTCTGGTTCGCAGTAATGTGAAAAGGTTTTTCGTAAAATGTCTTGCACTTAATTACCTCCCCTAGGACACGTAAATACACCAAAATACACACTCATATATCCACATAGTAGTACTCATTCCACACACCAGACATGACACAGCGTAGATTCAGAAATCCACTCATACAGACACATGCATGTGCGTATCAGACACGTGCATATATAAACACTTGTATGCGTCAGACAGATACAAACACCCGATAAACACATCAGATGTACACAAACACAGAATACATAGCGACAAGCTCCAGATAATACAGCGTCACAAACATACATCTACATATCACATATATTCAACTACACAACACATCAATTCATCTACACACGAGATGCGTATGTCTACACAACAGATACATAATGTACCCAACAGAAACAAACATCTACAAACCTGAAACAAACATCTACACAACCAGTATGTCAGTCTACACAACGGATTCATTCTATTCTTTTTCGCAATATATATTACATATACATCAGACACAGAGATGTAATCATCATATAAAGACATCAACACATTATACAAAATACAACCTGAAATAGGAGAAGAACAATGTGGGTTTGTAGTAGGCAAGGGTACAGTAAATGCTATATATATATATATATATCGAGAACAGTAATTGAACGTTCCATAGAAGTAAACAAAATTCTACACCTTTGCTTCATTGACTACACAAAGGCTTTCGATAAAGTGAGACATGTCGACATGATAAGGATGCTTGAAGATCTACAAAGTGATGGAAAAGACCTTAGACTTGTAAAAAACATATATTGGAAACAGCAAGCTGCCATAAGAATAGATACTAAAGTAGGTCAATATCAGCCTATTAAGAGAGGTGTGAGACAAGGATGTGTAGTGTCTCCAGATCTTTTTTCCATACACAATGATCATATTTTCAGAAATATAGAAGATATGAAAGGAATCAACACTGGGGACGATACAGCAATAACATTAGATATGCAGATGATGCAGTCTTGATTGCAGAAAATGAACAACAGGACCTGCAACATTCAGTAGATGCTGTTGTTGCACAAGTGAACATCTAGGGTTAGAAATGCATTGTAAGACGACACAGATTATGGTCGTCACTGGGAAGAAGAAAATACCACAATGTGATATA
The DNA here is from genome assembly GCA_963921405.1 of Cepaea hortensis. Taxonomy (NCBI): domain Eukaryota; kingdom Metazoa; phylum Mollusca; class Gastropoda; order Stylommatophora; family Helicidae; genus Cepaea; species Cepaea hortensis. The sequence goes on along the minus strand of OY992880.1, from coordinate 24,762,386 downwards.
CACGTAAAAGGGCATATTCTTAATCTAGTGGATCGGTAAAGTTATCTTGGAACAGTCATAACATCAGATGGGAGATGCATTGAAGAAATTAGAGAAGAATTGCCATTGCGAAGGTAGCCGTTTGCAAGATGAAACACATACTGACCAATAAAAAGATATCAACTGAAACGAGAAAAAGAGTGTTGAAGTGCTACATACAACCTATACTTTTGTATGGATGTGAAGCGTGGATAGTTCACGTGTAAGCGCAGACAAACAAACACATTTTATGGCTGTGGAAATGTGGTTTCTGAGGAAAATGCAAAGAATACCATGCACAGACAGAAAAACCAATGAGCAAGTCTTTCAAGAAACAAATGAAGATTGTAAACTGAAAAGAGACACCAGATACATACATCTACACACTCGATACACACATCTACACACTTGATACATACATCTACACACACAATACATACATCAATACATTATTTACACACATCTACACATTAATAACGTACATCTACATATTAGATACCTACACCTATACATTAGCTACACACATCTGCAGCCAAAATACATTCTTCTCCATACCAGATACATACATCTAGACGCTCTATACATACATATACACTCTTGATACATAATTTACATATTTATACACATAAAACACGCAGTAGATATGCACGAACACACGCGAAACGTACATAAATCTACACACTAGACACCACAGTCAAACACACACACACACACACACACACACACACACACACACACACACGCACACACACACACACACTTTCACACACCAGATGCCGGGAAAGTTAAATTAATCTTCCCAACTATTTATCCTACAGCCGTCACAAACAATGTCGGTCTACGATATCTTTCCGCCATTCATTCCCAGAATTATTATTGTGCACTCTGCCGTGAAAAGCCAAACTAAGTTTTGTGCACAAACCTATAGGTTACATTAATGAAATTCGACGTTTCATGCCAGTTTGGGCAAATTTACTGCGATACATCGCATAAAAAGAGAAAATTAATGATTTGATAGCTTTGATTCAAGCGGGAGTTTTTTAGGGAGGAAATCATTGCAGAACAAATTGCTGGAGTTGGTTTAGAAAACGCGTTAGATTTAGTCTGTATTTAATTCAGAAGAATAAGCATTGGGTAGGAGATGCTTTCATAAATTGTGGTTGTTGCAAGCAGAACAGCAGACATTATGGTGGTGAGACATTACTGCAAAGTGGAACACATATCATATGGCGGAGTTCAAACGGACATAATGGCACCAGTTATAGATCATGTGAACCAAATCAATATTGCTAAAATAGTTCACGTGTAAAATCAGTTCGGATAGCTGTAGAGACAAAAATATGTTAACTGGGATTATGATATATTAATACATCTTGATCCGAACAGGGCGGTACTAGTGCGATCATTTACGTTCTCAGCCATTTTTTTTTTTTTTCGTTCGCTCGGTCTGAACTCAAGCGCATTCATATACGTGTTACTACTTCTAGTGGACTAGGCTGCTTTTTGCGTGTGTATTAGCTTTTCCCTAGTACCAGTGTCCGTCACCATCACGGGTTCCCCCTCCGATTTCTGATGTACGTGTAATTTACATCCCCAAGTCAAGGACAGGAAGTCAACATTTTAGTCTAACTGACTAACTGAACCCACTACCTCGGCATCATCATACAGGAAGTTCAAGAGCGAGTGATTTAATCCGTTCGGTCGTGATGACTCCGTGTATTTATGTATTCTTAGTGGGTTTGACGTGCGGCCTCTTTAGTGAAGTTGATAGCGGTCTGCGCTGATATCATGAGCAGGGTTGGACATCGGCTTGACACTTGGGCTCATCGCCTGAAAAAGAGAAGGAAAGACTGATCCCCTATCCCTCCGTGCACTCGGGCCGACACAATGTGATGGTCCTATCACAGCACAGACCCACAGCGGGAAACCCCATCCGGAGAAATTCTAGGGTTCGACTGCTGATAGCTTGGCTTACATGCCACTCTGGCCCACCGACCTAGCAGTGTTCCTCTCTCGATTTCTGTCTCTTAGTTCCCTCTGTCTCTCAGTATTTTCTAGTGGGTACAATGTCTTCCAGATCTTTCTCTCTAATAGAATGACCGCAGAAATCATCATTTTCTTCCCGCCGGGTAAAGGATTCGATCACGATAAGGCAGATATGGTCAAGACACTTTGGGGTCATTTGTAGAGTGTGAAAGCACAGCTAACCAATCATTGCATGGAGAGAATGGCGGGGCAGGAAGGGACCTGTGGATCTGGTCCATTTTCAGTACCTCGAGGGAAAGCCAACGGTTATAAAACAAGACTGCAATTTGTTATCATTAGTATTGGAACCCTTCGCTGGGCGTTCAAGAGGACGGATCGAACATGCACATTTCCCTAGTGCTGTGAAGTCGGTTCTTGTCTCAACTCAACTCTGTCTTGCCCAGATGTGCGTAACTTTCAGTCTTTTTAATTTACCTCAAGCAGCATTGATTTTAATAGCTGCTCATGTGCACCTTACTATTCTACGAAGAAACCCCATGTCTGTGGTCTCTAGTATCTTTGTAATCTTGCTATTCAGGATCAATGATTCACTAGGAAAAAAAACTTTAACAAGGACTGTGTGTAATATTCTATATTGTGTCTTTTCACTTCTATAGCCACCGGTTATCATGCAATATAGCCAATGGCTATAGTGTAATATATAGCCAAAGGTTATAATGCAATATAGTCAATGGTTATAGTGTGATGTATAGGAAAAGGTTATTGTGTAATATATAGCCAGTGGTTATAAGGTAATATATAGCCAATAGTTATAATGTAATATTTAGCCAATGATTATAGTGTAATATATACCCTATGATTATAGTGTGATATATAGCCAGTGATCATAATGTAATATATAGCCAATTGTTATAATGTAATATATAGCCAATAGCTATAATGTACAATATAGCCAATGGTTATTGTTTAATATATTGCCAATGGTTACTTAGTAATATATAGCCAATGGTTATAGAGTAGTATATGGCAATTGGTTATAGAGTACTATATATCCAATGATTACTGAGTAGTATATAGCCAATAGTTATAGTGCAATATATAGCAAATGGTTATAGTGTAATGTATAGCCAATGGTTGTAGGATAATATATAGCCAACGGTTATAGTGTAATATATAGTCAATGGTTATAGTTTAATTATAGCCAATGGTTACTGTGTAATATATAGCCAATAGTTATAGTGTAATATATAGTCAATGGTTATAGTGTAATATATAGCCAATGGTTACTGTGTAATATATAGCCAATGGTTTCAGTGTAATATGTAGCCAATTGTTATAGTCTGATATATAGCCAATGGGTTCAGTGTAATATGTAGCCAATTGTTATAGTCTAATATATAGCCAATGGTTTCAGTTTAATATGTAGCCAATTGTTATAGTCTAATGTATAGCCAATGGTTTCAGTGTAATATATAGCCAATTGGTATAGTCTAATAAATAGCCAATGGTTTCAGTGTAGTTAGTTAGTTAGTCAGTTAGTCACAGTTCCAACTTCACAGCAACGGGTCATCCCCATTATGCTCCATTCCTGTGTCAGTGAATATCACACAAAACGCTCCCCACTGCCCAATGTGAAAAGTGAAAAAGACAGGAGTCTCGACAAACAACAGCCCGCACAGATACACTGTGCATAATGCCGCCGCCAGTGTAATATGTAACCAATTGTTAAAGTCTAATGTATAGCCAATGGTTTCAGTGTAATATGTAACCAATTGTTATAGTCTATTATATAGCCAACTAGCTGACCCGGCCCGGCTTCGCCCAGTCCTTGGTGGGGAGCATCTCATTTAATTCATATAAGTAGTCATATAAGCTCACGTTCCCGTTACCGACTGTCTGTCTGTCTGTCTGTCTGTCTGTCTGACCCGGCATCGCCCAGTCCTTGGTGGGGAGCATCTCATTTAATTCATATAAGTAGTCATATAAGTTCCCGTTCCCGTTACCGACTATCTGTCTGTCTGTCTGTCTGTCTGTCTGTCTGTCTGTCCGTCCGTCCCTCTCTGTCTGTCTGTCTGCCTGTCTGTCTAATCATTTATTGGTTGCAGTTAGAACAACCTTAGATAAACGAAGACCAACTTACAAAAAGCATTAGAAAGAGCACTTGAAAGATCTTTACATCTTCCCCCAACAATTAACTTGGGTAAATGGAGCGGCGGCAGCAGCATCAGCAGAAGAAGGAAAAGGAGGAGTAGACAACTGCAGCGAAAAGGTGGGTCTGTCTATCTATCTGACCCGGCGTGACTTCGCCCAGCTCCTGGCGGGTAGCGTCTCATTAAATTCATACAATAAAAAAAAGTAACTTAAAAAAATGCCCTTCCACACACCATCCATTATTTTTAATGAAAACGCTTTCTAATCACCTGCATGACTACAGTAACTTCTTAAGCAAAAAAAGATGAGTTACAATGTTATGCATTGTGCATTATTTTTATGAAAACTTTGAAAATACCTTACAGATTGTATCATTATTTATTATAACTCATATGCCGGTACATAACTATGGACAAAGAGTTTATAAATCTTTGAAAACGATGCCACAATATGACTATAAGTTATACAGAAAAGTTATGCCCCTTGAAATAACTTTTATAGAGTTAGGTCCCCTGAGATATATGAAATTACAATGAAAAATGAAAAATGAAATAATACTGGGTAAGCAGGCGATTTCACACTAAAAAAATATTACAGTTGGCAGCTCTGGAATGAAAGAAAGGCGTGTAGAAAATTTCATCTCAATCGGATGGGCCGTTCGCGAGCGCATAAAGGACAGACTGACATACAGACAGACAGACAGACAGACGGAGATCCTAATTTATATATAAGATGACATTGGTGTAATAGCAAGATAACGATTATACTGGTATGTAGTTGATGCGGAGCTACGCTGAAAATTTCATGAAGGCGATCGGACGTGGGCTTGACGCCTGGGTTCGTCGTCCGCCACCAGAGGAAAACAACAGAGTCCACCTATTTCTCTTTGCTTTCAGGCCTACAAAATGTTATGGCCTATTAACCACAGACCAATAACAGGCTTCTGCTTCCGGAAAAGTATATTTAGAAAACCAAGCAAGCCCTTTACAGGAATATAGGATTTCTGCTATGAGAAAGAACGCGCAAACGATCTACAACAGCTGTTGGACATTATAGTTATCGAGAGTGTAAACAAAAGATAGGCGAATTTATTTGAATATTAAGATAACAGATTCAATGGTTGTATCAAAGCAAATGAAAATACCAAAATATGATAATAAAAAGCCAAAAAAATGCTTAATAAAGTTAATACATTTAATTACCTAAGGGTAATCATGGCATCAGATATCGGACGGAAGATACATGATCGCCCACGTTAGTCGGCACAGCACTTGAAGATTATTATTATTATTATTATTATTATTATTATTATTATTATTATTATTATTATTATTATTATTGGATCATATCCATAAACAATATACAGGCTAATACCAACGATGTATAGGAGTATAGATTCATTAATTCGTTCAGTAGCATGTCCTTTACAGAACCTGGCTCCCATAACAACCTTCCGGCAAACTTCTCAATCATAAGCAAGATGCCCCGCGTCCGATACACCCATCTGGGGATCATCCGCCAATTCCTGCACCCATCTTTTCTTTGACCTTCCTCTTTCTTTCTTCCTAGGCATATACCCCTCCATTATTGTTCTCTCCAAACTTTCATGACGTTTCAAGTGACCAAAATATTTCATTTTTCTTTGTTTTGCCGTTTTTAATAGCCAACCTTCTTCAATATTCAACTCTTGAAGTATGGATGCATGTGTTCTTGTCTTTATCCAAGATATTCTTATAACCCGTCTATAACATGTATATTCAAAGACATTTATGCGCTAATTAGCTTGTTTGGTAAGTGTCCAGGTCTCGCAGGCGTATGTTAAAATGGGAAAGATGCATGCTCTTACAGATCTAATTTTTGTAGTTCTTATAGATACTATTCAGAATATGACTGTGAAAAGCCCCTGGCGAAATCTTACATATTCACCATTAGATTATTTACAACCTTGCGTCAAGGCATGGCAGAGTGTGAGCCCACGGGTTGACATGTGCCGTTTGAGATCGCTAGATGATGAAAAGCATGATCACCAACCCCAGTAGCTAAGCATTTGATGATAATGATAATGATGATGACGACAATGATGATGATAATGATGGCGATGAGGAAGACGATGTTTATGATGGTGAGCATGTTTGAATCAATACCAGATACAGAAACAGGTTAAACCATAAACACACTTAATAGATACTATTCAGAAATTGCAGCAAAAAAATCCATGGTGTCATCTGATATATTTACCAACGTCAGACATAAGTGTAAAAAAGTCATACAGATTGCTGCGGTGGGTAACACCACAAAGACCTCCTAGCTTAGTGGAATAAGGAAAACAAATCATCAAGTTCATGAAAGCAATTTATCCCATAAACAAGCTGAAATATCCAGTGCATTGTCACAGTGCAAAGACACTGATCCTAACAAACGCGTTTTTTCAAACCGGGTACAAATTAATGGGCGAAGATGGTCTAACCCATCCCCTTTATCCCAACCAAACGGTCCTTAATCTTAATCGGTTTACAACAATTTATCATTTAAAGCAGCCGGCATTAATGGAGCACTTCTAGAGAAACATCCTAACAGTCAGCGAGCTCGGGGTCTGGTAATCTTCCAGCTGTCATTAGCAATGTCGTGGTTTTTGTCTTCTGTGGCCCTTTGGTGTGTCCTTGTGTTTGAAAATTTGTGGAGAAATTAGCGCGGCTTGTCATTGAATGGGATTACGTCATAAATAGCAAGAGATAATACAAATTGATAATTTCTGTTTTAATTGCGTTCTTCTGTTCTACGTCTGTGTGCTACAGGGACAAATACGGGGCAAATAATAGCAACGACACAGTTGTCCACCAATCTTCTCGTAAGATGCAAATAAGAAGGGTTGGATTGGAACTGGTTATTCCATCCCTTGGAAATTTTAGATGTAAAATCTAGCCAACCAAAAGAAATTCTAAATAAAGTAAAGGAAAGGAAAGTAAAGTAACCCAGCTGACGAAGCTTCTCTTAGAAAGAACGCTATTTCAAAAGAAGTATATCGCAATATGGAGGAAGCTCAGAAGAATCTGGATCGCCGACCTTTCTCATTTCAGAATAAAATATCTCCAGAGTTAATACTAGTGTTATTGCGATAATGTCATAATTACATCAGCCTCATTGTTAATTTAAAAAAACAAAAACAGAAGCTAGAATGTACTGTGACAACTAGATATATCTGTGGGAAAATAGATAGAAGAAGACAGCGAGAGAAGACTATTGAAAGCTTTGTGTCATGGAATGGAAGAGAACCCCTGGGATGGTTAACCCGGTCAACAAATGCCAGCAGAAGTCGGATGTGTCGGCCTAACGGCGCAAGAACGCAGATATGCTGTAAACAAGCACAACGCAATCACATCCAGAAAAAAACTCTTGATGAACGCAGAAGAAGAAGAAGAAGAAGAAGAATGGAAGAAAACTAGCACACGCATTGATATATGCTGTTGGAGATCGCTAGATGCGGAGAAGTATGATCACCTACGCCAGTAGTAAAGCATTTGAGACGATGATGATGAGATGCTGATGATGACGCTAATGATGAGGATTTTTGAATCAGTCCCACAAAAAGAAACAGGTTAAACCAAAAACACGCTTTATAGATAATATTAAGAAAATGCAGCGACAAGTCCCTGACATAATCTAAAATATTTACCAACGTTAGACATAAGTGTAAACAAGAGATACAAATTGCTGCGACGGGTAACGCCACACACTCCTCCCAGCTTAGTGAAATAAGTAAGACAAATCATCAAGATAAAGAAATCAATTTCTCCCATAAATAAGCTGAAATATCCTGTGCCTTGTCAGAATGCAAAGACACTGATCCTAACAAACGCCTTTTTTTTTTTCAAACCGGGTACAAATTAATGGGCAAAGATGATCTAACTCATCCCCTTTATCCCAACCAATCGGCCCTTAATCTTAATCGGTTTACAACAATTTATCATTTAAAGCAGCCGGCATTAACGGAGCACTAGAGAAAGTCCAAACAGTCAACGAGCTCAGGATCTGGTAATCTTCCAGCTGTCATTAGCAATGTCGTGGTTTTTGTCTTCTGTTGCTATTTGCCATGTTCTTTGGTTTGAAAATTTGTTGTAGAGAAATTAGCGCGGCTTGTCATTGAATGGGATTATGTCCTAAATAGTATGATATAATACAAATTGAGAATTTCTAGTTTAATTGTCTTCGTCTGCTCGAAGTCTGTGTCTTACATGGGATTATAAAGGAAGCAAATAATAATAACATTTACCAAACCAAGCATTCCGCAAGATTTAAGTAAGGAGGGTTGGTGTGGAACTAGTTATTCCACCCCTTTAATAATTTTACTTGCAAAATCTAGCCACCCAAAGTCTAAAGTAAAGGAAAGTAAAGTAACTCAGCTGACGAAACTTCTCCTAAAAAGAACGCTCTTTCAAAAGAAGTATATCGCGATGTGGAGGAAGCCCAGAAGAATCTGGATAGCCGACTTATCTAATTTCAGAATAGAACATCTCCAGAACTGATATGAGTGTTCTTGCCATTATGTCATTCTGTTAGCATCATTGTTAATTTAAAAAATAAAAAACAGAAGCTAGAATGTATTGTGACAACTGGAAATATTTGTGGAAAAAGATATAGGAGAAGACAGCGAAAGACCATTATTGACAGCCTTGTGTCATGGTACGGAGCGAGTACACGTATTGATATATGCTGGTGGAGATCGCTAGTATAAGGAGAGGCATGGTCACTTACACCAGTATTTAAGCGTTATGATGATGATGATGATGATGATGATGATGATGATGATGATGATGATGATGATGATGATGATGATGATGATGATGATGATGATGATGATGATGATGATGATGATGATGATGAGCATTCTTGAATATGTCCCATAAAAAGAAGCAGGTTGAACCAAAAACACGCTTTATAAATAATATTCAGAAATGGCAGCGAAAGTCCCTAGCGTCACTAGAAATATTTACCAACGTCAGACATAAGTGTAAACAAGTCATACAAATTGCTGCGGCGGGTAACGCCACATAGCTTAGTGGGATAAGGAAGACAAATCATCAAGTTCATGAAAGCAATTTCTCTCATAAACAAGATGAAACATCCAGTGCCGTATCACAATGCAAAGACACTGATCCTAACTAACGCCTTTATTTTTAAACCGGGTACAAATTAATGGGCAAAGATAATCTAAGAAATCCACTTTATCCCAACCAAACGGCCCTTAATCTTAATCGGTTTACAACAATTTATCATTTAAAGCAGCCGGCATTAACGGAGCACTTCTAGAGAAACATCCAAACAGTCAGCGAGCTCGGGGTCTGGTAATCTTCCAGCTGTCATTAGCAATGTCGTGGTTTTTGTCTTCTGTTGCTCTTTGGTGTTTCCTTGTGTTTGAAAATTTGTGGAGAAATTAGCACTACTTGTCATTGAATGGGATCACGTCATAAATATCACGAGATAACACAAATTGAGAATTTCAGTTTTAATTGCGTTTTTCTGGCCGACGTATGTATTAACAGGAGCTCGTAGTTAGTTAGTCAGTTGCGGTTCCAACTTCACGGCAACGGGTCGTCCCCAGATTGCTCCGTTCCTATGCCAGTGAATATCACAATATGCTCCTCACTGCCCCATGTGAACAATGGAATAGACAGGAGTGTCGGCAAGCCAACAGCCCGCACAGGTACACTGTGCGTAATGCCGCCGCCAGAATGCCAACACAAAAGTCCTCCACGAAAAATACAGTTCATCGTCGATGAAAACGGCAGTCACCAGAAAGACTTCAATGACCGGGGTTTTATCCCATATGGCTCGGTCTCTTTTTGCAAGGCGACCCATCGAAAGCACCGCACAAAGCACGAACTCCGTAGCTACAGCGACGACTCCCAGGAGTCTCGTGAAAAATGCACTCGTGAACCGAAAAGGCAAACCAGTCAATCCAGCAACAGCCGGCCGTCATCGTTCCGAACATGCAGTTCACGCGAGAAACAACCGCGGACAGATGCAAAAGCATTCCACGCGAAATTCACATCTCACAGTGTCGCGCCACGCACTCACTCAGTAGCAGGGCGACGGAACCATAGCCTCTTAGTCGCCTCTTACGTCGTGCATGGTAGGCAACAGTTTTACTATTCTTTGCTCCCCCATATGGGCCCCGGCAACTCACGGGCGACAGGAGCTCACATACAGGAGCTCGTAATGCTTGTATAAGGAAATAATGGTAATACTGTTACCTAACAAGCATATGGTTAGAAGATTACAGGAGAAAGGTTGGAGTGACACTGATTATTCATTCATGTCGACAGTGTTAGCTGCAAAACCTAGCCAACAACAGTAAGTCTAAAGAAAAGAAAAGGAAAATAACTAAATGGAACACGGTTCTCCAGAGAAGAAATGTGACATGATGAGAAGGAGGTACTTAAGAATATAGTACGCCGAAATGTATCCATTCACTTAGGAAAATCTCATGGGGGTTATATTATCATGTTTGGGCTTCATTGTCAAATGAAAGAAGCGATAACATGTTGTGACACTGGAAAGAGTTTTTGGGAAATAGAAATAGCGAAAGATAACAAGATGAGACATTGCCAGCCAACCTATGTGTCATCGCACGTAAGGATGGCATCACAATAATTGAAACATGCTTATAGCAAGATATGGAGAGACATGATCGCCAACGCGTGTTGCAAGCTGTTTGGTAATGATGATGGTGATGATGACGATGATGACAATAATGATGATGATGATGCTAATTATGAGGAATACGGCTATGAGTGGATCCGTTTAAGAGAAGGGAAACTTTAATACCAAAACAACTCTTTATAGATAATATAAATGGCAGCGAAAAATCAGTATGAGTATTATAGCTACTGCATTAGCAAGTTATCAACATTAAAAATATATCCGCCGCTGAATATTTACAGTGTGGTGAACTTTGGTGGTTGCAAAGTGTTGGGCTCCACATCGCTTTCTAAACATGCCTTGAACATAATATTATAGTCTTAGCTAATGTGCCTCAACAAACGTCTAGGTCTCCATCTGATTAAAGTCATTTATAGACTCTCCAGAGCCGGCACTATGGCTAAGGGGTTACGTACACTATTTGCAATCTCGCATACCGCGTTAGAAACACTGCGAGCTATATGAAAGCAAACCTCCGTGCTATAACTTTCATATAATGGTATAAGTGTCAGTCGTTAAGAAATCGATGGCAAACTGTGGAACGTAAGCTTGTCAAGAAATCACAAACAGCCACATATGCTGTATTCGTCTCCAGTCGTCTTGACTTGTCTTGCCACTGGACCCAGATGGACACAGGCGTGAGAGTGTGGTCGACGAATTGCGCAACTCTTCCTCACTTTAACCCAATTCTACCGGCAAGTCGTTCTTCATCCAACTTCATCTATCAACCCAACTGGATGAAAAGAATGGTCATCATCTTTCTTTATGGACAAACATCATACCTCTCGGTACCATATCAGTGTGAAACAAGATGTGGTTTGAGAATCACTGGTGTCAAGTATGACGATGTTTGCCTTCTTATACCTTTTGATAGCCTTTCTGGCCTCCGACACCAGCTCTTGATTATAATCGGATATCAGAATCTAGTGTCATTACGAGTCCTTGGCGAAAATTACTTGTCGGTAAAGAAATCTAGAGTGGCATTGTCTGGGTGTGGCTGGGAGGATTTCGTGCAAGAGGCCGGGTTGTCTGTGTGATCGAAGGGTCAAGAGACAAATGTATGCATCAGTAGGTGACTCTTTGTGTCTGTCTGTTTGTCGTTTCTTTCTATTCTTCTTTCTTTCTTCTTTCCGTCTTTGTAAATATTTTGCATTCATTCATTCATTCATTCATTCATTCATTCATTCATTCATTCATTCATTCATTCATTGACTCTTTCATATTTTCTTTCTTAAATTTGTTATTCTTTCTTATCTTTTTCTTTTCTTTATGTCTGCTTTACCTTTCCTGTGGCAAAAAGTTGTATTACTAACATAACAACACTGAGACAGAAAAGAGTATACATTTACAAGTCATTGTCATTTTACTGCATATAGTACCTTGCAGTGTAGGGAATGGGGGTCTTGAGCCTGAGGAATTAAGGCCGCCTGGCTTGTGCAGTCGCCGCGAACTGTGCAGGTTAGGATTTTCTTTTTACCCCCAACGGAAAAAACCCACACCTTACCGAGGATTCGAACCCGAATCTACCGAAGAAGAACCCGGCATTCTTAGCCACTCGGCAAGCCGCTGCTCACATTTACAAGTATACGCGGTAAATTATCATCTAGGGCGGGCAAAAACATGCAGTGTAACAGCAAGAACGCAATGGATATAATTTACATCTGCCAATGAATGAACTTGGGGCCGAGGTAGTGTAGCAGCTAGACACACTAGCCCTCCGGCCTGATGATCAAGGGTTCGATCAGCGTCAGGGCGGATCTAAATTTAAAACTGATCTGGGCTTTTAGGTCGACCCAGCCTAAAATGGGTACCAGAAAATGTCTTGGGAAATAAAGGCAGCTGGAACTGTAATCACATAATTCTCGAAGTTCCGATTGATCTAAAAATATATGTATCTAGCACCATATGCACAAAGCATCTTCAGGGGGTTATTTATTAACATAAATCCAATCTCCACCAAGCTAATCACTAAGATAAAAATCAATGTATAGCCAGATATTCACTAATATAAATCCAATCTCCACCCAGCTATTCACTAAGATAAAAATCAATGTGTATCCGGATATTCACTAATATAAATTCAATCTCGATCCAGCTAAGATAAAAATCAATGTATAGCCAGATATTCACTAACATAAATCCAATCTCCATCCAGCTATTCACTACGATAAAATCTATGTGTGTTCAAATATTCACTAATATAAATCCAATCTCCACCAAAATAATCACTAAGATATAAATCAATGTGTAGCCAGATATACACTAACATAAAACTAATATACACCCAGCTGTTCACTATCCTAAAACCAATGTATAGCCACTTATTCACTAACTCGTAAAATTAATATATAAATCCAGCAATTCACTAAGTCGTAAAACTATTGTACAACCAGCTATTCACTAACGTAAAACCAATGTGTACTGAGTCACGTAGCAAAACGCTGCTGTGGTATGTGAAGAGTTAAGACCAGCATATTGTTTTAGGCCTGAGAACACGAGGGACCAGATGGACGAGTCTTTCCTACGAAAACGAACTGAAAGTATTTACATGGAACCCGTGTTGGACCGCGCTCCTGCTCTTATTTGAGTGACTTCCTAAACGTCACAC
>OY992880.1:24693924-24743924 GCA_963921405.1 Cepaea hortensis | reverse complement strand
AGGGTCAACTGAATAAAGGTCAATAAAGCGAGAGGCTCGGGGATTGGCTAAGACGAAAGGTGAGGGAACCGCTAGCTGGGGGGATGGGGGTGCGCCAATGAGAGCGAAACAGCAACATATGGATAGGTAGAGCACTGTAGCAGACTCTGTGGCGATTTAACGGATGCAGTTCAAAATTCCGCACTCCAAGCTCGAAACACTGCTGAGGGCGATAGGATGTAGATCCCCCGGTGCTTGTCATCATAGAATAGCACAAGTGCCGGTTGTTCAGAAATCAATGAGAACTGACTGAACGCAAACTAACCGGGAAGTCACAGAAGGCAAAGATAATGCTGGCGTTGACTACGCCGTCCTGTGAAGGACATGCAACTGGCGTATTAGTGGACCATATGACTACGGGGATGGGAGTGGGCAGAGGGCGTATGGGACTTAAATAAAACTGTGTTGGACATTGTTAACCACTCTCACGGACCAGACTGCTAGAGACACTCATATACACCTTCAGGTAGGCTTCAAATATTGATCTCTAGATCAGATTGTGCGCCGCGTGGAGCGGGTGTCCTTAACTAATGTAGCCATTTGTCCCTGGCTCTCTTTCCACACAATGACACGAAAAATCTGTCTTCATCGGCGTTTCCGTGTCGGTCTTTAGGCAAATTCCATTGCATTCGTCCGCTGCCCAAAGTGCTATAATGCTAGGCTTTTATGGTTTTCGACAGGTTAGCTTTTGGAGCCCAGGCAATTGTGTTCTCGCGTCGGATTCCAAATGTTGTGATAGGTCGCATCGTTTCCAGCGCTTCCTGCATATCTTTATATATATATATATATATATATATATATATATATATATATATATATATATATATATATATATATAGTGGTCACGGATTAGATCCGCAGTAGATGTCGAATTTTTTAAAATTTAAACCTCGATGCCATGTCGACCCAGCCTAAAAGGAGTACCAAGAGTCTTTGGAAATAAAGGCGGTATGTGCAATATCGACATCACCCGCCGAGTGGAGATTTGTTTATAAATTTATGGATATAACACCGTTTGCACGATACGCCTTATGGTGTGTAAGAGAGAATTGTACTTTAGTTACATATACTTCCAGATCGAAAGCGCATACTACACGCATTTATAATGTTTCGATTGTAGCTTTATTTAAATATTGAGCATAACCCACTACTGGCAACGCTGATCATATTCTGGTATGAACCTAAGGCCTATCCACGTCAATGTGGAAGCACTAGACTCGAGTTTCGCTCTCGTTTGAGCTCGTCATTAGTGCATATCCTTGACCGGACCAGAAAACAAACCCCTGATCACTGGCGTGTGAAGCGTGTGTGAAACCACTAGACCACGCGGCACACGCTGGACACGGCCAAATCATAACACAGAATATTACAACATCACCCATCGTAGGCTGTAGCTCAAGATTTGCCCGATCGCCGCGACTGACGTCCGTCAATCTTTACTGATGTTTTTCGTGTGCTGTGGTGTAGTCATTAGTACGTGTTCGTATCCACAAAGTAGTGGGATGTTATCTCCATAGGAATGGCAGTATTTTCGTTACCAAACCGTAGGCACTGGACTTCACTTACTCTAAGACAAATTCTGCTTGACATATCCTGGACAAGTGAAGGGCGGTCAGCGGGTTACTGACCATACGATCTCGCGTGTGTCGTCCGATCACGGAAAGCATCGGCAAACCGCAACATCCTTAATAAGCCCTAATGGCCTGTAAATGAAGTTACATGCAAATGGAGTGCTTGTTTTCGGTTCTTTCATCGATCACGCACATAGGCGCAACACTGACTCAAGCATGTACTTGCGTCTGCGTCAGATCAGGTTAAATCACACAAAGCATTAGTTGCATATCCTTTACAGGTCGTCGCAGTCAACTACTACATTTTGTTTGTTTGTTGTTTTGGCTGTTTGTGACTTCTTGCCAAGTTTACGTTCTGTAGTTCGCTATTACTTACTGAACGACTGACGCTCATACACTCCCGTGAGACGCTAGCCGATCCTAATCCTGCTGGCTGCTGGGCGAGACGATGTACACACCTTGTAGATACGGCATTTTACTGATGAATTCTTGTTGACCAGGCGACGTAAAATGGCTTCCAGCAATCTTTCCTCACTGTGCAGACTGACTGCTTGGTTCTAACCACATGGCCACCCCTGCGGGGCTTGGTCAAACGGCCCAGTTGTCTGGAAAGTGAAGAGGAAATGGACTGGTCACCCCACTTTATATGTCGTTCACTAGAACTTGTAATGGGCTAAGACGTCATGCTCCAGCAGCAGTAATGTTTGTGAGAGTACATTGACCTCTAACTTACTCATAGATCTAACATAACGTTCGCATTGTCGTAATGGCGTCTAAATACATTTTCTTGTTTTTTTTCCTTTCTAATACAGAATGAAAACAGTTAGGGTTGTGTGCTTCCTGGGGAAAAGAAACGATATAATAAATATAAATACAGTGTATATACCTTAAAACTAACGCAAATCCGGCAAATGGGAAATCACAGTGTACATTTAACAACATAAACAAACAAATAATAATAATAATAATAATAATAATAATAATTATAATAATAATAATAATAATAATAATAATAATAATAATAATAATAATCGTAGAAATAAACTACACCATTAACACAGCGAATCGACGTTTCGATCTTAATTATCTTCATCAGAAACAACACAAACAAATCTACAGAAAAGTATAAAATTAGAAATTATAATTAAATGTTCAAACGTAAACAGAAAAAAATATTGGTATGAACGAACGAACGAACGAACGAACGAACGAACGAACGAACGAACAATCTTTATTTTCAAATGGTTAAGAATTGGGCACGCGGGCCCGTCTGACATTCTGAAACGTTGTTAGGCCATTGCACATGCTCCGTTTCTATTAAGACTGCGCAGTTCAGTTGTGAAAGGTGCCAAATAAGAAAGTGTCAAGCCGAAGGTGTGCAAACAGTTAGATATGGATATGTGGAGGGAAGTCAGCAGAGCTGTACAGTAGTAGCTACTGAAAAAGTGCCAAATAGAACATGTGAAGCCGAAGGTTTGCAAACAGTTAGATATTGATATGTGGAGGGAAGTCAGCAGAGCTGTACAGTAGTACCTACTGAAAAAGTGCCAAATAGAACATGTGAAGCGAAGGTGTGCAAACAGCTAGGTATAGGTATATAATATTTATAATATATAGAGAGATAATTTTTTTTACAGTTGAGGACCGTTTTCCATGCCATAAGATACGTGGCCATATTGTGATATACCCACATTTATATAGACTTATCTGCACTATGTGAGTGAGGTTGTCAGTATTACGTTTGTCGCAATTACCTCCAAGGACACTTCCTGGGACTAACAATTACCTTTAAAATAATCCTTCTCCTTGGATTTCTATGAAACAAAAATGTAGCACTTATGACAGAGAAGTAAAGGACTACTTTACGCGGCTTCGGGAGTCTCCGTGCCAAAGTGTTACACCACCAGTCTCGTGCTCCGAAGGTTTATGTTCGATGTTTGGCTGCATCGTTCGGTTCACGAGTATAATTTTCTTGGAGACTCCTGGGGGTCGTCGCTAAAGCTGTGGATTTCGTCCTTTGTGCGACGCTTTCGACAGGCCATCCTGCGTTAAGAAACCGAGCCATCTCTGTGCCAAACCTGGTGCAATGAAGTCGAACGTCTTGCAATTTAGTATGCCCCAGGGAGTGTATTAGTTATATAGCTTGTTTGTTTGCTTGTTTTTTCATATCCTTTACAGGACGTTGCAGTCAAAATCAGCATTTTTCAGTTGTTGTTGATGTATTAGGCAACATTACTCTCAGTAGTTTGCCATTGCTTTCTAAGCGACCGGCTCAGATACCCCCGTAAGTTATCAATGCGGCGAGAACAGCTACCGTTTCTCGCACACATTACGTTACTCAAGAAAATATATGGAATTACGGAGAAAGACGTTAACCTCTAGGCCAGGGAAACCGACAGTTATATAGTATCATCTCTATATTTGTATACATTTAACAGCGCACTCGGTGGTTTTTTTTTCTTCTCGTATATCCCTTTACAGGACATTGCTGTCAACATCAGCATCTTTCAACTTATTGTTGATTTCTTTTCAAGATTAGCCTACGCTCAGTAATTTGCCATTGCTTTCTGAGTGACCGGCTCACATACCCCGTAAGTTACCGACGCGGAGAGAACCGCTACCAATTCTCGCACACGTCACGTTACTCGCGAGAGTATACGGGATTACGAAGAAAGTCGTGTAAATTCCTAGACCAGGGAGACCGACACTCAGTGGATGGTTTAGTCAATATCACATCATTCGCATGTACATATCAGGCCATCTAGTTACCTACTGTAGATTTGGCACGACCTGAAAGCCGAGGTCAATTTTCAACAAATCCATCTGGGTGGAAATTAGAAAGGCATTACCACCCGGTCGGTAGAAACGTGCTAGCCGCTACATTACCGCATCGTCCTACTTATGGAGATAGGTATATTTCAATCTAAACTAACTTCAATACAATACAAAACATTATATGTGAGAAATCTCGGACATGTAGTACACTAATGTCATTTTCGTTAAAAAAAATTATACATTATTGAGATTTGTAAATAGCCGGGGATTTCCCTGGGGAAACTAGAAATGATGTGCTATTCAAAAATGCTGAAATTCCACTCACGGATCGGGAAAATGTAAACGTGTTGTGATTAAAGTTTTCACTAGCAATTAGATTGGCTGTAATATCATATGACGTCATCATTTTTTGAATGTGTCACCAGAAATTGAACACAGCACAACCAAGTTCTTCTTCTGCTTCTTCATCTCCTTCTGCTCCTCCTCCTCCTTTTCCTCCACCTCATCATCTCCATTCTTCTTCTTCTTCTTCTTCTTCTTCTTCTTCTTCTTCTTCTTCTTCTTCTTCTTCTTCTTCTTCTTCTTCTTCTTCTTCTTCTTCTTCTTCGCACTCCCCTACTCCTCTCGTACTGAGAGAAAGCAGTGATGCCTTCATTAATAATGGTTTTATCAGAGGATTATATGTGAAGGCGTGGGCGTATGCTATTACATAGCATTGTAGTCTGTGCTATCCAGCATTTTGGCTCCAGAACGTTTTTGTTTGGTACTACATATGCATTATAACCCTATCAGCCAATATCAACAGTAAAGTAGAAGGCTTTGTTGTGAATGTAATGGTAGCAGTGGTAGGGTTAGTTGTGAATGTAACAATAGCAGCAGTATGGTTAGTTGTGAAAGTAATAGTAGTAGTAGCAGCATTAGTTGTCAATGTAAATAGCAGTAGTAGTGGTGGTTGTGAAAGTAATAGTAGCATATTATACGTGTGTAGTTCGAGATAAACATCACAAAGCAAGCAAGTTAAGTTGCTAATATAAAACAAGAATGAATCATCAAAGCAAACAGGTAAATTACAATAGTCTGAACACAATAAACAGTTTAGTTTAGCATATTAAACGAGATGTCTGACGCAGATGTACGCTCTCAGCAACCTTCCCTCCAGGTTGTGAAGCACAAAATATATTTCATTAGCTATATACATCTCATCTAATCTCATCATGTTCCTCTTGTACCTTGCGGTGTCGAGGTGAAGTATAAACAGCGGGAGAGTGCCCGTTCATGGGCTTCGTGTATCGATATTCCCGTGGACTCTCCTATTCCCTCTGTCCATCGTTTACGTGGTCGGCCTATTCCTCTGCTTCCCTCCGGTCTGTACATCATTGCTTGTTGTGGTATACTGTTAGTTGGTAACCTAGTTTCATGGCCAAACCATTTGACTTGCTGCCTTCTAATAAAATGCAGTGTGCGTGTATGTGTGTGTGTGTGTGTGTGTGTGTGTGTGTGTGTGTGTGTGTGTGTGTGTTTATGTGCTGACAAAGGCTTTGGTCGCCAACCTCCATGTTGCCACTTGTGACTATACTCTTCAATACTTTGGTAATTCCTTCGTTACATTCTAAAGGCTACAGCTGAAATGGTCTTACGACAAATACTGAAGTTGGGGTATGAAGCGTTAGGCCTTGAAATATCCAAGGCTTTGACAGTGTGAGCTGACCAGTGTCTTTCATCTTTACCTTTCCTGCCCAATTAATTCAACAAACATTGTGGAAATAAATATCCAGGTTCCATTTCATGAGGCTGGGTCCACCCTTGGGCCAGACAGTTTAGCGAAGCAAATCATTTCTCAGGATTCTATCAGGACAACTTCTTTGGTACAGGAACGTCTGCTATAATTTCTCCAACTTCCGGATCCACTTCGGGAGACTCGGGTCCAATCCCTGGTAAGTGATAGCATTTTTGTCTGTCTGAGCAAACAGAAAACCCTAACCTGTACTGTTCGCGGCGCCTGTACTAACCATGCGGCCTTAATTCCTCGGGTTCAATTCCCCCTCCCCTCTCTTGCCCTACACCCAAGGTACTAGAGGCAATAATGACAGTTACCATCCTTAATAAACAAGGGCTCACATTTAACTGTTACCTGCATGTTGTCATTATACCATCAGTACTATTATACCATCAATGTCATTATACCATCAGTGTCATTATACCATCAGTGCCATTATACAATCAGTGTCATTATACCATCAATGTCATTATACCATCAGTGCCATTATACCATCAGTGTCATTATACCATCAGTGCCATTATACCATCAGTGTCATTATACCATCAGTGCCATTATACCATCAGTGTCATTATACCATCAATGTCACTATACCATCAGTGTCATTATACCATCAGTGTCATTATACCATCAGTGTCATTATACCGTCAGTGTCATTATACCATCAGTGTCATTATACCATCAATGTCATTATACTATCAGTGTCATTATACCATCAATGTCATTATACCATAAATGTCACTATACCATCAGTGCCTTATACCATCAGTGTCATTATACCATCAATGTCACTATACCATCAGTGTCATTATACCATCAGTGTCATTATACCATCAATGTCATTATACCATCAGTGTCATTATACCATCAGTGTCATTATACCATCAGTGTCATACCATCAATGTCATTATACCATCAATGTCACTATACCATCAGTGTCATTATACCATCAATGTCATTATACCATCAATGTCATTATACCATCAATGTCATTATACCATCAGTGCCTTATACCATCAGTGTCATTATACAATCAATGTCATTATACCATCAGTGCCTTATACCATCAGTGTCATTATACCATCAGTGCCATTATACTATCAGTGTCATTATACCATCAGTGCCATTATACCATCAGTGCCTTATACCATCAGTGTCATTATACCATCAATGTCATTATACCATCAGTGCCTTATACCATCAGTGTCATTATACCATCAGTGCCATTATACTATCAGTGTCATTATACCATCAGTGCCATTATACCATCAGTGCCTTATACCATCAGTGCCATTATACCATCAGTGTCATTATACCATCAATGTCACTATACCATCAGTGTCATTATACCCTCAGTGTCATTATACCATCAGTGTCATTATACCATCAATGTCATTATACCATCAGTGCCACTATACCATCAGTGTCATTATACCATCAGTGCCTTATACCATCAGTGTCATTATACTGTCAGTGTCATTATACCATCAGTGCCATTATACTGTCAGTGTCATTATACCATCAGTGCCATTATACTGTCAGTGTCATTATACCATCAGTGCCATTATACCATCAGTGTCATTATATCATCAGTGCCTTATACCATACCATCAATGTCATTATACCATCAGTGTCATTATACCATCAGTGCCATTATACCATCAGTGCCTTATACCATCAGTGCCATTATACCATCAGTGTCATTATACCATCAATGTCATTATACCATCAGTGCCTTATACCATCAGTGTCATTATACCATCAGTGCCATTATACCATCAGTGTCATTAAACCATCAGTGCCATTATTCCATCAGTGTCATTATACTGTCAGTGCCATTATACCATCAGTGCCATTATACTGTCAGTGTCATTATACCATCAGTGCCATTATACCATCAGTGTCATTATACTATCAGTACCATTATACTGTCAGTGTCATTATACCATCAGTGCTACTGTCAGTGTCATTATACCATCAGTGCCATTTTACCATCAGTGCCATTAAACTATCAGTGTCATTATACCATCAGTGCCATTATACTATCAGTGTCATTATACCATCAGTGCCTTATACCATCAGTGCCATTATACCATCAGTGCCATTATACCATCAATGTCACTATACCATCAGTGTCATTATACCATCAATTTCATTATACCATGAGTGCCTTAAACCATCAGTGACATTATACCATCAGTGCCATTATACCATCAGTGCCATTATACCATCAGTGCCTTATACCATCAGTGCCATTATACAATCAGTGTCATTATACCATCAATGTCATTAAACCATCAGTGCCATTATACCATCAGTGTCATTATACCATCAGTGCCATTATACCATCAGTGTCATTATACCATCAGTGCCATTATACCATCAGTGTCATTATACTGTCAGTGCCATTATACCATCAGTGTCATTATACTGTCAGTGTCATTATACCATCAGTGCCATTATACTGTCAGTGTCATTATACCATCAGTGCCATTATACCATCAGTGCCATTATACTATCAGTGTCATTATACCATCAATGTCATTATACCATCAGTGCCTTATACCATCAGTGTCATTATACCATCAGTGTCATTATACTATCAGTGTCATTATACCATCAGTGCCATTATACAATCAGTGCCTTATACCATCATTGCCATTATACCATCAGTGTCATTATACCATCAATGTCACTATACCATCAGTGTCATTATACCATCAGTGTCATTATACCATCAGTGCCATTATACTATCAGTGCCTTATACCATCAGTGTCATTATACCATCAGTGCCATTATACCATCAGTGCCTTATACCATCAGTGTCATTATACCATCAGTGTCATTATACCATCAGTGCCTTATACTATCAGTGCCATTATACCATCAGTGTCATTATACTATCAGTGTCATTATACCATCAGTGCCATTATACCATCAGTGCCTTATACCATTGTCACAGATCTGGATAAGAGGTTACAGAGTTAAGAATATAAGAAATAGAGCTAAGACAGAGACCATTAAAGAACACCAGACAGAAGAGACACAAGCTCTATAAATAGCTGTACAACAGGACACACTTGTGTCAACCAAGAGGGCATTGAGTGTAAGTGAGCGAGGGTTTCCCAAGACACTAGGAAACTCGCCTCGACGAGTAACCATGGAGTACAGGTTACTCTAGTTAACTGACCAGCGTGCTGGGACACCACGCACGCAAAACTCGCCAGCGCACGGGGATCCAACGTCCGTGTTTGAACACGCAACTAGAACCTTAGCTCAGACTGCGACTGAGACGGCTAGAGAGTAGACGTGTTCCTTATGAATACTATAAGTTTATAGACAATAGTGATTGTTAGGCTTTAGATTCCATTCAGTGATTAATAGTATCATTATCACCTCTTCATTGCATCTGTGTAACGTACTATGATGTTTATTGTCAATGAAGTATTCCGCTCGCGGAGCTTGTTTGTAATCAGCTCTAAATAAATTGTACCCTTTTGCAAATGACACGAGTTATTATTTCGTGTGGTGCAAAAGTAGGGGAGTCCTGAAATACCTGTCGCAAGTAAGTCGCTGACACCATCAGTGCCATTATACCATCAGTGTCATTATACCATCAATGTCACTATACCATCAGTGTTATTATACCATCAGTGTCATTATACCATCAGTGTCATTATACCATCAGTGTCATTATACCATCAGTGTCATTATACCATCAATGTCATTATACCATCAGTGTCATTATACCATCAATGTCATTATACCATAAATGTCACTATACCATCAGTGCCTTATACCATCAGTGTCATTATACCATCAATGTCACTATACCATCAGTGTCATTATACCATCAGTGTCATTATACCATCAATGTCATTATACCATCAGTGTCATTATACCATCAGTGTCATTATACCATCAGTGTCATTATACTGTCAGTGTCATTATACCATCAGTGCCATTATACTGTCAGTGTCATTATACCATCAGTGCCATTATACCATCAGTGCCATTATACTATCAGTGTCATTATACCATCAATGTCATTATACCATCAGTGCCGTATACCATCAGTGTCATTATACCATCAGTGTCATTATACTATCAGTGTCATTATACCATCAGTGCCATTATACAATCAGTGCCTTATACCATCATTGCCATTATACCATCAGTGTCATTATACCATCAATGTCATTATACCATCAATGTCATTATACCATCAGTGCCTTATACCATCAGTGTCATTATACCATCAGTGCCATTATACTATCAGTGTCATTATACCATCAGTGCCATTATACCATCAGTGCCTTATACCATCAGTGCCATTATACCATCAGTGTCATTATACCATCAATGTCACTATACCATCAGTGTCATTATACCCTCAGTGTCATTATACCATCAGTGTCATTATACCATCAATGTCATTATACCATCAGTGCCACTATACCATCAGTGTCATTATACCATCAGTGCCTTATACCATCAGTGTCATTATACTGTCAGTGTCATTATACCATCAGTGCCATTATACTGTCAGTGTCATTATACCATCAGTGCCATTATACTGTCAGTGTCATTATACCATCAGTGCCATTATACTGTCAGTGTCATTATACCATCAGTGCCATTATACCATCAGTGTCATTATATCATCAGTGCCTTATACCATACCATCAATGTCATTATACCATCAGTGCCATTATACCATCAGTGCCTTATACCATCAGTGCCATTATACCATCAGTGTCATTATACCATCAATGTCATTATACCATCAGTGCCTTATACCATCAGTGTCATTATACCATCAGTGCCATTATACCATCAGTGTCATTAAACCATCAGTGCCATTATTCCATCAGTGTCATTATACTGTCAGTGCCATTATACCATCAGTGCCATTATACTGTCAGTGTCATTATACCATCAGTGCCATTATACCATCAGTGTCTTTATACTATCAGTACCATTATACTGTCAGTGTCATTATACCATCAGTGCCATTATACTGTCAGTGTCATTATACCATCAGTGCCATTTTACCATCAGTGCCATTATACTATCAGTTTCATTATACCATCAGTGCCATTATACTATCAGTGTCATTATACCATCAGTGCCTTATACCATCAGTGCCATTATACCATCAGTGCCATTATACCATCAATGTCACTATACCATCAGTGTCATTATACCATCAATTTCATTATACCATGAGTGCCTTAAACCATCAGTGACATTATACCATCAGTGCCATTATACCATCAGTGCCATTATACCATCAGTGCCTTATACCATCAGTGCCATTATACAATCAGTGTCATTATACCATCAATGTCATTATACCATCAGTGCCATTATACCATCAGTGTCATTATACCATCAGTGCCATTATACTATCAGTGTCATTATACCATCAGTGCCATTATACCATCAGTGTCATTATACCATCAATGTCACTATACCATCAGTGTCATTATACCATCAGTGTCATTATACCATCAGTGTCATTATACCATCAGTGTCATTATACCATCAGTGTCATTATACCATCAATGTCATTATACTATCAGTGTCATTATACCATCAATGTCATTATACCATAAATGTCACTATACCATCAGTGCCTTATACCATCAGTGTCATTATACCATCAATGTCACTATACCATCAGTGTCATTATACCATCAGTGTCATTATACCATCAATGTCATTATACCATCAGTGTCATTATACCATCAGTGTCATACCATCAATGTCATTATACCATCAATGTCATTATACCATCAGTGCCTTATACCATCAGTGCCTTATACCATCAGTGTCATTATACAATCAATGTCATTATACCATCAGTGCCTTATACCATCAGTGTCATTATACCATCAGTGCCATTATACTGTCAGTGTCATTATACCATCAGTGCCATTTTACCATCAGTGCCATTATACTATCAGTTTCATTATACCATCAGTGCCATTATACTATCAGTGTCATTATACCATCAGTGCCTTATACCATCAGTGCCATTATACCATCAGTGCCATTATACCATCAATGTCACTATACCATCAGTGTCATTATACCATCAATTTCATTATACCATGAGTGCCTTAAACCATCAGTGACATTATACCATCAGTGCCATTATACCATCAGTGCCATTATACCATCAGTGCCTTATACCATCAGTGCCATTATACAATCAGTGTCATTATACCATCAATGTCATTATACCATCAGTGCCATTATACCATCAGTGTCATTATACCATCAGTGCCATTATACCATCAGTGTCATTATACCATCAGTGCCATTATACCATCAGTGTCATTATACCATCAATGTCACTATACCATCAGTGTCATTATACCATCAGTGTCATTATACCATCAGTGTCATTATAAAATCAGTGTCATTATACCATCAGTGTCATTATACCATCAATGTCATTATACTATCAGTGTCATTATACCATCAATGTCATTATACCATAAATGTCACTATACCATCAGTGCCTTATACCATCAGTGTCATTATACCATCAATGTCACTATACCATCAGTGTCATTATACCATCAGTGTCATTATACCATCAATGTCATTATACCATCAGTGTCATTATACCATCAGTGTCATTATACCATCAGTGTCATACCATCAATGTCATTATACCATCAATGTCATTATACCATCAGTGCCTTATACCATCAGTGTCATTATACAATCAATGTCATTATACCATCAGTGCCTTATACCATCAGTGTCATTATACCATCAGTGCCATTATACTATCAGTGTCATTATACCATCAGTGCCATTATACCATCAGTGCCTTATACCATCAGTGTCATTATACCATCAATGTCATTATACCATCAGTGCCTTATACCATCAGTGTCATTATACCATCAGTGCCATTATACTATCAGTGTCATTATACCATCAGTGCCATTATACCATCAGTGCCTTATACCATCAGTGCCATTATACCATCAGTGTCATTATACCATCAATGTCACTATACCATCAGTGTCATTATACCCTCAGTGTCATTATACCATCAGTGTCATTATACCATCAATGTCATTATACCATCAGTGCCACTATACCATCAGTGTCATTATACCATCAGTGCCTTATACCATCAGTGTCATTATACTGTCAGTGTCATTATACCATCAGTGCCATTATACTGTCAGTGTCATTATACCATCAGTGCCATTATACTGTCAGTGTCATTATACCATCAGTGCCATTATACCATCAGTGTCATTATATCATCAGTGCCTTATACCATACCATCAATGTCATTATACCATCAGTGTCAATATACCATCAGTGCCATTATACCATCAGTGCCTTATACCATCAGTGCCATTATACCATCAGTGTCATTATACCATCAATGTCATTATACCATCAGTGCCTTATACCATCAGTGTCATTATACCATCAGTGCCATTATACCATCAGTGTCATTAAACCATCAGTGCCATTATTCCATCAGTGTCATTATACTGTCAGTGCCATTATACCATCAGTGCCATTATACTGTCAGTGTCATTATACCATCAGTGCCATTATACCATCAGTGTCATTATACTATCAGTACCATTATACTGTCAGTGTCATTATACCATCAGTGCTACTGTCAGTGTCATTAAACCATCAGTGCCATTTTACCATCAGTGCCATTATACTATCAGTGTCATTATACCATCAGTGCCATTATACTATCAGTGTCATTATACCATCAGTGCCTTATACCATCAGTGCCATTATACCATCAGTGCCATTATACCATCAATGTCACTATACCATCAGTGTCATTATACCATCAATTTCATTATACCATGAGTGCCTTAAACCATCAGTGACATTATACCATCAGTGCCATTATACCATCAGTGCCATTATACCATCAGTGCCTTATACCATCAGTGCCATTATACAATCAGTGTCATTATACCATCAATGTCATTATACCATCAGTGCCATTATACCATCAGTGTCATTATACCATCAGTGCCATTATACCATCAGTGTCATTATACCATCAGTGCCATTATACCATCAGTGTCATTATACTGTCAGTGCCATTATACCATCAGTGTCATTATACTGTCAGTGTCATTATACCATCAGTGCCATTATACTGTCAGTGTCATTATACCATCAGTGCCATTATACCATCAGTGCCATTATACTATCAGTGTCATTATACCATCAATGTCATTATACCATCAGTGCCTTATACCATCAGTGTCATTATACCATCAGTGTCATTATACTATCAGTGTCATTATACCATCAGTGCCATTATACAATCAGTGCCTTATACCATCATTGCCATTATACCATCAGTGTCATTATACCATCAATGTCACTATACCATCAGTGTCATTATACCATCAGTGTCATTATACCATCAGTGCCATTATACTATCAGTGCCTTATACCATCAGTGTCATTATACCATCAGTGCCATTATACCATCAGTGCCTTATACCATCAGTGTCATTATACCATCAGTGTCATTATACCATCAGTGCCTTATACTATCAGTGCCATTATACCATCAGTGTCATTATACCATCAATGTCACTATACCATCAGTGTCATTATACTATCAGTGTCATTATACCATCAGTG
The DNA here is from genome assembly GCA_963921405.1 of Cepaea hortensis. Taxonomy (NCBI): domain Eukaryota; kingdom Metazoa; phylum Mollusca; class Gastropoda; order Stylommatophora; family Helicidae; genus Cepaea; species Cepaea hortensis. The sequence goes on along the minus strand of OY992880.1, from coordinate 24,729,094 downwards.
CCATTATACCATCAGTGCCTTATACCATTGTCACAGATCTGGATAAGAGGTTACAGAGTTAAGAATATAAGAAATAGAGCTAAGACAGAGACCATTAAAGAACACCAGACAGAAGAGACACAAGCTCTATAAATAGCTGTACAACAGGACACACTTGTGTCAACCAAGAGGGCATTGAGTGTAAGTGAGCGAGGGTTTCCCAAGACACTAGGAAACTCGCCTCGACGAGTAACCATGGAGTACAGGTTACTCTAGTTAACTGACCAGCGTGCTGGGACACCACGCACGCAAAACTCGCCAGCGCACGGGGATCCAACGTCCGTGTTTGAACACGCAACTAGAACCTTAGCTCAGACTGCGACTGAGACGGCTAGAGAGTAGACGTGTTCCTTATGAATACTATAAGTTTATAGACAATAGTGATTGTTAGGCTTTAGATTCCATTCAGTGATTAATAGTATCATTATCACCTCTTCATTGCATCTGTGTAACGTACTATGATGTTTATTGTCAATGAAGTATTCCGCTCGCGGAGCTTGTTTGTAATCAGCTCTAAATAAATTGTACCCTTTTGCAAATGACACGAGTTATTATTTCGTGTGGTGCAAAAGTAGGGGAGTCCTGAAATACCTGTCGCAAGTAAGTCGCTGACACCATCAGTGCCATTATACCATCAGTGTCATTATACCATCAATGTCACTATACCATCAGTGTCATTATACCATCAGTGTCATTATACCATCAGTGTCATTATACCATCAGTGTCATTATACCATCAATGTCATTATACCATCAGTGTCATTATACCATCAATGTCATTATACCATAAATGTCACTATACCATCAGTGCCTTATACCATCAGTGTCATTATACCATCAATGTCACTATACCATCAGTGTCATTATACCATCAGTGTCATTATACCATCAATGTCATTATACCATCAGTGTCATTATACCATCAGTGTCATTATACCATCAGTGTCATTATACTGTCAGTGTCATTATACCATCAGTGCCATTATACTGTCAGTGTCATTATACCATCAGTGCCATTATACCATCAGTGCCATTATACTATCAGTGTCATTATACCATCAATGTCATTATACCATCAGTGCCTTATACCATCAGTGTCATTATACCATCAGTGTCATTATACTATCAGTGTCATTATACCATCAGTGCCATTATACAATCAGTGCCTTATACCATCATTGCCATTATACCATCAGTGTCATTATACCATCAATGTGATTATACCATCAATGTCATTATACCATCAGTGCCTTATACCATCAGTGTCATTATACCATCAGTGCCATTATACTATCAGTGTCATTATACCATCAGTGCCATTATACCATCAGTGCCTTATACCATCAGTGCCATTATACCATCAGTGTCATTATACCATCAATGTCACTATACCATCAGTGTCATTATACCCTCAGTGTCATTATACCATCAGTGTCATTATACCATCAATGTCATTATACCATCAGTGCCACTATACCATCAGTGTCATTATACCATCAGTGCCTTATACCATCAGTGTCATTATACTGTCAGTGTCATTATACCATCAGTGCCATTATACTGTCAGTGTCATTATACCATCAGTGCCATTATACTGTCAGTGTCATTATACCATCAGTGCCATTATACCATCAGTGTCATTATATCATCAGTGCCTTATACCATACCATCAATGTCATTATACCATCAGTGCCATTATACCATCAGTGCCTTATACCATCAGTGCCATTATACCATCAGTGTCATTATACCATCAATGTCATTATACCATCAGTGCCTTATACCATCAGTGTCATTATACCATCAGTGCCATTATACCATCAGTGTCATTAAACCATCAGTGCCATTATTCCATCAGTGTCATTATACTGTCAGTGCCATTATACCATCAGTGCCATTATACTGTCAGTGTCATTATACCATCAGTGCCATTATACCATCAGTGTCTTTATACTATCAGTACCATTATACTGTCAGTGTCATTATACCATCAGTGCCATTATACTGTCAGTGTCATTATACCATCAGTGCCATTTTACCATCAGTGCCATTATACTATCAGTTTCATTATACCATCAGTGCCATTATACTATCAGTGTCATTATACCATCAGTGCCTTATACCATCAGTGCCATTATACCATCAGTGCCATTATACCATCAATGTCACTATACCATCAGTGTCATTATACCATCAATTTCATTATACCATGAGTGCCTTAAACCATCAGTGACATTATACCATCAGTGCCATTATACCATCAGTGCCATTATACCATCAGTGCCTTATACCATCAGTGCCATTATACAATCAGTGTCATTATACCATCAATGTCATTATACCATCAGTGCCATTATACCATCAGTGTCATTATACCATCAGTGCCATTATACCATCAGTGTCATTATACCATCAGTGCCATTATACCATCAGTGTCATTATACCATCAATGTCACTATACCATCAGTGTCATTATACCATCAGTGTCATTATACCATCAGTGTCATTATACCATCAGTGTCATTATACCATCAGTGTCATTATACCATCAGTGTCATACCATCAATGTCATTATACCATCAATGTCACTATACCATCAGTGTCATTATACCATCAATGTCATTATACCATCAATGTCATTATACCATCAATGTCATTATACCATCAGTGCCTTATACCATCAGTGTCATTATACAATCAATGTCATTATACCATCAGTGCCTTATACCATCAGTGTCATTATACCATCAGTGCCATTATACTATCAGTGTCATTATACCATCAGTGCCATTATACCATCAGTGCCTTATACCATCAGTGTCATTATACCATCAATGTCATTATACCATCAGTGCCTTATACCATCAGTGTCATTATACCATCAGTGCCATTATACTATCAGTGTCATTATACCATCAGTGCCATTATACCATCAGTGCCTTATACCATCAGTGCCATTATACCATCAGTGTCATTATACCATCAATGTCACTATACCATCAGTGTCATTATACCCTCAGTGTCATTATACCATCAGTGTCATTATACCATCAATGTCATTATACCATCAGTGCCACTATACCATCAGTGTCATTATACCATCAGTGCCTTATACCATCAGTGTCATTATACTGTCAGTGTCATTATACCATCAGTGCCATTATACTGTCAGTGTCATTATACCATCAGTGCCATTATACTGTCAGTGTCATTATACCATCAGTGCCATTATACCATCAGTGTCATTATATCATCAGTGCCTTATACCATACCATCAATGTCATTATACCATCAGTGTCATTATACCATCAGTGCCATTATACCATCAGTGCCTTATACCATCAGTGCCATTATACCATCAGTGTCATTATACCATCAATGTCATTATACCATCAGTGCCTTATACCATCAGTGTCATTATACCATCAGTGCCATTATACCATCAGTGTCATTAAACCATCAGTGCCATTATTCCATCAGTGTCATTATACTGTCAGTGCCATTATACCATCAGTGCCATTATACTGTCAGTGTCATTATACCATCAGTGCCATTATACCATCAGTGTCATTATACTATCAGTACCATTATACTGTCAGTGTCATTATACCATCAGTGCTACTGTCAGTGTCATTATACCATCAGTGCCATTTTACCATCAGTGCCATTATACTATCAGTGTCATTATACCATCAGTGCCATTATACTATCAGTGTCATTATACCATCAGTGCCTTATACCATCAGTGCCATTACACCATCAGTGCCATTATACCATCAATGTCACTATACCATCAGTGTCATTATACCATCAATTTCATTATACCATGAGTGCCTTAAACCATCAGTGACATTATACCATCAGTGCCATTATACCATCAGTGCCATTATACCATCAGTGCCTTATACCATCAGTGCCATTATACAATCAGTGTCATTATACCATCAATGTCATTATACCATCAGTGCCATTATACCATCAGTGTCATTATACCATCAGTGCCATTATACCATCAGTGTCATTATACCATCAGTGTCATTATACCATCAGTGTCATTATACTGTCAGTGCCATTATACCATCAGTGTCATTATACTGTCAGTGTCATTATACCATCAGTGCCATTATACTGTCAGTGTCATTATACCATCAGTGCCATTATACCATCAGTGCCATTATACTATCAGTGTCATTATACCATCAATGTCATTATACCATCAGTGCCTTATACCATCAGTGTCATTATACCATCAGTGTCATTATACTATCAGTGTCATTATACCATCAGTGCCATTATACAATCAGTGCCTTATACCATCATTGCCATTATACCATCAGTGTCATTATACCATCAATGTCACTATACCATCAGTTTCATTATACCATCAGTGTCATTATACCATCAGTGCCATTATACTATCAGTGCCTTATACCATCAGTGTCATTATACCATCAGTGCCATTATACCATCAGTGCCTTATACCATCAGTGTCATTATACCATCAGTGTCATTATACCATCAGTGCCTTATACTATCAGTGCCATTATACCATCAGTGTCATTATACCACCAATGTCACTATACCATCAGTGTCATTATACTATCAGTGTCATTATACCATCAGTGCCATTATACCATCAGTGCCTTATACCATTGTCACAGATCTGGATAAGAGGTTACAGAGTTAAGAATATAAGAAATAGAGCTAAGACAGAGACCATTAAAGAACACCAGACAGAAGAGACACAAGCTCTATAAATAGCTGTACAACAGGACACACTTGTGTCAACCAAGAGGGCATTGAGTGTAAGTGAGCGAGGGTTTCCCAAGACACTAGGAAACTCGCCTCGACGAGTAACCATGGAGTACAGGTTACTCTAGTTAACTGACCAGCGTGCTGGGACACCACGCACGCAAAACTCGCCAGCGCACGGGGATCCAACGTCCGTGTTTGAACACGCAACTAGAACCTTAGCTCAGACTGCGACTGAGACGGCTAGAGAGTAGACGTGTTCCTTATGAATACTATAAGTTTATAGACAATAGTGATTGTTAGGCTTTAGATTCCATTCAGTGATTAATAGTATCATTATCACCTCTTCATTGCATCTGTGTAACGTACTATGATGTTTATTGTCAATGAAGTATTCCGCTCGCGGAGCTTGTTTGTAATCAGCTCTAAATAAATTGTACCCTTTTGCAAATGACACGAGTTATTATTTCGTGTGGTGCAAAAGTAGGGGAGTCCTGAAATACCTGTCGCAAGTAAGTCGCTGACACCATCAGTGCCATTATACCATCAGTGTCATTATACCATCAATGTCACTATACCATCAGTGTCATTATACCATCAGTGTCATTATACCATCAGTGTCATTATACCATCAGTGTCATTATACCATCAGTGTCATTATACCATCAATGTCATTATACCATCAGTGTCATTATACCATCAATGTCATTATACCATAAATGTCACTATACCATCAGTGCCTTATACCATCAGTGTCATTATACCATCAATGTCACTATACCATCAGTGTCATTATACCATCAATGTCATTATACCATCAGTGTCATTATACCATCAGTGTCATTATACCATCAGTGTCATACCATCAATGTCATTATACCATCAATGTCACTATACCATCAGTGTCATTATACCATCAATGTCATTATACCATCAATGTCATTATACCATCAATGTCATTATACCATCAGTGCCTTATACCATCATGGTCATTATACAATCAATGTCATTATACCATCAGTGCCTTATACCATCAGTGTCATTATACCATCAGTGCCATTATACTATCAGTGTCATTATACCATCAGTGCCATTATACCATCAGTGCCTTATACCATCAGAGTCATTATACCATCAATGTCATTATACCATCAGTGCCTTATACCATCAGTGTCATTATACCATCAGTGCCATTATACTATCAGTGTCATTATACCATCAGTGCCATTATACCATCAGTGCCTTATACCATCAGTGCCATTATACCATCAGTGTCATTATACCATCAATGTCACTATACCATCAGTGTCATTATACCCTCAGTGTCATTATACCATCAGTGTCATTATACCATCAATGTCATTATACCATCAGTGCCACTATACCATCAGTTTCATTATACCATCAGTGCCTTATACCGTCAGTGTCATTATACTGTCAGTGTCATTATACCATCAGTGCCATTATACTGTCAGTGTCATTATACCATCAGTGCCATTATACTGTCAGTGTCATTATACCATCAGTGCCATTATACCATCAGTGTCATTATATCATCAGTGCCTTATACCATACCATCAATGTCATTATACCATCAGTGTCATTATACCATCAGTGCCATTATACCATCAGTGCCTTATACCATCAGTGCCATTATACCATCAGTGTCATTATACCATCAATGTCATTATACCATCAGTGCCTTATACCATAAGTGTCATTGTCACAAAATGAAACCGTGTGTTTATCCGGTTGATTATTACAGAGGATTTTCGGATTAAGCGGACGATCGACCAGCGACATCTATTTGTACTAACAGAGTAAACACAGTTGTACAGGTTACATCGTGTCAGCCCATAAACACATTTGGTGGTGAGGGAGAAGGATATGGAATGGTTCCGTTTGTCATCTATACTGCCGGACATCAGACGGAAATGGCTGCTGGGATTGTCACCACGGAACAGAAGAGTGACAAGTTTGTCAACATTTGAATGCAGATGGAAGCCGTGAGATCACAGGGGCAGATGTAAAACGGAAGTACCTAGTACGGAAAACAGTGCATCTGTCAATTCTTGGTTTCCGGAACATCAAGATGATTGGCAGCTTGGTATCGAAACTCTTTGTTGGGAGTTTACAGAAACTAGCTGGCTTGTTTTGAGAATCTAGGCAATTACTGACAACTTTGACAGGATTTAAGCCAGGAAAATAGTTCTTGATAGGGGATGATTTGCCACTGTGCCACCTGTGTGGGGGAGTAAAGGATAACGTCACGTGGACAACTTTGGTAGTTTGCCATATAAACTCGAGTTGAGATCAACTAGGGTGGACTTGAATAATGCTCTAGACAGAGTGCAGGGCACTGCAGTGCCAGTGGAAATAATATCTACCGTGTGTTAATTAGGGACTTAATTTTACGCGTGCCTATATGGCAGATGTAGATATGATTTATAGGACTGCAGTAGTTCCATTTAAGGTATAACTTATTATAATATATTCGTTATAATTACTATAGACTGTGGCCTTGTTAAACTATAGTGTGATGATTAGCACTGTTAGTGGAAACTAGCTAGAGTAGTGAAGTGATACTTGGCTCTGTTAGCTAGAATAGATTAGTGAAGTGTTGATAAGCTTTACTAATTGAGAATTGAGTAATGAGGGATAATTGGGATCTTCCCGTAGGTGTCCCTGGTGGGCGGGGTTCCGCATTCTGTTTGCTGATATTTTTTCTTTGTCATCGCCTGATTCGACTCTAGGTGGGTAGCTAATCTGCTCTATGACTAAGTCTAGTTAGCTAAAGATCATTAAGCAAGGTGATAGGCTTACACTCAGCCGAAAGGATCAGTGACTAGTACTATCACCAGATGTGTTGTTTCTATCCTAGGTTCCCTACCAGATCCAAGGAAACTCTACAAGTTTTGGGAAAGAATTAAAAAACCCATTCTGAAGAACACCAGTTCAAGAGTCAATAAAGTTGCATACAGAAACATAACTTACGCTAGAAGGAAATTGATTCATCAAAGAGAGTGATGCATATTGATGCACCACACAGCATTAGACAGTAGTAACGAACCGAGAACCGGCTAAGAGTACCTAGTGTTAGTACAGTAACAATTAACATTAGTAATTAGCACTTATGGACTGAAAGGTTCGATGTGCAACGAGGATGATCTGTCGACTAACTAACTAACTAACTAACTGCGTACACACTGCAAAAGACTTGTGCAGTTTGTTTAGGAACATTAGGAACGGACATTGTGTAGAGTGCAACCGGTCCCTGATTAACTCTTAATACCACCGGTGTCTATTTCGGATGTTCATGAAATTGGATTACCAGAGGTCTACAGAGGCAAAGCATTATCCGGCAAGATGGTTCCGGCAACGGGTGAGACGTACTTGTTCTGACGTAACGTGCTGTGGTCTATCTTTGCTGTGATCAGCTGACTGAGTTGATGTCTGAGAGACAGAGTCTACACACTTTATAGAACACGTCACACATTTTCTTCGCATACACGTCTCATACACGTTACACTTTTATTTTAATAAATTAATCTTTATTAATTTCTAGAAGCAAGAGTTGTTGAGTATGTTGCGTTGGGGAAGTATGCGAAGGGGGCATAGTACGACAGTGAGAGAGTGATAGGAAAAGGTGTCCATAGGCTGATGGAGTGTGTTGGACGGAAGCTGGTGGATTCTCCAGAATATTGAGGGAAAAAAAAATATTATAATGTGGGTGTCGGCTCTCTTCACTCCAGGGACGACACTGTAAAGGAGGACACGACATTATTGGGGGCTCGTAAACGTGATCTTTGGACAGCGGGATCTCTCGTAAACGGAATCCTTGGACAGCGGGATCTCTCGTAAACGGGATCTTCTGACAACGGGGTCTTTTGACACGGGATCCTTAGTTATAAGAGGGAGATATCATTTTGGAGAATCCAGCTAGAGTGAATGTGGATAGGGGTTAGGACTAATATCTTACCTGTTCACACTTCACACGTCTGCATAGGTCTGTGGTCCTGATTCTACTCTTGTCACTGAGTGAATGTGCTGTGTGTGGTATATCTAGATTTATAGTACTTGTTCATATATCTGTATAGTAATTTGCAGTTATATTGTACTCGACCTGCTAGCTTACCTCTCTGTATAATGGCCACCCCTAAACTTACCACGTTAGAATTAAAGGCAAAGGGGGAAGAAATGGGATTGGGGGGTTCTGCTCTAACGGATTACATACAGGAAGTGGAGAGAGAGTATCGTCAAGCAGAAAGGGAAGATCGAAAGGCCGAGCTGGAATTGAGAAGGATGGAGTTGGAACAAGCAGCTAAGAAATTGGAAGCTGAGCAAGCAGCTAAGAAATTGGAAGCTGAGCAAGCAGCTAAGAAATTGGAAGCTGAGCAAGCAGCTAGGAAATTTGAAGCTGAACAAGCAGCTAGGAAATTAGAAGCTGAACAAGAAGCCCAGAAGAGGGAGCACGAGTACCGGATGCGGGAACTCGAGCTCAAGAGTCAATCTAATGGAGAAACTGAGGGAGCAGTTGGAGGTTCCTCCATCCCAGGATCAACACCAGTAGGTGGACATGGGTACCATGCTATGAAGTTTCCCTTAGCGGTCTACGAGGAGGACAAAGAGAAGATTGACCAGTACCTTCAACGCTTCGAGGCTATGTCAGTTGCTATGGGTCTGGAGCGTAACAAATGGAATCTTAAGCTATCCCAGGGTTTACGCGGGACCGGATACGAGGTTTATACTCGCCTGCCACCAGGACATGAGAACAATTATGATGAGTTAAAGACGGCTCTTCTGAAACGATTCGAGGTTACGTCCCATACCTACCGGAAAAAATTTCGAGCAGCGAAACGAGAACCGGGAGAGTTGTTTGCCGCCTACAGTTTGCGTCTTAAATCTTATCTCCATAAGTGGATGGATTTGGCTGGGTTCGCACATGACTATGAGAGTCTGGAAGAGCTCATGGTGGTCGACCAGCTGAAGAAGCAAATGTCTAAACCTCTCAGGACGTTCCTGGGAGAACAAGGAGCGGAACGTATTGACCTCGTGAATAAATTAGCAGAACGGTTCGTCGAGGTACATGGGGAGGCAGGGGAGAACCTTTCCACCAACACCAAAAGTCAAGAGAAACATGACAAGAAGAAAGCCAAAAACTCAGGAACCAAAAAGTGGGAACCTTATGTGCAAAAATCAGAGGATAGTTCAGAGAAGAAGAAGGAGGGAAGCAAGAGCACTTCAAGCTCTACACCTAAACGACCATGGTCGGAGAAGTGGTGTTCAATTTGTAAGTCACCCTCTCACAATACGAGGGACTGCAAATCGAAGGCTAAGAACCCTCACTTCGCAGCATGTCAAGTGACTTCCAAGGAGGTTGTCACGGAAAATGCCAAGGTCAACAAGGAAGCTCGCCACCAGGAGAGCTCACTCAAGTCCGACAATAGAAAATCTAGGACAGGGAAATGGTGCAACCAATGTCAGTCAAACACGCACAATGCTATTGACTGCAGAGGAGAGTCAGGAGACACTCAATTCGTCGTGTACCCCGGGAAACCTAAGGTGGAGCCCACCGAACAGGTCGAGGCCGAGGAAGAGACTCCAGACCAGGAAAAACCACCTGTAGTGGAATTGGTAGAGGTTAACGGTCGTCAAGTGGAGTGTTTATACGACACAGGACTGGACGGGGAGGCCGTAATTTCTGCGGATCTGGTACATCCAGAACAATTCACAGGTGAGACATTGGATATACAGCCTGCACAGAAGAGTGCTGTAACCATGAAGTTGCCCATTGCTAATGTGGAGATTCGGTCAAGGTACGTCACCGGCACCATCAAGGCCGCTGTATTGACCGATCCCATTTTTCCAGTCATCCTAGGTTGCCGGTATGTCTTTCTGGGAATGCCCAGGGAGCCAATCCATATGGGAGCAATGCAGACTCGCTCTCAGACGAAAACGGAAGAGGCAGACGCAATTGTGACTAACCCAATGCCGGGGGAGCTACGAACTGCCCAGAGTGAGGATGATACTTTACGTCATTGCTACAAAAAGCTGCAGAAAAGTGCTGATCCACCAGGACGGGGGCAGTACTACATGAAGAATAGGATACTCTACAGGAGAGCAGGAAGGGGAGACAACCTATACGGTCAGTTGGTCGTCCCGAAAGCTCATCGGTCCCAGATTCTTCATATGGGGCATACCATCTCCTTTAGTGGACACATGGGTATTGCCGCCACCATGCAGCGGATTTCCTGCCACTACTATTGGCCGGGAATGACAGATGATGTGCGTCGGTATGTGAAGTCATGCCCTGAGTGCCAGAGGGTGGCACCGAAACACTGGACAGCACCGGTGGTGTTGGGTGAGATGCCCATCATGAACTCTCCTTTCGAGAGGGTAGCCATCGATATCGTGGGTCCACTTCCCAGGACTAGGAAGAGGAACATGTATATACTCACAATGGTGGATTGCTGTACAATGTGGGGTGAGGCGATACCGTTGACCATGATTGACTCGAAAAGAGTGGCGGACGCACTGATGGAGGCCTTTACCAGATTAGGCTTTCCGGATCAAATTCTGACGGACAATGGATCTCAGTTTTGTGGAAAACTCATGGAGGAGGTATTTAGGGTGTTTCACTCTAACCACATACATACCAGCCCTTACCACCCTCAAGCCAATGGACAAGTAGAGCGTTTCAACGGCACGTTGATGACAATGCTCAGGAAACTAGCGCAGGAAAAACCTGATAGGTGGGATGAATATATCCCAGCAGCACTCTTTGCCTATCGGGAAGTTCCTCATGGCTCAACAGGACTACCACCCGCTACGTTGCTGTTTGGTCGTCCAATCAAAGGACCGTTGGAAGCCATGTTGAGGAGTTGGACTGAAGAGGGGACGTCAGAAGAAGTGATCTCATCCTATCAATACGTGGAGGAACTGAAAGAAAAACTCCACAAGGGATGGACTCTGGCAAATCAAAACTTGAAAAAGGCCAGGAAAAGACATGCGGCTTACTACAACCGTAGGTCTAAAGAAAGATCTCTAGAGGTGGGAGATAAAGTCTTGTTGCTACTCCCAACGGGAAACAACAAACTGGAGATAGGTTGGCAAGGACCATTTCCCGTGGAAAGGGTGATATCCAGAACCAACTATCAGATCCGGATCCGGGGAAAGTCGAAGATTTTCCATATCAATCTCTTGCGGAAATACGAAGAGAGACCCGGAGACAAGGCAGCTCACCTCATGGCAATGGCAGTTGCAGTGGAGACGGAAGTGGGAACCAGCGAGGGCAGGGAATATCCCTTGGTACACCAGGAAACCTATAGGGATGTGAAAGTGAACCCTGATCTGACCTCCCAGGAGAGGGAAAGGATAACCCAGGTTCTCAAGTCTCATAAGGAGATACTGACTGATAAACCTGGACGAACGAGGTTGGTTGAGTTCGAGATGACTTTGACCACACAGGAGCCTGTTCGCCAAAAGGTTTACCCAGTGCCATTCTCTAAAGAAAAGGCCCTGGAGGAGGAAATACAAAAATTGCTGGAGGATGACGTGATTGCACCATCCACATCCCCATACAATGCGGGGGTAGTTTTGTTACGGAAACCAAGTGGAGAACTCCGGTTGTGTATAGATTACCGACTTCTGAACAGTCACACACAATTTCAGGTGGAACCTTTGCCGAATCCAACTCAGTTATTCGCTAGGCTCCATAAGGCTCGGTACTTTTCGAAGGTGGATCTGAGTCGGGGGTACTATCAGATACCAGTCAAACCGGAGATTCGACCACTGTTAGCTTTCAGTACACCCAGTGGACACTACGAATTCAAGGTCATGCCCTTTGGACTCAGCAATGCACCTAGTGTGTTTACACGCATGATGAAGACTTTACTAGATCCGTTACAGGATCCGTCCATCATCTCATTCATGGATGATATTCTGATTTCCAGTGACAGCTTGGATGACCACTTACAATCCTTGGAGAGAGTGTTTAATAGACTCAAGGAAGCAGGGCTTACTGCTCGTCCAACCAAGTGCATGATTGGTTACCAGACTCTGGAATTTCTAGGTCACACCATCACTCCAGGACACATTGTTCCAGAAGAGAAGAACCTGGAGAAAATCAGAAATGCACCAAGGCCAAAAACGAAGAAGGATGTGCGATCTTTTCTCTCGTTGTGTGGGTTCTACCACAAATTTATCCCACATTTCACTGAACTGGGAGCTCCGTTGACGGAAACCTTGAAAAAGGGATTCCCGGACCAAATCAATTGGACACCAGAATGTGAGAATGCCTATAGTCAGTTAAAGGAGGCCTTGGTCAGCAAACCTGTATTACAGCTCCCTGACCTTTCCAAACCATTTGTGTTGAGAACGGATGCAAGTGCGATTGGAATTGGAGCCGCTTTGTTACAGGAAGGAAAAGACGATGCTTCGGTTTTGAAACCTGTGGCATACGCAAGTAAGAAACTTCTACAGGCGGAGAGGAATTATTCAACCGTCGAGAGAGAATGCTTGTCCCTCGTATGGGCAGTGCAAAAATTTCAGCCATATTTGTATGGAGTTAAGTTTCGGGTCCAGTCGGATCATCAGCCCCTGATGTTCCTGGCTACTTCTCAGAAGCTCAACGCACGTTTGATGCGGTGGTCGTTGTTACTTCAACCGTATAATTTCACAGTAGAGTACATACCTGGGAAGGAAAATGTTGGAGCGGATTTCTTGTCAAGACACCCAGCTCCTGAAGAAGAAGAATGAATCATCTGGACTAAACTCACGGTGGAGAAGAGTGAGATGGACTACTCTCTTAGGAGGGGGGCCTATGTCACAAAATGAAACCGTGTGTTTATCCGGTTGATTATTACAGAGGATTTTCGGATTAAGCGGACGATCGACCAGCGACATCTATTTGTACTAACAGAGTAAACACAGTTGTACAGGTTACATCGTGTCAGCCCATAAACACATTTGGTGGTGAGGGAGAAGGATATGGAATGGTTCCGTTTGTCATCTATACTGCCGGACATCAGACGGAAATGGCTGCTGGGATTGTCACCACGGAACAGAAGAGTGACAAGTTTGTCAACATTTGAATGCAGATGGAAGCCGTGAGATCACAGGGGCAGACGTAAAACGGAAGTACCTAGTACGGAAAACAGTGCATCTGTCAAATCTTGGTTTCCGGAACATCAAGATGATTGGCAGCTTGGTATCGAAACTCTTTGTTGGGAGTTTACAGAAACTAGCTGGCTTGTTTTGAGAATCTAGGCAATTACTGACAACTTTGACAGGATTTAAGCCAGGAAAATAGTTCTTGATAGGGGATGATTTGCCACTGTGCCACCTGTGTGGGGAAGTAAAGGATAACGTCACGTGGACAACTTTGGTAGCTTGCCATATAAACTCGAGTTGAGATCAACTAGGGTGGACTTGAATAATGCTCTAGACAGAGTGCAGGGCACTGCAGTGCCAGTGGAAATAATATCTACCGTGTGTTAATTAGGGACTTAATTTTACGCGTGCCTATATGGCAGATGTAGATATGATTTATAGGACTGCAGTAGTGCCATTTAAGGTATAACTTATTATAATATATTCGTTATAATTACTATAGACTGTGGCCTTGTTAAACTATAGTGTGATGATTAGCACTGTTAGTGGAAACTAGCTAGAGTAGTGAAGTGATACTTGGCTCTGTTAGCTAGAATAGATTAGTGAAGTGTTGATAAGCTTTACTAATTGAGAATTGAGTAATGAGGGATAATTGGGATCTTCCCGTAGGTGTCCCTGGTGGGCGGGGTTCCGCATTCTGTTTGCTGATATTTTTTCTTTGTCATCGCCTGATTCGACTCTAGGTGGGTAGCTAATCTGCTCTATGACTAAGTCTAGTTAGCTAAAGATCATTAAGCAAGGTGATAGGCTTACACTCAGCCGAAAGGATCAGTGACTAGTACTATCACCAGATGTGTTGTTTCTATCCTAGGTTCCCTACCAGATCCAAGGAAACTCTACAAGTTTTGGAAAAGAATTAAAAAACCCATTCTGAAGAACACCAGTTCAAGAGTCAATAAAGTTGCATACAGAAACATAACTTACGCTAGAAGGAAATTGATTCATCAAAGAGAGTGATGCATATTGATGCACCACACAGCATTAGACAGTAGTAACGAACCGAGAACCGGCTAAGAGTACCTAGTGTTAGTACAGTAACAATTAACATTAGTAATTAGCACTTATGGACTGAAAGGTTCGATGTGCAACGAGGATGATCTGTCGACTAACTAACTAACTAACTAACTGCGTACACACTGCAAAAGACTTTTGCAGTTTGTTTAGGAACATTAGGAACGGACATTGTGTAGAGTGCAACCGGTCCCTGATTAACTCTTAATACCACCGGTGTCTATTTCGGATGTTCATGAAATTGGATTACCAGAGGTCTACAGAGGCAAAGCATTATCCGGCAAGATGGTTCCGGCAACGGGTGAGACGTACTTGTTCTGACGTAACGTGCTGTGGTCTATCTTTGCTGTGATCAGCTGACTGAGTTGATGTCTGAGAGACAGAGTCTACACACTTTATAGAACACGTCACACATTTTCTTCGCATACACGTCTCATACACGTTACACTTTTATTTTAATAAATTAATCTTTATTAATTTCTAGAAGCAAGAGTTGTTGAGTATGTTGCGTTGGGGAAGTATGAGAAGGGGGCATAGTACGACAGTGAGAGAGTGATAGGAAAAGGTGTCCATAGGCTGATGGAGTGTGTTGGACGGAAGCTGGTGGATTCTCCAGAATATTGAGGGGAAAAAAAAATATTATAATGTGGGTGTCGGCTCTCTTCACTCCAGGGACGACACTGTAAAGGAGGACACGACATTATTGGGGGCTCGTAAACGTGATCTTTGGACAGCGGGATCTCTCGTAAACGGAATCCTTGGACAGCGGGATCTCTCGTAAACGGGATCTTCTGACAACGGGGTCTTTTGACACGGGATCCTTAGTTATAAGAGGGAGATATCATTTTGGAGAATCCAGCTAGAGTGAATGTGGATAGGGGTTAGGACTAATATCTTACCTGTTCACACTTCACACGTCTGCATAGGTCTGTGGTCCTGATTCTACTCTTGTCACTGAGTGAATGTGCTGTGTGTGGTATATCTTAGATTTATAGTACTTGTTCATATATCTGTATAGTAATTTGCAGTTATATTGTACTCGACCTGCTAGCTTACCTCTCTGTATAATGGCCACCCCTAAACTTACCACGTTAGAATTAAAGGCAAAGGGGGAAGAAATGGGATTGGGGGGTTCTGCTCTAACGGATTACATACAGGAAGTGGAGAGAGAGTATCGTCAAGCAGAAAGGGAAGATCGAAAGGCCGAGCTGGAATTGAGAAGGATGGAGTTGGAACAAGCAGCTAAGAAATTGGAAGCTGAGCAAGCAGCTAAGAAATTGGAAGCTGAGCAAGCAGCTAAGAAATTGGAAGCTGAGCAAGCAGCTAGGAAATTTGAAGCTGAACAAGCAGCTAGGAAATTAGAAGCTGAACAAGAAGCCCAGAAGAGGGAGCACGAGTACCGGATGCGGGAACTCGAGCTCAAGAGTCAATCTAATGGAGAAACTGAGGGAGCAGTTGGAGGTTCCTCCATCCCAGGATCAACACCAGTAGGTGGACATGGGTACCATGCTATGAAGTTTCCCTTAGCGGTCTACGAGGAGGACAAAGAGAAGATTGACCAGTACCTTCAACGCTTCGAGGCTATGTCAGTTGCTATGGGTCTGGAGCGTAACAAATGGAATCTTAAGCTATCCCAGGGTTTACGCGGGACCGGATACGAGGTTTATACTCGCCTGCCACCAGGACATGAGAACAATTATGATGAGTTAAAGACGGCTCTTCTGAAACGATTCGAGGTTACGTCCCATACCTACCGGAAAAAATTTCGAGCAGCGAAACGAGAACCGGGAGAGTTGTTTGCCGCCTACAGTTTGCGTCTTAAATCTTATCTCCATAAGTGGATGGATTTGGCTGGGTTCGCACATGACTATGAGAGTCTGGAAGAGCTCATGGTGGTCGACCAGCTGAAGAAGCAAATGTCTAAACCTCTCAGGACGTTCCTGGGAGAACAAGGAGCGGAACGTATTGACCTCGTGAATAAATTAGCAGAACGGTTCGTCGAGGTACATGGGGAGGCAGGGGAGAACCTTTCCACCAACACCAAAAGTCAAGAGAAACATGACAAGAAGAAAGCCAAAAACTCAGGAACCAAAAAGTGGGAACCTTATGTGCAAAAATCAGAGGATAGTTCAGAGAAGAAGAAGGAGGGAAGCAAGAGCACTTCAAGCTCTACACCTAAACGACCATGGTCGGAGAAGTGGTGTTCAATTTGTAAGTCACCCTCTCACAATACGAGGGACTGCAAATCGAAGGCTAAGAACCCTCACTTCGCAGCATGTCAAGTGACTTCCAAGGAGGTTGTCACGGAAAATGCCAAGGTCAACAAGGAAGCTCGCCACCAGGAGAGCTCACTCAAGTCCGACAATAGAAAATCTAGGACAGGGAAATGGTGCAACCAATGTCAGTCAAACACGCACAATGCTATTGACTGCAGAGGAGAGTCAGGAGACACTCAATTCGTCGTGTGCCCCGGGAAACCTAAGGTGGAGCCCACCGAACAGGTCGAGGCCGAGGAAGAGACTCCAGACCAGGAAAAACCACCTGTAGTGGAATTGGTAGAGGTTAACGGTCGTCAAGTGGAGTGTTTATACGACACAGGACTGGACGGGGAGGCCGTAATTTCTGCGGATCTGGTACATCCAGAACAATTCACAGGTGAGACATTGGATATACAGCCTGCACAGAAGAGTGCTGTAACCATGAAGTTGCCCATTGCTAATGTGGAGATTCGGTCAAGGTACGTCACCGGCACCATCAAGGCCGCTGTATTGACCGATCCCATTTTTCCAGTCATCCTAGGTTGCCGGTATGTCTTTCTGGGAATGCCCAGGGAGCCAATCCATATGGGAGCAATGCAGACTCGCTCTCAGACGAAAACGGAAGAGGCAGACGCAATTGTGACTAACCCAATGCCGGGGGAGCTACGAACTGCCCAGAGTGAGGATGATACTTTACGTCCTTGCTACAAAAAGCTGCAGAAAAGTGCTGATCCACCAGGACGGGGGCAGTACTACATGAAGAATAGGATACTCTACAGGAGAGCAGGAAGGGGAGACAACCTATACGGTCAGTTGGTCGTCCCGAAAGCTCATCGGTCCCAGATTCTTCATATGGGGCATACCATCTCCTTTAGTGGACACATGGGTATTGCCGCCACCATGCAGCGGATTTCCTGCCACTACTATTGGCCGGGAATGACAGATGATGTGCGTCGGTATGTGAAGTCATGCCCTGAGTGCCAGAGGGTGGCACCGAAACACTGGACAGCACCGGTGGTGTTGGGTGAGATGCCCATCATGAACTCTCCTTTCGAGAGGGTAGCCATCGATATCGTGGGTCCACTTCCCAGGACTAGGAAGAGGAACATGTATATACTCACAATGGTGGATTGCTGTACAATGTGGGGTGAGGCGATACCGTTGACCATGATTGACTCGAAAAGAGTGGCGGACGCACTGATGGAGGCCTTTACCAGATTAGGCTTTCCGGATCAAATTCTGACGGACAATGGATCTCAGTTTTGTGGAAAACTCATGGAGGAGGTATTTAGGGTGTTTCACTCTAACCACATACATACCAGCCCTTACCACCCTCAAGCCAATGGACAAGTAGAGCGTTTCAACGGCACGTTGATGACAATGCTCAGGAAACTAGCGCAGGAAAAACCTGATAGGTGGGATGAATATATCCCAGCAGCACTCTTTGCCTATCGGGAAGTTCCTCATGGCTCAACAGGACTACCACCCGCTACGTTGCTGTTTGGTCGTCCAATCAAAGGACCGTTGGAAGCCATGTTGAGGAGTTGGACTGAAGAGGGGACGTCAGAAGAAGTGATCTCATCCTATCAATACGTGGAGGAACTGAAAGAAAAACTCCACAAGGGATGGACTCTGGCAAATCAAAACTTGAAAAAGGCCAGGAAAAGACATGCGGCTTACTACAACCGTAGGTCTAAAGAAAGATCTCTAGAGGTGGGAGATAAAGTCTTGTTGCTACTCCCAACGGGAAACAACAAACTGGAGATAGGTTGGCAAGGACCATTTCCCGTGGAAAGGGTGATATCCAGAACCAACTATCAGATCCGGATCCGGGGAAAGTCGAAGATTTTCCATATCAATCTCTTGCGGAAATACGAAGAGAGACCCGGAGACAAGGCAGCTCACCTCATGGCAATGGCAGTTGCAGTGGAGACGGAAGTGGGAACCAGCGAGGGCAGGGAATATCCCTTGGTACACCAGGAAACCTATAGGGATGTGAAAGTGAACCCTGATCTGACCTCCCAGGAGAGGGAAAGGATAACCCAGGTTCTCAAGTCTCATAAGGAGATACTGACTGATAAACCTGGACGAACGAGGTTGGTTGAGTTCGAGATGACTTTGACCACACAGGAGCCTGTTCGCCAAAAGGTTTACCCAGTGCCATTCTCTAAAGAAAAGGCCCTGGAGGAGGAAATACAAAAATCCACATCCCCATACAATGCGGGGGTAGTTTTGTTACGGAAACCAAGTGGAGAACTCCGGTTGTGTATAGATTACCGACTTCTGAACAGTCACACACAATTTCAGGTGGAACCTTTGCCGAATCCAACTCAGTTATTCGCTAGGCTCCATAAGGCTCGGTACTTTTCGAAGGTGGATCTGAGTCGGGGGTACTATCAGATACCAGTCAAACCGGAGATTCGACCACTGTTAGCTTTCAGTACACCCAGTGGACACTACGAATTCAAGGTCATGCCCTTTGGACTCAGCAATGCACCTAGTGTGTTTACACGCATGATGAGGACTTTACTAGATCCGTTACAGGATCCGTCCATCATCTCATTCATGGATGATATTCTGATTTCCAGTGACAGCTTGGAAGACCACTTACAATCCTTGGAGAGAGTGTTTAATAGACTCAAGGAAGAAGGGCTTACTGCTCGTCCAACCAAGTGCATGATTGGTTACAAGACTCTGGAATTTCTAGGTCACACCATCACTCCAGGACACATTGTTCCAGAAGAGAAGAACCTGGAGAAAATCAGAAATGCACCAAGGCCAAAAACGAAGAAGGATGTGCGATCTTTTCTCTCGTTGTGTGGGTTCTACCACAAATTTATCCCACATTTCACTGAACTGGGAGCTCCGTTGACGGAAACCTTGAAAAAGGGATTCCCGGACCAAATCAATTGGACACCAGAATGTGAGAATGCCTATAGTCAGTTAAAGGAGGCCTTGGTCAGCAAACCTGTATTACAGCTCCCTGACCTTTCCAAACCATTTGTGTTGAGAACGGATGCAAGTGCGATTGGAATTGGAGCCGCTTTGTTACAGGAAGGAAAAGACGATGCTTCGGTTTTGAAACCTGTGGCATACGCAAGTAAGAAACTTCTACAGGCGGAGAGGAATTATTCAACCGTCGAGAGAGAATGCTTGTCCCTCGTATGGGCAGTGCAAAAATTTCAGCCATATTTGTATGGAGTTAAGTTTCGGGTCCAGTCGGATCATCAGCCCCTGATGTTCCTGGCTACTTCTCAGAAGCTCAACGCACGTTTGATGCGGTGGTCGTTGTTACTTCAACCGTATAATTTCACAGTAGAGTACATTCCTGGGAAGGAAAATGTTGGAGCGGATTTCTTGTCAAGACACCCAGCTCCTGAAGAAGAAGAATGAATCATCTGGACTAAACTCACGGTGGAGAAGAGTGAGATGGACTACTCTCTTAGGAGGGGGCCTATGTCACAAAATGAAACCGTGTGTTTATCCGGTTGATTATTACAGAGGATTTTCGGATTAAGCGGACGATCGACCAGCGACATCTATTTGTACTAACAGAGTAAACACAGTTGTACAGGTTACATCGTGTCAGCCCATAAACACATTTGGTGGTGAGGGAGAAGGATATGGAATGGTTCCGTTTGTCATCTATACTGCCGGACATCAGACGGAAATGGCTGCTGGGATTGTCACCACGGAACAGAAGAGTGACAAGTTTGTCAACATTTGAATGCAGATGGAAGCCGTGAGATCACAGGGGCAGATGTAAAACGGAAGTACCTAGTACGGAAAACAGTGCATCTGTCAATTCTTGGTTTCCGGAACATCAAGATGATTGGCAGCTTGGTATCGAAACTCTTTGTTGGGAGTTTACAGAAACTAGCTGGCTTGTTTTGAGAATCTAGGCAATTACTGACAACTTTGACAGGATTTAAGCCAGGAAAATAGTTCTTGATAGGGGATGATTTGCCACTGTGCCACCTGTGTGGGGGAGTAAAGGATAACGTCACGTGGACAACTTTGGTAGTTTGCCATATAAACTCTAGTTGAGATCAACTAGGGTGGACTTGAATAATGCTCTAGACAGAGTGCAGGGCACTGCAGTGCCAGTGGAAATAATATCTACCGTGTGTTAATTAGGGACTTAATTTTACGCGTGCCTATATGGCAGATGTAGATATGATTTATAGGACTGCAGTAGTGCCATTTAAGGTATAACTTATTATAATATATTCGTTATAATTACTATAGACTGTGGCCTTGTTAAACTATAGTGTGATGATTAGCACTGTTAGTGGAAACTAGCTAGAGTAGTGAAGTGATACTTGGCTCTGTTAGCTAGAATAGATTAGTGAAGTGTTGATAAGCTTTACTAATTGAGAATTGAGTAATGAGGGATAATTGGGATCTTCCCGTAGGTGTCCCTGGTGGGCGGGGTTCCGCATTCTGTTTGCTGATATTTTTTCTTTGTCATCGCCTGATTCGACTCTAGGTGGGTAGCTAATCTGCTCTATGACTAAGTCTAGTTAGCTAAAGATCATTAAGCAAGGTGATAGGCTTACACTCAGCCGAAAGGATCAGTGACTAGTACTATCACCAGATGTGTTGTTTCTATCCTAGGTTCCCTACCAGATCCAAGGAAACTCTACAAGTTTTGGGAAAGAATTAAAAAACCCATTCTGAAGAACACCAGTTCAAGAGTCAATAAAGTTGCATACAGAAACATAACTTACGCTAGAAGGAAATTGATTCATCAAAGAGAGTGATGCATATTGATGCACCACACAGCATTAGACAGTAGTAACGAATCGAGAACCGGCTAAGAGTACCTAGTGTTAGTACAGTAACAATTAACATTAGTAATTAGCACTTATGGACTGAAAGGTTCGATGTGCAACGAGGATGATCTGTCGACTAACTAACTAACTAACTAACTGCGTACACACTGCAAAAGACTTGTGCAGTTTGTTTAGGAACATTAGGAACGGACATTGTGTAGAGTGCAACCGGTCCCTGATTAACTCTTAATACCACCGGTGTCTATTTCGGATGTTCATGAAATTGGATTACCAGAGGTCTACAGAGGCAAAGCATTATCCGGCAAGATGGTTCCGGCAACGGGTGAGACGTACTTGTTCTGACGTAACGTGCTGTGGTCTATCTTTGCTGTGATCAGCTGACTGAGTTGATGTCTGAGAGACAGAGTCTACACACTTTATAGAACACGTCACACATTTTCTTCGCATACACGTCTCATACACGTTACACTTTTATTTTAATAAATTAATCTTTATTAATTTCTAGAAGCAAGAGTTGTTGAGTATGTTGCGTTGGGGAAGTATGAGAAGGGGGCATAGTACGACAGTGAGAGAGTGATAGGAAAAGGTGTCCATAGGCTGATGGAGTGTGTTGGACGGAAGCTGGTGGATTCTCCAGAATATTGAGGGGAAAAAAAAAATATTATAATGTGGGTGTCGGCTCTCTTCACTCCAGGGACGACACTGTAAAGGAGGACACGACAGTCATTATACCATCAGTGCCATTATACCATCAGTGTCATTAAACCATCAGTGCCATTATACCATCAGTGTCATTATACTGTCAGTGCCATTATACCATCAGTGCCATTATACTGTCAGTGTCATTATACCATCAGTGCCATTATACCATCAGTGTCATTATACTATCAGTACCATTATACTGTCAGTGTCATTATACCATCAGTGCCATTATACTGTCAGTGTCATTATACCATCAGTGCCATTTTACCATCAGTGCCATTATACTATCAGTGTCATTATATCATCAGTGCCATTATACTATCAGTGTCATTATACCATCAGTGCCTTATACCATCAGTGCCATTATACCATCAGTGCCATTATACCATCAATGTCACTATACAATCAGTGTCATTATACCATCAATTTCATTATACCATGAGTGCCTTAAACCATCAGTGACATTATACCATCAGTGCCATTATACCATCAGTGCCATTATACCATCAGTGCCTTATACCATCAGTGCCATTATACCATCAGTGTCATTATACCATCAATGTCATTATACCATCAGTGCCATTATACCATCAGTGTCATTATACCATCAGTGCCATTATACCATCAGTGTCATTATACCATCAGTGCCATTATACCATCAGTGTCATTATACTGTCAGTGCCATTATACCATCAGTGTCATTATACTGTCAGTGTCATTATACCATCAGTGCCATTATACTGTCAGTGTCATTATACCATCAGTGCCATTATACCATCAGTGTCATTATACTATCAGTGTCATTATACCATCAATACATTATACCATCAGTGCCTTATACCATCAGTGTCATTATACCATCAGTGTCATTATACTATCAGTGTCATTATACCATCAGTGCCATTATACAATCAGTGCCTTATACCATCATTGCCATTATACCATCAGTGTCATTATACCATCAATGTCACTATACCATCAGTGTCATTATACCATCAGTGTCATTATACCATCAGTGCCATTATACTATCAGTGCCTTATACCATCAGTGTCATTATACCATCAGTGCCATTATACCATCAGTGCCTTATACCATCAGTGTCATTATACCATCAGTGTCATTATACTATCAGTGCCTTATACTATCAGTGCCATTATACCATCAGTGTCATTATACCATCAATGTCACTATACCATCAGTGTCATTATACTATCAGTGTCATTATACCATCAGTGCCATTATACCATCAGTGCCTTATACCATTGTCACAGATCTGGATAAGAGGTTACAGAGTTAAGAATATAAGAAATAGAGCTAAGACAGAGACCATTAAAGAACACCAGACAGAAGAGACACAAGCTCTATAAATAGCTGTACAACAGGACACACTTGTGTCAACCAAGAGGGCATTGAGTGTAAGTGAGCGAGGGTTTCCCAAGACACTAGGAAACTCGCCTCGACGAGTAACCATGGAGTACAGGTTACTCTAGTTAACTGACCAGCGTGCTGGGACACCACGCACGCAAAACTCGCCAGCGCACGGGGATCCAACGTCCGTGTTTGAACACGCAACTAGAACCTTAGCTCAGACTGCGACTGAGACGGCTAGAGAGTAGACGTGTTCCTTATGAATACTATAAGTTTATAGACAATAGTGATTGTTAGGCTTTAGATTCCATTCAGTGATTAATAGTATCATTATCACCTCTTCATTGCATCTGTGTAACGTACTATGATGTTTATTGTCAATGAAGTATTCCGCTCGCGGAGCTTGTTTGTAATCAGCTCTAAATAAATTGTACCCTTTTGCAAATGACACGAGTTATTATTTCGTGTGGTGCAAAAGTAGGGGAGTCCTGAAATACCTGTCGCAAGTAAGTCGCTGACACCATCAGTGCCATTATACCATCAGTGTCATTATACCATCAATGTCACTATACCATCAGTGTCATTATACCATCAGTGTCATTATACCATCAGTGTCATTATACCATCAGTGTCATTATACCATCAGTGTCATTATACCATCAGTGTCATTATACCATCAATGTCATTATACCATCAGTGTCATTATACCATCAATGTCATTATACCATAAATGTCACTATACCATCAGTGCCTTATACCATCAGTGTCATTATACCATCAATGTCACTATACCATCAGTGTCATTATACCATCAGTGTCATTATACCATCAATGTCATTATACCATCAGTGTCATTATACCATCAGTGTCATTATACCATCAGTGTCATACCATCAATGTCATTATACCATCAATGTCACTATACCATCAGTGTCATTATACAATCAATGTCATTATACCATCAATGTCATTATACCATCAATGTCATTATACCATCAGTGCCTTATACCATCAGTGTCATTATACCATCAATGTCATTATACCATCAGTGCCTTATACCATCAGTGTCATTATACCATCAGTGCCATTATACTATCAGTGTCATTATACCATCAGTGCCATTATACCATCAGTGCCTTATACCATCAGTGTCATTATACCATCAATGTCATTATACCATCAGTGCCTTATACCATCAGTGTCATTATACCATCAGTGCCATTATACCATCAATGTCACTATACCATCAGTGTCATTATACCATCAGTGCCTTATACCATCAGTGCCATTATACTGTCAGTGTCATTATACCATCAGTGCCATTATACCATCAGTGCCTTATACCATCAGTGCCATTATACCATCAGTGTCATTATACCATCAATGTCACTATACCATCAGTGTCATTATACCATCAGTGCCTTATACCATCAGTGCCATTATACCATCAGTGTCATTATACCATCAATGTCACTATACCATCAGTGTCATTATACCCTCAGTGCCACTATACCATCAGTGTCATTATACCATCAGTGCCTTATACCATCAGTGTCATTATACCATCAGTGTCATTATACCATCGGTGTCATTATACCATCAGAGTCATTATATCACCCAGTGTCTTTTCGTAAATTCAAAATAACCTTTAGATAATTAAAACACGGACGTCATAAACAAAAATATTGCACAGTTTCTTGCCTGGCATATGTCGCTGTATCTAGTCAGGTACGTACTGCAGAAATGTGTGTGTGTGTGTACGTGCGTGCGTGCGGTCGGACGTGTGTGTGTGTGTGTGTGTGTGTGTGTGTGTGTGTGTGTGTGTGTATCTTCAGCTATCTGTCCAGAAGGTGATGCAATGAAACGAATACACGACTGACTTAAAACAATTGTAAACCAAACATTCTTTGCTGCTGTACCAATGATCAGATATAATACCTATTCCATCTGTGACAGAACTATTGTCACTGTACACTAAATCAGACTATTTATCAATCCCAATGTGAATGCCATGCGACTTACATAGATAGAACGGAAAGACAATTAGCAAATAGAGTAGTCAAACATATACCAGTGTGGGTGGTAAAAAGAGTTTATCGTTCTTCAGTAATCCCTGTGCAGTCGACAGGTCATAAAAAGTCGAATTCGGCTATAATGGAACATTTGCTAATTAGCAATCATAGAGTTAACAAACACGCCGCATTCCGTATACTGTATTTGACTAACTATTGCTCAAACATATCGAAGCATTATCTATTAGCCGCTGGCATATAAACAGAAGGAGTTCCTATTAAGTGTTAGACTTTTGTGGGGATGGCATTCTACATTCGATATATAATATTAACGATTGTCTACTTAGTATGTCAGCCAAAGCATCATTTATTTATTCACTTAATATGATATACAGGGTGTTTGTAAAGTCTCACTACACTTTGTATGTAGAACATTTGTTTGTTGGAGAGTATGTTTTCCGTTTGCAAGACGGAAAACATACTCTCCAACAAACAGCTGTTCTACATACAAATAGTAGTGAGACTTAACAAACATCCTGTATAACTCTGCAGTACACCTGTCGATATGCAGCGAAATATGCCAGGCATAAAATCGTGCAATATTTCGTTTATGGCCTCTGTATTTAACTCCAGTGTCTTGTCTTGTGCGGCACATAACAGTTTATCTGCATAATTCCCTTGTACTGTAATTAAAGGTCCCTTTAGCAAAGCCTAAGCCACACAAAGAAAAAGACTCTCTCAAATCTGGCAAGGCACCTGGAAATGATAATATTCCACCTGAAATTTTAAAATGTAGCAAAGAAACAATCATCCCAGAACTGTATGCAATATTTCAGCTCTGCTGGAGAGAAAAATCAATACCACAAGATATGAAAGACGCAAACATCGTTACCCTTTATAAAAACAAAGGCGACAGAAGCGACTGCAACAACTACCGCGGCATTTCCCTACTCAGCATTACAGGCAAGATTTTTGCCAGAGTAATCCTTAAAAGATTACACATTCTTGCTGAAAGAATCTACCCCGAATCGCAGTGCGGATTTAGACCCAATAGGTCCACCATCGATATGATTTTTTCACTCCGGCAGCTACAAGAGAAGTGCAGAGAACAGAGGAAGCCATTATATATTGCCTTAATCGACCTCACAAAGGCATTTGACCTCGTGAGCAGAAGCGGCCTTTTTAAGGTCCTTGAAAAGGTTGGATGTCCACCCACCCTTCTTAGTCTCGTGAAATCATTCCACGAAAACATGCAGGGGACCATTTTATTTGACGGCTCAACGTCCCAGTCATTCAGCATCAGCAGCGGAGTAAAGCAGGGATGCGTGCTTGCTCCTACACTCTTTGGTATCTTCTTCGCTGTTCTCTTAAGGCGGGCATTTGGGACTGCCACTGAAGGCATATACCTCCACACAAGATCTGATGGCAAACTTTTTAACCCATCAAGACTCAAGGCAAAGAGCAAAATAAGACCAAGATGCGTAAGAGAACTACTTTTTGCAGATGATGCAGCACTGACTACTCATCCAGCAGAAGATCTCCAAAGGCTCATAGATCGTTTTGTAGCCGCCTGCAAAGACTTTGGGCTCACCATTAGCCTAAATAAAACACAGGTGATGGAACAAGATGCCGATGCGCCTCCGTCAATCAAAATCTCTAATTACGAATTGAAAGTCGTCCACGATTTTGTGTATCTGGGATCGACAATATCAGATAATCTTTCATTAGAGACAGAAATCGACAGACGCATTGGAAAGGCAGCCACAACATTTTCCAGGCTAGATAAAAGAGTTTGGGAGAATAATAGACTAACAGAGCGTACAAAAGCTCAAGTATATAAAGCTTGTGTTGTTAGCACACTACTCTACGGGTCTGAATCCTGGACCTTGTACTCAAGACAGGAAAGGAAGTTGAATTCCTTCCACATGAGATGTCTGAGACTTATCCTGGGCATAACATGGAAAGACCACATAACAAACAAACAGGTGCTTGAACGAGCAGATATTACCACAGTGCACACCCTCCTCAAGCAGAGACGCCTCCGGTGGCTGGGCCACGTATCTCGAATGGAGGATGAACGTATTCCCAAAGATCTCCTTTATGGAGAACTAGCCACAGGAAAGAGGCCAACCGGAAGACCCCAAATGCGATATAGGGATGTGTGTAAACAAGATATGAAAACCATTGGAATAGATCCAGACACGTGGGAGAGAGTTGCAACAGACAGATGCTCCTGGAGAAGAGATGTACGAAACGGACTGGTGCTCTTTGAGCGCAATCTGATCTAACAATCTGAGGATAGGCGGCACAGGCTCAAAGAGCAGTCACTTACTGCGGGACTTGCCTCGTCTTACAGATGTGGAAACTGTGACAGGGATTGTCACTCTCGCATTGGACTATACAGTCACCAGCGGTGCTGCCAGGCACCTCCCCAGCGGCACAACTCTATAGTCCTTCAGGACTGAAAGAAGCCTACTACTAAGCCACACAAGGCATATAGACCTTGACCCATATGTTTACAGACCGAACATCACACAGTGGCTGATGTAATTTATTTGACTGCTATGTTTTATTCTATATATCCATAAATAAAGTAGTCTGCCATTGCTTTCCTTCTGGACGGGGCCGTATTGATGGATGTCCTTATCCATTGTTTCTGTAAGGAGATCCTCTTTCTACCACAGTGAACTTGAGACCATAATCAAAACCTACCTCTCTTCTGTTTAATAGATCAGTCAACTAAATGCTATCATAGCTTGACGCTACCCTTGGTAGATGGGGATAAACGGGCACCAACAATTTTCTTAAGAGTGTTATAAGATCTATCAGAGGGAAGGTGGCGCCTTAATCTCCGATGATAGTCAATACCCGCTACTCCGCTACACCATGGTATATATGTTTTTAGTTTTAGTTTTAGTCGTTGGATCAACATCACGGCACACGGTTTATCCCATCAGTGCTCCGTTTTCCTCCTAACTCAAACCTGAGTTTGGAGAAACTCAGCTAAATACACGAACTCCGTTGCATCGGCGAGGATCCTGAAATGCTTTTGGGTAGATTTTTAACTCGAAATTTTGCCCGGGCAGCGCCGTTAGGCTACTCTTATTCGATTTCCAACTGCCAAGGGATTTTTTACGTGCGCAAAAAAGCACATATATGTATAATATATATATATATATATATATATATATATATATATATATATATATATATATATATATATATATATATATATATATCAATCAATCATGTGCCATGCCGGAAAGCGTGGGCGGTCATGATTCGCCATTTCACTCGATCACCAGAGTCGTGGATCAGCTCAGTGTTCCTGTCTCGTCCATGCCATGTGGCCAAGCCATCCAGGTATTTTCCTCTCGGTCTTCCTCTTGGTCTGTTCCCCTCGATCTTGCCAGCTGTCACCAAGTTCTCCAGTCCATTTCTTCTCATAACATGTCCAAAAAATATATATATGACTATTGCTGCTACTGCTACTATTACTACAACTACTACTGTCACTACTACTATTTCTTTTTCCTTTATATTTGCATATCCCTTACAGGGCGATGCATTCAAAATCAGCATTTGTCAGCTGCTGTTGATGTACTAGGCAAGATTACACTCTGTAGTTTGCCATTGCTTTCTGAGTGACCTGCTCACATACCCCGTAAGTAACCATCGTGGCGAGAATCGCTACCGATTCTCGCGCAGGTTACCTTACTCATGAGAATATACGGGATTACGGAGAAAGACGGTAAACCCTAGGCCAGGGAGACCGTCCTACTACTATAACTATTATTATTTTGCTGCGTATCCCTTACGGGACGTTGCAGTCAACACCAGCATTTTTCAGCTACTGTTGATGTACTAGGCAAGTGTTACGTTAAGCAGTTTGCCATTGCTTTCTGAACGACCGGCTCCCATACCAGCACGTTATAACACAACGCGACACGGTCTGCTGCACAAATCGGTCGCAGCTGAGCTTCGAATGCCTGGTACCCGGCTCACGAACCGCAATGGCAAGCCTTTAGCCACGGAGCGGGCACACTACTATTAATACCACCACTACTATTACTGCTACTGGTATTGTCACAACTACTTCTACTTCTAGTACTATTACTACTATTACTACTATTACTATTACTACTACTACTACTACTACTACTACTACTACTACTACTACTACTACTACTACTACTACTACTACTACTACTACTACTACTACTACTACTATTAATATACCCCGCCTGTTTCCACTAATCACAATCCTTTATTACTACTATTACTACTACTACTACTACTACTACTACTACTACTACTACTACTACTACTACTACTACTACTACTACTACTACTTCTACTACTACTACTATTACTACTACTACTACTACTACTACTACTACAACTACTACTAGTACTTCTACTTCTATTATTATTTTAATAATTACTACTACTATTAGTACTATTACTTCTACGACGACGACGACAACGCCGTCGCCGATGACGTGGACTATTTCTGCTGTATTAAACCCAGTTCTACACGCCTGCTTCATGTAACTAATGCTATGTTAACCCGATAAACAAAAATAAAAACGGAAAGCCAAGCAATATTTAAAGAGACAACACTATTTTTGTCTCTTGTAATAAAGAGATATCAGACGAAACTCAAGAATCCAAAGCAGACAAAAAATGTGCAACAAATAATTTACGTTGCTAATGAAAATCGGCTTATATTGGCCTTGTTTTTCTGTGCATCTTTTTATCCTTTTGCTGTTTCCCCAACGCTGAGAACCCAGCGACTGGCCTGCTGTGCTTATGCAAGTTGTATTCCTCCTACCGAATAATTTATGGGGTGATTAGAGAGTTTCCATGGCTAATGCAGGGACATTTTTGGAATCCCTAAACTATTTATTTCGATAGATATCATCATGAAAATGCAGGACATTTCAGCGTTGCTGAAAGGTAGCGATAATCGCAGAGCAGAAATGGCTGCAGTGGATAGAATTGCCCATATACTGGGCCAGGATATTGTTCGCCTGAAGGTAATAGGGAAAAAGATATTTCTCACACAAAGTCAGTCCACTGTACTCACAAATAGTAGTAGTAGTAGTAGTAGTAGTAGTAGTAGTAGTAGTAGTAGTAGTAGTAGTAGTAGTAGTAGTAGTAGTAGTAGTAGAAGTAGTAGTAGTAGTAGTGGTAGTGGTAGTAGTAGTAGTAGTAGTAGTAGTAGTAGTAGTAGTAGTAGTAGTAGTAGTAGTAGTAGTAGTAGTAGTAGTAGTAGTAGTAGTAGTCCGTGTGGACTATGTTCGGGTTTAACGTGAGTCGGGGGGTGGGGAATTATGAGGTTATTGTCATTGATTTACAAAGCAAACTTTGTACAAACCAAAGGACACGTAAGTCAGTTTCAAATGACCGTGGTAGACAATTGAAATTACTGTGTGAATGTGTGTGTTGCATATTTCAGCTTGAATGATCTTTCTTATTGTTGAGTGTATGTTGTTTGATTTACCATGAAGGCATTGACAGAAGAAATAAATTAACTGGTGCGAGGTCAGTACACCCCTAATGCATAAAAGCGCTAGTTCTTAAACTTCCGGTGTGCTTTGCTGAGGTAGAGTGTTCAATTCCTACACCGGTCAATTTGACTAAAATGCTGACTTCTACTCCTTGACTTGAGGATGTAAATTACAAGTACCTCTAAAGTCGGAGTGGGTTCGCCTGATGGCGAGGGACACTGGTAATAGGGAAAGCTAAACCACACGCAAAATTCAGTCCAGCACTACTAGAAGTAGTGTACATGGACTGTGCTTGAGTTCAAAGCGATGAATCGCAACAACAAAGAATTCACTAATTAATAGACATAGAAACTCAGAGATACAGACAGAAGAAACAAAGAATTCACTAATTAATAGACATAGAAACTCAGAGATACAGACAGAAGAAACAAAGAATTCACTAATTAATAGACATAGAAACTCAGAGATACAGACAGAAGAAACAAAGAATTCACTAATTAATAGACATAGAAACTCAGAGATACAGACAGAAGAAACAAAGAATTCACTAATTAATAGACATAGAAACTCAGAGATACAGACAGAAGAAACAAAGAATTCACTAATTAATAGACATAGAAACTCAGAGATACAGACAGAAGAAACAAAGGATTCACTAATTAATAGACATAGAAACTCAGAGATACAGACAGAAGAAACAAAGAATTCACTAATTAATAGACATAGAAACTCAGAGATACAGACAGAAGAAACAAAGAATTCACTAATTAATAGACATAGAAACTCAGAGATACAGACAGAAGAAACAATGAATTCACTAATTAATAGACATAGAAACTCAGAGATACAGACAGAAGAAACAAAGAATTCACTAATTAATAGACATAGAAACTCAGAGATACAGACAGAAGAAACAAAGAATTCACTAATTAATAGACATTGAAACTCAGAGATACAGACAGAAGAAACAAAGGATTCACTAATTAATAGACATAGAAACTCAGAGATACAGACAGAAGAAACAAAGAATTCACTAATTAATAGACATAGAAACTCAGAGATACAGACAGAAGAATCAAAGATTAAAGTGTACACTAGACAATACAAAATATGAATGCTATTGAGATCCCAACGGGATTCCAGCCTTACACCAAATAACCACTAGGCCTTGCTAAATGAACAAGTGGTCTTCGATTACGCCCAATTAGACGCTCCTATTCTTCTTCTTCTTTCGTTCGCTTGAAATATGTTTATAACTGCAATGCTGTCTCTTGTATGAATTTAACTGTCTTTTTCAGTTCACACAGCGGTCCATAGAGTCCTCTAGACGCTCATATGTAAAGTGTCGTCATCAGTTACGTCTATCATCCACCTGAACCAGTAAGTTGTCATCATTAGCCACGTCTATCATCCACCTGAACCAGTAAAGTATCATCATTAAGCCACGTCTATCATCCACCTGAACCCACAACTGGGGTCACTGTGACGAAGTTGTTCAGCCATCTACCCTGTGCTATGAATGTCTCCGGTTCGTTCCTGGAATCCATCGTTTGGTTCATTAGTGCACGTTTTATAAGAGGCGCCCTGGGGGTCGTCACCGGATTTACAGTGTTCGTGCTTTGTGCGATGCTCTCGGCAGGTGGTTAGCTGGCCACATGGGAGAGACTGAACTAAGCGTGATCAACCCTGTTGCAATGAAGTTGATCATCTTGAATTGAATCAGCGCCTATGCAATATGGATACAATTGGTATCCGTCCTAGGTATAGTATTATAGATTTCATAAACTTATATTAACTAATCAAAGGTCAATGAACAATCACACAGACATGTCGAACCGTGGTGCTACTGTTCGAGTATAATGCGAATAGAAATTACAGCCTGGACTCTTGCCTGTGCAGCATGCTGCCTAGACATACCATACACACACAAAAAGGATTTAAAAGGCGTCAGGATCGATTTCCTTGCACCAAGTGTTATCCCATATGGATTGGTTTATTTCCACAGGGCATTCTGCCGAAAACATCACACAAAGGTAGAATTCCGTAGCTCCAGCGACGACCCTCGAGATTATTTGAGAAAACAGCACTCGTGAACCGAACGACGTGGCCTGGATTTGAACCCACAACCTTCCGAACGCAAGGCACTCGTCCTAACTACTTTGCCACGGAGACTCCCATTTCCATCAAAAGTAACAAATGAACCGTTTGTGAGGCTAACCAGCCACAGTTGTGTAATTGAAGCTAACCATCCACAGCCGCGACATTGAAGCTAACCAGCCACAGGCGAGTCATTGTAACTAACCAGTCACTGTCGCGTCATTGAAGCTAACCAGTCACAGCCGAGACTTTCAAGCTAACAGCCACGTCATTGAAACTAACCAGAGTCATTGTAACTAACCAGCCACAGCCGAGTCATTGTAACTAACCAGCCACTGTCGTGTCATTAAAGCTAACCAGCCACAGACGCGTCATTGAAGCTAACCAGCCACAGCTGAGTCATTGAAGCTAACTAACCAGCCACAGTCGTATCATTGAAACTAACCAGCTACAGTCGTATCATTGAAACTACCCAGCCACAGTCGTGTCATTGAAACTAACCAGCCACAGTCGTGTCATTGAAACTAACCAGCCACAGTCGTGTCATTGAACCTAACCAGCTATAGCCGTGTCATTGAGGTTAACCAGCCACAGTCGTGTCATTGAAACTAACCAGCCACAGTCGTGTCATTGAAACTAACCAGCCACAGTCTTGTCATTGAAATTAACCAGCCACAGTCGTGTCATTGAAGCTAACCAGCCACAGCCGAGTCATTAAAACTAACCAGCCACAGCCGCGTCATTCGTAATATGCAATTACCGAGGTCAAGAGCATTGCTAACGGTGGATCTCGTCGTATTAGAAGCCTTTTTATCTCAATTGTGTGTCTATGCCAAACAATGTTATTTCTCGCTTGCAGGTGTCTTTGAACTGCTTTTGTGAACGACCATTGCTTTATGTCCTTTTGCTAGATACTCATGAAGAATGTCCTTTAAACTACGCCCATCTCGCGTGAGTTGTTGATTTCCGGGCATGTAAACAAATGTTCATTTCACTACATTGTTTTTGGTTAAATTGTTGTCACCGATAACAGACATGATCACACTAGGCTGCACAATAAACAATGGGCATACACGTCTAGGGTGTTAAATAACGAGAAAAATAACGAACTGTGCTCAATGGAACTGAAGGAAGATAAGAGAAAGCTACTGACATCTGAAACCATTGTGTTTCTATAGCTAGCTACCCTTGGTGCAATACTACGAAATGAACTAACTAAAGCTGTATACAACAGTTCATTGTACGGATTCACAGAAACTCCAGATTGCTACTTCACACAACGCTACACCGAACATGAAGTATAGGATAAAATTAAGTATTTACAAACTAAAAGAAATATTTAGTATACTATTGCAGCACTTTGTTTTTGCAGTTCATAATAAGTAATAAGCCCATGGAAGTAGAAGCTTGAAGTAGAGACTAACTGCTCATCCGTCGATGTACACTTGTT
>OY992880.1:24571424-24691424 GCA_963921405.1 Cepaea hortensis | reverse complement strand
ATCGTGAACAATTAGCAGACAATTGTGATAAATGTGATTTTATAGAAGAATGATAAGAACATCGCTGCCAGGTATAAAGAGGAATGAAGATATCTTTAAAGAATTTAAATCACAAAGAGAAGTGGTTTCTTGCACCAGAAGAGATAAGTTAACATGCTTTTGGCATGTCACGAGAAGATTAAAGCTGGAATAAGTCGTCTAAAATAAACGGGAAGGTTGGAGGGAAAGAGACAGGGGGGATACCACAAGATGCTGGACAGTTTGACATGATGGTACGAATGAACGCCGGTATCAGTCATTATTAGAAGCACGAAAGACAGAAGGTTGTGGGCAGACGTGATCACCAATGCCACAAGGCATGGACTATAAGAAGAAGAAACACCTCACAAAACAGCAGCACTTGGGATTGGGAATGTTCTGGTAGGGAATCATTCATCAGACATGCTAACTGAGGAATCTTCCCTTTTAATATTGGAACATTCTAGATGTGATTGCCTGGTTTGTTTTTATGGTAGGCCAATAGCTTTCAGTGATGTATTTTTTGCTTCCAATTTAAATCACATTTATAGGATCCGGGTGATTGCTGAGATTGTTGATCAAATATTTTTTCGCTTGTAATTGTTTTTTGCTTCTGCGGTTAGGAAGTCTGCGACGCTGACTTGTATTTATGTATGTCTTTGTCGATGTACGTGTTATTTATCCTAATAGTTTTTTTTCCTAGCTTGATACGTTGACATTGTGTTTGATCTTTGTGTATTTATTATCATTGTTTTCTGTAACGTCAAGTACAGAGACGGGTATGTGGGTTATGGGATAATGATAGACGCGAGATTTCATCATAATCCCCCAACACACCAAGTCCAGGATTTGAAATAGGTTGTGGGTGATTTGGAGGCCTGTCGCTTTGCGTTGATTCCGATGCTATGAGGTATCCACCGTTTAGAAAGCGAAATAGTGAACTAAAAATTACCTAGTAAAACAAATAGTCAATTAATATTTTAGGTCGATTGCTGCTTCCTACAATGGTCATGTAGCTAACTTTAAGCGTCAGGTACACCGCTGGAATAATGACGTAGTATGTTATGTTTTCAAGATCGAGGTCACTGTAAAGCAGTGTTTCCCAACGTGGGGCCCACGCCCCACAGGGGGGCAATTTGACTGTTAAGGGGGGCAATTCGAAAATGGAAGAAATCGGCTGAATATAACAAAACGGGGAGACTTGAGACTGAAGTTAACTAAATTGGAACCTGACATAAGATCTCTTTGCAGCAAGCATCAAGCGCAAGGATCTCACTAAATTTAAATAATAAATAATTACTAATAATTAAAATAATATAGAAAAATCTTTCATTAAAATTATTTTGTACTTGAATTTCAGTTCTCCATTATATGTTTTGAAAATTTACTTACTGTGTTTGCTCAATAATTACCTAGTGATTTCTTCCTAAAACCTATCATTCAAGTTTCTTTAGTGAACATTTCAATTTTTGAATATTAAAAATAATGTATATGTTGAGGGGGGGGGGGCATGGGGCGGGGGAGGGGGGCAATATGAAGTTTAGAAAGGCTTAAGTGGGGCGTGGCACAAAAAAGGTTGGGAAACACTGATGTAAAGTGTACTTTCCCATGTGTGCTCAAACCACCGATGCAGTAGCCATCCCCAAGCATCTCTGCTAACTATTCCTAAGAGTGGATCTTCTTCTTCTTCTTCTTCTTCTTCTTCTTCTTCTTCTTCTTCTTCTTCTTCTTCTTCTTCTTCTTCTTCTTCTTCTTCTTCTTCTTCTTCTTCTTCTTCTTCTTCTTCTTCTTCTTCTTCTTCTTCTCTTCCTCCTCCCCTTCTTCTTCTTCTTCTTCTTCTTCTTCTTCTTCTTCTTCTTCTTCTTCTTCTTCTTCTTCTTCTTCTTCTTCTTCTTCTTCTTCTTCTTCTTCTTCTTCTTCTTCTTCTTCTCTTCCTCCTCCCCCTTCTTCTTCTTCTTCTTCTTCTTCTTCTTCTTCTTCTTCTTCTTCTTCTTCTTCTTCTTCTTCTTCTTCTTCTTCTTCTTCTTCTTCTTCTTCTTCTCTTCTTCTCTTCCTCCTCCTCCTCGTCCTCCTCCTCCTCCCCCTTCTATTTCTTCTGTTTCTTCTTCTTCTTCTTCTTCTTCTTCTTCTTCTTCTTCTTCTTCTTCTTCTTCTTCTTCTTCTTCTTCTTCTTCTTCTTCTTCTTCTTCTTGATTGATAGATAGATAGATTGATTGATAGATTGATTGATTGATTGATTGATTGATTGATTGAGACATTGCAAAAAAAGACAGCTGAGATCAAAATGTTATTCGAACATTACGTCAAATAACCACCGCGCCTTGCTAACTGAACGATCAGGCCCCATTAGACACTCCTATGTAAGGTGTCATCATTAGCCATGTCTGTCATCCACCTGAACCCACAATTGGGTCACCGTGGCGAAGTTGTTAAGCCATCTGCCATGTGCTAAGAACGTTCCCGGTTCGTTCATGGAAACCGTCTTTCAGTTCATTAGTGCACCTTCTTAAAGAGAACCCTGGAGGTCTTCGCCGGAGCTACGGAGTTTGTTTTTTGTACGATGCTCTCGGCAGGTGGTTAGCTGGCCTGCAAGAGAGACTGAGCTAGATGGGATCAAACCTGATGCAATGAAATCGATAATCTTGCCTTATCAACAACTATGGAATATGGACACGACTGGTATCCGTCCTTGATATAAATAACATCATAGATTGCATACACTGATATTAAAAAATTATAGGTCAATGATGAACAAACACACAGACATGTGAACCATAGGGCTACCGTTCGAGTATAATGCGAATAGAAACTACAGCCTGGACTCCTGCCTGTGCAACATGCTGCCTAGACATAGTGCTACTGGTCGACTATATATATAATGCGAATAGAAACTACACCTTGACTCCCGTCTGTGCAACATGTTGCCTAGACATAGTGCTAGTGGTCGAGTATAATGAAAATAGAAAAACACAGCCTGGACTCCCGTCTGTGCAACATGCTGCCTAGACATAGTGCTACTGGTCGAGTATAATGAAAATAGAAAAACACAGCCTGGACTTCTCCCATGCAAAATGCTGCCCAGACATCCTCCACACAAAAACAGGGTTTAAAAGGCATCAGGATCGATTTCATTGCACCGTGTGTTATCCCTGTGGATCTTTCTCTTTTAGCAGGGCATCCTGCTGAAAACATCACACAAAGAAGAATTCCGTAGCTCCAGCGACGACCCTCAGGAGTCTTTGAAAAAACTGCACTCGCGAACCGAACGACTTGGCAGGGATTTGAACCCACAAACTACGACACTCAAGGCAGGCGGTGTAATCATTTCGCCAAGGAGACTACCATCTCCACCAAAGCTAACAAATGAACCGTTTGTTAAGCCAACCAGCCACTGTCACGTCATTAAAGCTAACCAGCCACAGCTGAGTCTTTCAAGCTAACCAGCCACAGCCGCGTCATTGAAGCTAACTAGCCACAGCCGCGCCATTGAAACTAACCAGCCACAGCCGCACTATTAAAATTAACCAGCCACAGCTGAGTCATTGTAACTAACCAGTCATTGTTGCGTAATTGAAGCTAACCAGCCACAACTGCGCGATTGAAACTAACCAGCCAAAGCCGCGTCATTGAAACTAACCAGCCCCAGCTGAGTCATTTAAACTAACCAGCCACAGCTGAGTCATTGTAACTAACCAGTCACTGTTGCGTAATTGAAGCTAACCAGCCACAGCCGCGCAATTGAAACTAACCAGCCACAACCGAGTCATTGAAACTAACCAGCCACAACCGAGTCATTGTAACTAACCAGCCACAGCTGAGTCATTAAAACTAACCAGCCACAGCCGCGCCATTAAAACTAACCAAAAGTCGCTTAAAAGTCGACAGGGTCGACTTCATCGCACCGGGTTTTATTCCATATGGCTCGGTCTCTTTCCGCAGCGCGGAAAGCGTCGCACACAGCACGAACTCCGTAGCTTTTAACGACGACCCACAGGAGTCTCCGAAACATTTAACTCGTAAACCGAAGGGTGCGGCCCGGAATCGAACCCACAACCTTCGGAGCACGAGTCATACGGCTTGACCACTTCGCCACAGAGACTCCCCTGAAACTAACCAGCCACAGCCGAGTCATTTAAGCTAACCAGCCACAGCTGAGTCATTGTAACTAACCAGCCACAGCTGAGTCATTAAAACTAACCAGCCACAGCTGCGCCATTGAAACTAACCAGCCACAGTCGAGTCATTTAAGCTAACCAGCCACAGCAGAGTCATTGTAACTAACCAGCCACAGCTGAGTCATTGAAACTAACCAGCCACAGCTGAGTCATTTAAGCTAACCAGCCACAGCTGAGTCATTGTAACTAACCAGTCACTGTTGCGTAATTGAAGCTAACCGGCCTCAGCCGCGCAATTGAAACTAACCAGCCACAGCCGCGTCATTGAAACTAACCAGCCACAACCGAGTCATTGAAACTAACCAGCCACAGCCGCGCCATTGAAACTAACCAGCCACAGCTGAATCGATGTAACTAACCAGTCACTGTCGCATAATTGAAACTAACCAGCCACAGCTGAGTCATTGTAAATTACCAGTCACAGCTGAGTCATTAAAACTAACCAGCCACAGCTGAGTCATTGTAACTAACCAGTCAATGTCGCGTAATTGAAGCTAACTAGCCACAGCCACGTTATTGAAACTAACAAGCCACAACCGCGTCATTGAATCTAACCAGTCACAGCCGAGTCATTGAACCTAACCAGCCACAGTCGAGTCATTGAAGCTAACCAGCCACTGTCACGTCATTGAAGCTAACTAGCCACAGCCGCGTCATTAAAGCTAACCAGCCATAATCGAGTCATTGAGGCTAACTTTCCATAACCAAGTCATTGAAGCTAACCAGCGACAGTCGAGTCTTTGAAACTAACCAGCCAAAGCCGCGTCATTGAAGCTAACCAGCCATAACTGAGTCAATGAAGCTAACCAGCCATAACCTAGTTATTGTAGCTAAGCAGCCACAGTCGAGTCTTTGAAGCTAACCAGCCACAGCCGAGTCTTTGAAACCAACCAGCCAAGGCCGCGTCATTGAAGCTAACCAGCCACAGCCGAAGCTTTGAAACTAACCAGCCAAAGCCGCGTCATTGAAGCTAACCAGCCACAGCCGCGTCATTGAAACTAACCAGCCACAACTGCGCGATTGAAACTAACCAGCTAAAGCCACGTCATTGAAACTAACCAGCCACAGCTGAGTCATTTAAGCTAACCAGCCACAGCTGAGTCATTGTAACTAACCAGTCACTGTTGCGTAATTGAAGCTAACCAGCCACAGCCGCGCAATTGAAACTAACCAGCCACAACCGAGTCATTGAAACTAACCAGCCACAACCGAGTCATTGTAACTAACCAGCCACAGCTGAGTCATTAAAACTAACCAGCCACAGCCGCGCCATTAAAACTAACCAAAAGTCGCTTAAAAGTCGACAGAGTCGACTTCATCGCACCGGGTTTTATTCCATATGGCTCGGTCTCTTTCCGCAGCGCGGAAAGCGTCGCACAAAGCATGAACTCCGTAGCTTTTAACGACGACCCACAGGAGTCTCCGAAACATTTAAATCGTAAACCGAAGGGTGCGGCCCGGAATCGATCCCACAACCTTCGGAGCACGAGTCAAACGGCTTGACCACTTCGCCACAGAGATTCCCCTGAAACTAACTAGCCACAGCCGAGTCATTGTAACTAACCAGCCACAGCTGAGTCATTGTAACTAACCAGCCACAGCTGAGTCATTAAAACTAACCAGCCACAGCTGCGCCATTGAAACTAACCAGCCACAGCCGGGTCATTTAAGCTAACCAGCCACAGCAGAGTCATTGTAACTAACCAGCCACAGCTGAGTCATTGAAACTAACCAGCCACAGCTGAGTCATTTAAGCTAACCAGCCACAGCTGAGTCATTGTAACTAACCAGTCACTGTTGCGTAATTGAAGCTAACCAGCCTCAGCCGCGCAATTGAAACTAACCAGCCACAGCCGCGTCATTGAAACTAACCAGCCACAACCGAGTCATTGAAACTAACCAGCCACAGCCGCGCCATTGAAACTAGCCAGCCACAGCTGAATCGATGTAACTAACCAGTCACTGTCGCATAATTGAAACTAACCAGCCACAGCTGAGTCATTGTAACTAACCAGTCACAGCTGAGTCATTAAAACTAACCAGCCACAGCTGAGTCATTGTAACTAATCAGTCAA
The DNA here is from genome assembly GCA_963921405.1 of Cepaea hortensis. NCBI lineage: Eukaryota > Metazoa > Mollusca > Gastropoda > Stylommatophora > Helicidae > Cepaea > Cepaea hortensis. The sequence goes on along the minus strand of OY992880.1, from coordinate 24,685,156 downwards.
TGTCGCGTAATTGAAGCTAACTAGCCACAGCCAAGTTATTGAAACTAACAAGCCACAGCCGCGTCATTGAATCTAACCAGTCACAGCCGAGTCATTGAACCTAACCAGCCACAGTCGAGTCATTGAAGCTAACCAGCCACTGTCACGTCATTGAAGCTAACTAGCCACAGCCGCGTCATTAAAGCTAACCAGCCATAACCGAGTCATTGAGGCTAACTTTCCATAACCAAGTAATTGAAGCTAACCAGCGACAGTCGAGTCTTTGAAACTAACCAGCCAAAGCCGCGTCATTGAAGCTAACCAGCCATAACTGAGTCAATGAAGCTAACCAGCCATAACCTAGTTATTGTAGCTAAGCAGCCACAGTCGAGTCTTTGAAGCTAACCAGCCACAGCCGAGTCTTTGAAACCAACCAGCCAAGGCCACGTCATTGAAGCTAACCAGCCACAGCCGAAGCTTTGAAACTAACCAGCCAAAGCCGCGTCATTGAAGCTAACCAGCCACAGCCGCGTCATTGAAACTAACCAGCCACAACCAAGTCATTGAAACTAACCAGCCACAGCTGAATCATTGTAACTAACCAGTCACTGTCGCATAATTGAAGCTAACCAGCCACAGCCGCGCCATTGAAACTAACCAGCCACAGCCGAGTCATTTAAGCTAACCAGCCACAGCCGCGTCATTGAAACTAATCAGCCACAACCAAGTAATTGAAACTAACCAGCCACAGCTGAATCATTGTAACTAACCTGTCACTGTCGCATAATTGAACCTAACCAGCCATAGCCGCGCAATTGAAACTAACCAGCCAAAGCCGAGTCATTTAAGCTAACCAGCCAAAGCCGAGTCATTTACACTAACCAGCCACAGCTGAGTCAGTGTAACTAACCAGCCACAGCTGAGTCATTGAAACTAACCAGCCACAGCTGAGTCATTGTAACTAACCAGCCACAGTCGAGTCATTGAAGCTAACCAGCCACTGTCACGTCATTGAAGCTAACTAGCCACAGCCGCGTCATTAAAGCTAACCAGCCATAACCGAGTCATTGAGGCTAACTATCCATAACCACGTCATTGAAGCTAACCAGCGACAGTCGAGTCTTTGAAACTAACCAGCCAAAGCCGCGTCATTGAAGCTAACCAGCCATAACTGAGTCAATGAAGCTAACCAGCCATAACCTAGTTATTGTAGCTAAGCAGCCACAGCCGAATCTTTGAAGCTAACCAGCCACTGCCGAGTCTTTGAAACTAACCAGCCAAAGCCGCGTCATTGAAGCTAAAAGGCCATAGCCGCGTCATTGAAGATAACCAGCCATAACTGAGTCAATGAAGCTAACCAGCCATAACCTAGTTGTTGTAGCTAAGCAGCCACAGCCGAGTCTTTGAAGCTAACCAGCCACAGCCGAGTCTTTGAAACTAACCAGCCAAAGCCGCGTCATTGAAGCTAAAAGGCCATAGCCGCGTCATTGAAGCTAACCAGCCATAACTGAGTCATTGAAGCTAACTAGCCACAGCCGAGTCATATAAACTAACCATTCACATCCGCGTCATTGACGCTAATCAGCCATAACTGAGTCAATGAATCTAACTAGCCACAGCCGAGTAATTTAAACTAACCAAACACAGCCGAGTCATTGAAGCTAACCAGCCATAACTGAGTCAATGAAGCTAACTAGCCACAGCCACGTTATTTAAACTAACCAACCATAGCCGAGTCATTGAAGCTGAGCAGCCACATCTGAGTCTTTGAAATTAATTAGCCACAGCTGCGTCATTGAAACTAAATGGCCACAGCCGCGTCATTGAAGCTAACCAGCCATAACTGAGTCATTGAAGCTAACTAGCCACAGCCGAGTCATTTAAGCTAACCAGCCACAGCCGCGTCATTCGTAATATGCATTCATCGAGGTAAAGATCATTGCTAACAGTTGATCATGTCTTTTCATCTAAATTGTATGTCGATGCTAAACAATGTTATGTCTCGCTTGCATGTGTCTTTGAACTGCTTTTGCGCCCCGGGAAGGTTAACCCGGTCAACAAATGCCCGCAGAAGTCGGATATGTCGGCCTAACGGCGCAAGAACGCAGCTCTGCTGTAAACAGGCACGACGCAGAAGAAGAAGAACTGCTTTTGTGAACGACCATTGCTTTATGTCCTTTTACTAGATACCCATGAAGAATGTCCTTTAAACTACCACCATCTCGCGTGAGTTGTTGATTTCCGGGCATGTAAACAATTGTTCATTCCACTGCATTGTCTTTGGTTAAATTGTTGTCACCGATAACAGACATGATCACATTAGGCTGCACAGCAAACAAGGCTCGTACACGCCTGGGGCGTGAAATAACGTGAGAAATAACTAACCGTGCTCAATGGAACAGGTGGAAGATAACAGAAAGCTACTGACATCTAAGACCATGTTTTTTCTTTGTGCCTGATAGCTAGCTACCCTTGGCGCAATACTATGAAATGAACTCAATAAAGCTGTATACAACAGTTCATTGCACGGATTCCCGGGAACTTCAGATTCCTACTTCACACGATGTTACAACGAACATGAAGCATAGGAGAAAATTAAGCATCTTATATTTACAAACCAATAGAAATATTTAGTATACTTTTGCAGTACTTTATTTTCGCAGTTCATAATAGACGGACATATGACGCTGATGGAAGTAGAAGAATGAAATAGAAACTAGCTGCTCATCCGTCGATGTACACTTGTTTCTGCAGGGAGTAACTGTCGTCATTTGGAGGTGACAGGTTCGTATCCCGGTAGGTAACAATAGCTTTCAACTTTCATGTTGTCGTGTGTGTCGTCTAGTCTCTATTTCTTTCTTCTAATTCTATAAGCGCCGATCAATTGATGTGTGTTTATTTATGAATTGTCATATCGTCTCAAAGGGTTTCCCATCTGATATTTTTGCTTCATTTTTGCACACTGTAGAGAAATATGATTCAGAATGCATTGCAGCCATATTGCACGAGATAGAAACAAATAACTCACAATGAAATATAGCACTGTTGCATAACAGAAATAGACAGCTTTCAACACAATATAGCAAATGCTGCACTCGACGGAAACACAGCAAGCAATGTAATATATACATGATTAATATTCTTCAATCACAGTTAAACAAACCGCATTTTTCACAGAAAAATCAATAACACCACAAAGACAGTCAGTAGACAGTGTATGATATTTCATATACGACAGAACCGCCAGAACTGTTAGCTGACATATCTGAGAAATCTGCCCACCGATCTTGAACATCTCCATACTGTCAAGTAGTGCTGTCACATCACAATACAAGTGAATAAATCTAAATTAAGATTCATAGTTTTAAAATTGCATGACGCAGATCACTGTCAAATATGACAATAATAAACAGCCGAAGTCGGACACGCTGACCTTTGACTTGCATAACGAGTTGTGACACTCGATTGATGATGTTTTAAGGATGTTAAATGCAGATTAGCCCAAGCAAATGCAGCAATTCACAAGTTGAAGAATATTCTCTGCATTTTATTTGTGTAAATGGATGTGAGCAAAAAAGGTCTTAAGAGCTATATTGAGGCACTCCTGATGTGCGGAAGCGAATCATGGACAATTAGCAAACAAGTTAGGAATTCTGTGGAAGGACTGGTGGTGTAGTTTTATAAAAGAATGATAAGAACACCCTGGACAGATAGAAAGAGAAATGACAATATCTTTAAAGAAGTTAAATCACAAAGAGAACTGGTTACTGGCACCAGAAGAGATACGTTTTTGATATGTCTAAGTTAACATGCTTTTGATATGTCACGAGAAGATTAAAGCTGGAATAAGTCGTCTAAACTAAACGATAAGGTTGGATGAAAAGAGATGCAGGGGGATACCATAAGATAAAATGCTGGACAGTTTGACATGATGACATGAATGAACGCCGGTATCAGTCATTATTAGAAGCACGAAAGACAGAAGGTTGTGGGCAGTTGTGATCACCAATGCCACAAGGCATGGACTATAAGAAGAAGAAACACCTCATAAAACAGCAGCACTTGGGATTGGGAATGTTCTGGTAGCGAATCATTCATCAGACATGCTTACTGAGGAATCTTCCCTTTTAATATTGGAACATTCTAGATATGATTGCCCGGTTTGTTTTTATGATAGGCCAATAGCTTTCAGTGATGTATTTTTTGCTTCCAATTTAAATCACATTTATATGATCCGTGTGATTGCTGAGATTGTTGATGAAATATTTTCTCGCTTGTAATTGTTTTTTTTTTTTTTTTTTGTTTTTTTTTTTTTTTTTTTTTTGTTTTTTTTTTTTTTTTGCTTCTGCGGTTAGGACGTCTGCGATGCTGACTTGTATTTATGTATGATTCTGTTGATGAATGTGTTATTTATACTGATAGTTGTTTCCAGCGTGATTCGTGGGCAATTTGTGTTATCTTTTTGTATTTATTTTCGTTGTTTTCTGTACTGTCAAGTATAGGGGCAGCGCTGTGTTTTAAGGGGTAGTGAGAGACGCAGAATTTCATAATCCCCCGACACGCCAAGTTTAATTGTAGGATTGGTCTATCTGACAGACATGTCAATTAAACAAATATCCATGCCTCGATGAGGATTCGAACCAGGATGGCAGACAAACGTGGCACTTGTCAGAGTCTTGCGTAGAGCAAGATAAGTAGCTCGTTTTCTGGCAAGTGTGAAGCAATATCAAACTATCAAATCACACGAAGTGAATATCCGAAAGTATTATTCACAAGCTTTATTTACGCGCCGCATTTATTATCGCACAAACATCGCGCAATGACAATCCATAGCAATCATTACGGCATGAACAATATCACTACAATACATAATAAAACATGCAATTAATAAACCTCTCACTTACAAGTCAAACTATTCAAGCGTTCGAACCAGTCTCCCACTGTCGTACAGGCTAGCTCTCAATGCAGATTCAAACACCACTCGCAGACCCATGCGACCTGTCCGTTCAAACCTCTAAACCCGTCTGCCCGATCTGGCGTTCCACACGCTACACGCCAGTCGGCGCCCACGTCAGCTGGTGTGACCCCTGCACGGTTCACGGGGTGTACTGCTGACCAGCGGTCGTTTAAGCGTCGCTCAATTGCTGTGCTTGGCTGCTTATACGGGCGTCGTCGAAGACGCCGCATTCCCTCTGCAGTGTTTAACATCACTCAGGGTTGCGTGTTGTTATGTTGTCTGGCGTTGGTACAGACAACGCGTCGCAACCTAGGATGTGAGACCTTGACACTCTCCACACCCCTTTTCCATGGAAGGATTTCCTTTCATGTACAATCTATATAGGTGTTATTAAACCTGTCAAAGTCGAACATTATACTTTAATAGTTATTACAATTATATACAGGTGACTAGTAAACAATATGTATACAACAATTGTGTTGCACTATGAAGTACAACAGTCAAGTACAATCTATTTAATGGGCATTACCTTGCTGTGACACAGCTAGTCCGGTAGGTATCGGCTAAACTGGCCCCTACCTCACAACCAAGAACAAAAATACTAAAATCATCAGGTCAAGCCGTGAGCATCTCCCTCTGAGATAGCTCAATCATCAGACCTCTGTTTGGAGTTTCTAATGAAGGTCAACAGTTTTGGCAATATACTGTCCATATCTAAACGACGTTACATTGACATGTTACATATCAAGCACACATGTTAATGGTTACAATACATAGTTACATATCACCAAAAATTTAGAATAATGTCCCCTGGTTATTATACCAAACATTTAGGAACAATAATTTATCGTCGTTTACAAGACATAAATTAGTACTACAAATTTATTTCTTAGTGTCATAATTTGATACTTATTGACAAATGTGCACAAAAAGTCACGTTTGTAAAGAAGCAATCGCAGACAACGCGTCGCAACCTCGGATGTGAGACCTTGACACTAGTCTCTGTGTTATTGCGGCTCTACCACCCGATGAGTGAAACATATTAACAGCATTTAGGCATCAGATATAACTAATGCTTCCGAATGAGGCAACCCGGCATTATGTGGCCACGAAAACACAGGTGTAAATATGAACTACTGACAAATAAGAGATGATTACTGACTCATCTTGGTTCGCAAAACAATATTGCCTCATTCAGTTTTCTAACTTCTTTTAAAAGTTATTCACAAAGCCTATTTGTGCTTAAACAGTCAATCAATTAGGCGCCGTGTCTACAATGAAGGCTGCTATGGATCTCCAACACTGTATTTCTCTCGCCCTGACTGTAACATCCTGCCAGATTGCTGTTCGTTATCTCTTGATGTTATCTTCCAACTTGTATCGTTGTCTACCTCTTGCTAGCTTGCCTTAAACCTTACCTGCCAATATGGCTTTTATAAGAGTGTTATATCTTTTAACGTGGCCGAAATATGTCACTTAATATGGCTTTTATAAGAGTGTTATATCTTTTAACGTGGCCGAAATATGTCACTTGCCTCTTTTTTATTTATTTCCTCAATTATCTTTTCATTCCCAGGTTTTCTAGAATCTCTGTATTTGATTGGCTCTTCCCCCCCCCCCCCCCCCCCCCATTGTTAATGCCTTGATAATATTTCCATATATTAATTCTGGTTTCATGATATTTAACGCTTTTTTGGCCATTCCTATTCTTGTTCTTTATTTTTGTTTCACTTCTACCGTCGTCTGTCATTACATATACAGTATGGGAGAAACTTGTTACTTGCTCTAGTATTTCCTCGTTTACTGTCTGCATAAAGTCTATCGCGATAAACCCTTGGAACTTTATTCATGATCATGGTCATAATGTCTCTTTTGGCTTCTTGTTTGTTGTTGCGTTTAACTGACTCAATGGCGAAGGATAATATATCGATAAATCTGACCTCCCATTTGGACAGAAAAACGAGATATCGCCGTACTAGGGCCACCATGTTATTTGTTTTGTTTCTTGTATCTTCCGCAAATGTAAAGCTCAGTGAATGGTAATTGGTAATGTATATTATAATAAGTGTTCCTTTGATTGTTTACCATGTGTGGTTCACACCTACTTTTTGCCTGACACTGAATCAGTTAATAATGTTCACTTTGACCTTTGGCCTGAAAATACAAGGAGAAAGACTCTGTTTCTTTCGTGACATATTTGGGATATTGATGTTGGCCCATATTTTGATGATCAATCCAGTAAAGGATATGACAAATAACTTTTGTAGGTGCATTAATAGTTGAAGGTTATGGTTTACAACTTCACAATGGTAGGCAGTGGATCTTTCTCTTTTTAAGATAATGGCTACGGTCATAGACGAGTATGGTCACTGCTAAGAAGGAAAGCAATGGCAAACTACCCTCTTCACATATGCCAAAAATATCATGTATTGCAATACAAGAAAGAAATTAAAATCATAAACTGATTAGATAGATTAGACGTAGACAGTCAACATTTCTTGGTCACGCCATTGATTGATTGATTGATTGATTGATTGATTGATTGATTTAGGAACCGACATCACAGCATTCGAGGCATTCCCATAAGCGCTCCGTCCCCATCATCAGCAGCCAGCGAAGAGTTCCAACACTAATAGTACCAGTAGCAATCTGATTATATGTCCGTCTCGCCTTTCCTCTGAGCGTTGATCGTCGGCCAGATCCCTTCGTCACCCCTCGCGGTCGCATTCTTGCCAGACCATGGTGATCCATTTGTTCCTCCGAGGTGTACACATGCTCCCACAAGGTCGCAACCACATCTGCTTTGTCATGCATCAATACTCCACCAAGTTTTGCCGAGTCAGCCAATCCGTCCGCCTGTTCATTCCCCAGCACACCAGCATGCCCCGGAGAAAAGATCCAGACGATGCTTGTCACCCGTGACCTCTGAAGCGAAGCAAGCCACTCTGCACGAAGCTTGCCTGTCTTCACCCTACTCAGCATGCTTTCTGAGTCAGTTACAATCACGATGTGTGTGTGTGTATCGTATTCTCCATCCAGCGGAAAGCCGCACTGACCGCCTCCACCTCCATTCTTAAGCTAGATGTTGTGGTATCATATGCCAGGCTCTCCTGCACCAAACGTCGACCATTGGCTTTTGCTAAGAACCCCCAGGCACTTCTCCTACCTCTCAACACCGACCCATCAGTGTAGATAATCACATCACCCGAGCGAGCATTATCCTGAATTAGTTGCTGGATTTCCACTTCCGTGGCCCATGCTGGCCACTCCCTGCACTCCCGGCTCAATGTGATTATAACTCTGCACAAGTCTGACTGCTCCGCTGACACTCTGACCCACTCTTCTCCTCTCCTAATGTTCTCCAAGGGGCACACCTGCCTGATCGTATCCTCCGCCTGAGCCATCCATGATTTCCCTCTTATCAGTCGCTGACCCTTAACTACGTCCAGCGCCTCATGCAACGGGTGATCTGTGTCTACAGCTACTCTCAGGTATGCCTTCGCCTGTATCACCTTGAGCCTACCTGCAACATACGGCAAACCAAGGATGTAACGCATACACACAACTGGGGTGTCTCTGGTGCATCCCAGAATGACTCGCATCGCTTCGTTCTGTATGCGCTCTAATTTCACCAGCTGACTCTTTGAGACAGTGAGCAGTCCTAGTCCATAATCAATCACTGAGAGGATCAAGTGCTGGTATAGTGTGAAAAGCATTCTCTGCTCTGTGTCCATTGCAGCCACAGTTTTAAGTGCATTGAGTCCCTTTTGAGACCTTGTCACAACCGTCTCCACATGGTCCTTGAAGGACAGGCTCCTGTCAAATGTGATTCCCAGATACTTCAGTTTGTTCTCTCTGTTGACGCTTCTACCATCTATCGTGAGGCTTGGGACATCAGCTCTCACAATCCTGTTGTCCAGAGAGCACCACAAAACAGCTGCCTTTTCTGGGGGGATGACAGCACTCATTTCAATGCACCAGTCAATCACATTGTCTACTGTTGCCTGTAGCTCCTGTGCTGTTTGCTCCCTATCTCTCCCCTGCCTATTTGCAAGAATATTCTTGGTCACGTTATGAACTTTGTGACAACTGGTAAGATTGAGGGGAAAAGACCAAGAGGAAGGCCGCGAAGTAAATATCTGGATGGCTTGACCAAGTGACATGGTCGAGACAAAAACACTGAGCTGATCCACGACTCTGGTGATCGAGTGAGCTAGCGAGACATGACCGCCCACGCTTTATCAGCATGGGATATGATGATGATGAGGTCAATTAAAGTGTGTGTATAGATAATGAAAAAGTGAAAATGGGTGGGAATATTAATGTTGTAAGTAAAGAGAACAGAGGTGTATAGAGAAATATGAAAGTAATTATAGACATGTTGGAAAATCTATGCACAAAGAGAAAACGTGTGAACGAACGAACTTTATTAGGTACACGCTGAGTACGCAGGCCAGTCTTACATTCTACCCCTCCAATCACTCATCGCTCGCATATCAGTTAACTAACTATTTTGCATGTTAGATTCATATAAAAAAATATATTGTACACTGAATCCTGTGTAACATAAACAATACATATTTCCATGTTATAAGAATGAGAGATAGAGAGATACAGGGAGAGAGAGAGAGAGAGAGAGAGAGAGAGAGAGAGAGAGAGAGAGAGAGAGAGAGAGAGAGAGAGAAGAATTAGAGAGTGACAGTCAGAGACAGAGTGAGACTAGGTAGGAGACATATGAGACTCAGGGAGATGATAAAGAGAGACAGAGTAGTAGAGCACTTTAGGATTTATGTAGCAATAAATCGATGAAAAATGGAGAAATGTGATATTGCAAGATATGAAGAGAACTAGAAATGGGATATATAGAACGCGCATCAGGAGGCGAAGAAAATAACAAAGAAAATTATTTGCAAAAAAAAAGAGGAGAGAGAGAGAGAGAGAGAGAGAGAGAGAGAGAGAGAGAGAGAGAGAGAGAGAGAGAGAGAGAGAGGGGGGGAGGGGGGGGCGATAGACAGAAACAACACCCTGTTACAAGACAGGCTGGAATTTTCCCAAATGAATTCCCAGTTGAGAGAAGTACAGGGCTGATTACTCCTGCCTACCTCACGTGTTAAATAAAACCTCCACAATTGCAATGGCACATAACTACACAAGCTGGGATTTCAACTGTTAGCGGTCCAATGCTACAGGGCATCATGTGGCCACGAAATACAGGAGGAAATATGAACGACTGACAGATAAGAGATGAATACAGTCTCATCCTGGTTGGCAAAACAATATTGTCTCATTCAGTTTCGTAATGTCTTTTAAGAGATTTTCACAAATCCTATCTGTACATAAAGTCTATTGAAATGTAACTTTGCGACATTATTCGTGAACATTGCCATAATGCTTCTTTCGGCTTCTTGTTTCTTTCCGCGTTTAATAATGTTCACTTTGACGTTTAGCCTAATAATACAAGGAGTTACACCATGTTTTCTCAGTGACATATTTGGGATATGCATGTTGGCCCATATTTTATGACCGATTCTGTAAAGGATATGCAAATAACTTGTTAAGGGGAATTAAAATGTGTGAATAGATAAAGGGAAAGTTTTAAAAATGTGGGGATATTAATGTTGTAGAAAAAGGGGCAGTGGTACATAGAAAAATAAGAAAATAATTACAGAGAAGGTGGACAGTCATGGCCCGAGACACAGACATTCACTAGGGCATGTTTCCTTAGCGACTCAATGGGTATGCTCAAGAGGATAGAGATGGGATGGATCCGAAAAGAGTGGTTGCTGTCTCTGGAGCGGTCTCGGCTGGCAAAGATTAGTTTCATCTTCGTGCCAGGGCATGCGGGAATACAAGGAAATGAGCGGGATGACAAGCTCGCAGGTAATGCTACTGTGGAGGGCGGACGCGCTATGGACCAGGCTGACATTCTGAATGCTCTGCTAGAAGTAAGACTGTTGCGAGAACCAAGGGATGACTGTGATTCTACAACCATGGTCAGACTGCGAGAACTGCAAATTAAAAGAGGTGTTGCCAAACAAGAACACTACGCAGGAAGCCAAAGAAGATTGATTAACCAATACAGAACTGGTGTCGTGAGCCGCTACACGCTGCGGGATTTACTGAGGAGAGGATCCGAGCACTTATGGACTGAATGGTTCGATGTGCAATGAGGATGATCTGTCGACTAACTAACTAATCTGTGCTTACAGAGAGAACGAACGAACGAACGAAATAAAGAACGAACTTTATTTTCAAAGAGTCACAAATTGGGTACGCAGGCTAGTCTTACATTCGACCCTTCTAATCACTCATTATTTGCACATAAATTGTCTATTTTGCATGTTACATTCACATAAAAATTACATTTTAAAAATTAATGCTGTGTAACATAAACAATGCATATTACCATGTTATGAGAGACACCGAAACAGAGAGAGAGAGAGAGAGATAAAGAAAAAGAGAGAGAGAGAGACCAAATAAGAGATTAAGAGACAGAGGCTCAGGAGGAGTTCAGGGTATATAAAATAAAAGATAAATGACAAGTGGAAGAGAAAGATGAAAAGAAATACAAGCACGATTTACAGAACAAGCATCAGGAGGCAAGTAAAGTAGCAAAGACATGTATGTCTTGAAGAGAAATTAACAACAGACAGTCAGAGACAGAAACACACACACACACACACACACACACTGAGTGAGAGAGAGAGAGAGAGAGAGAGAGAGAGAGAGAGAGAGAGAGAGAGAGAGAGAGAGACGAGATAGGAGACTTAAGAGACTCAGGGAGATAATAAAGAGAGACAAAGTAGTAGAGCACTTCAGGATTCATATAACAATAGATCGATTAAAAGTGGGGAAATGACATACTGGAAGAGATTAAGATAACTAGAAATGGGATATACATAACACGCAGCAAGGAGGTAAAGAAAGTAACAAGAACATTATCCGAAGAAAAAACAAACGGAGAAACAGGGATAGGGAAGGAGAGAAGAGAGGCGATAGACAGAAACAAGACCCTGTTACAAGACAGGCTGGAATTTGCCCAAATGAAGTCCCAGGTTGAGAAAATTAAAGGGCTGATTACTCCTGTCTACCTCACGCGTTAAACACAACCTCCTCAATGACAATGGCACATAACTACACAAACTGGGATTTCAGCTGTTAGCGGTTCAAGGCTACATGGCACCATGTGGCCACGAAAGCACAGGAGGAAATATGAACGACTGACAGATAAGAGATGAATACAGTCATATCCTGGTTGGCTAAATAATATTGCCGCATTCAGTTTCCTAACTTCTTGTAAAAGACATAGTTTAACTCTTTCTGTGTGTAAAAGTGTGTTGCATTTCATTGGTAGGACGTTAAAGTCAACCCCAGCATTTTGGCTGGTTGTGATGTGCGTAGCAATTTTTACGTTCAGATTTATACCATTGCTTTCTGAACGGCTGGCACTTATACCATCGCAATCAACGCAAGGCAGTGTGCTTAAAAGGCGTCAGCGGGTGAATTTTTTTTTCTCTCGCTCGCTTTGAACTAAAGCATAGTCCATACACACTAATTTATAGTAGTGATGGACTGAATTTTGCATGTGGGTTAGCTTTCCCTTTTAACAATCAGGCGAACCCACTCCAACTTCAGAGGTACTTGTAATTTACGTCCCCAAGTCAAGGACGACAGGTCAACATTTTAGTCAAACTGTCCGGTGTAGGGGTTGAACCGCTAACCTCGGCCTCAGCACACCGGATGCTTAAGAACACGCGTTCTTATCAATTTGGCCATGCGGACCTGCCGGTTGATTTCAAACCCTCGACACGGTATGTCGGGGAATCGTAAAGCGCATTCACTGCTCTTAGACCACAGTGCCGGATACACGTGTGTAAAGTTTTCGGAATTAGAACATTAGGGCGTAATTTAGGAACATTGTCGACATGATTCTTGTTTGCTAGGGCATTTAACTGATTCAGTGTCGTGGGATGAGTAATCGCCTTAAGCCACTTCCCGTACCTTCCATGGGTTTATATATCGCCGAAATGTTGTCATTGCGATATAATACACCATGTCTGAGATGTGGTTTCTAATGAAAATGCAAAGAAAACCATAGACAGAAAAAAAAAAAATAATAATAATAATAATAATTAGCAACTCCTACGGTATGGTTGGCACAATGAAAACCGTAAACTGATTAGAGAAATTAGACACAGGCAGTCAAACATTATTTGGACACATTATAAGAAAAAATAGATTGGACAACTTGGTGACAACTGGCAAGATTGAGGAGAAAAGAACAATAGGAACGCAAAGAAGTAAATATCTGAATGTCTTGATCAAGTGGCATGGTTGGGACAAGACCACAGAGCCGATCAACGTCTTTGGCGATCGTGCGAGATGGCGAAACATGACCGTCCACGCCTATAGGCATGGCACATGATGATGATGATGTAAACAATTAGTACCCTGTGCATACATTGCCCTGGTCTCTTGTGTAGTTTGATCGTAGCCTTCTCCTATAAAGGCGGGAAGCAGATCACGTGTGCATGTTTTGCACGTTAACAATCACACAGCAGTTAGAAGTCGCAATGGGTAAACCTACGGCTGCTTGCTTGCCTTGGCAACATTACCCAGGAAGAGTACGTACCATTATCTTGGGTTAATCTGTCTAGAGGAAGAATGTTAGTTACTTGCATATCCTTTGCAGGACGTCACAGTCAACATCATAATTTTGTGTTGTTGTGATCTCTTGGCAAGTTTACGTTCAGTAGTTTGCCATTGCTTTCTGAACGACCGGCACCCATACCGTTTCGTAAAAAACCAACACAAGACGGTCTGCTGCCAAATCGCCTGCAGCAATGTTTCTAACGCGGGTTTGTGGGATTACGAACTGTGCCTGTAACACCTTCGCCATTGAGAATTTAAACAATTGTTTGCATATCCTTTACAGGACATCGCAGTCAACATCACCATCTGTCAGCTGATTGTTGATTTCTTGGCAAGATTACGCTTAGAAGGAAAGCAATGGCAATCTACCTTCTGCAAAACTTGCCAATAAACCATAACATCTATGGCAAAATCAAAGATAATGCATACAGATAAAACAACTATGGAGAAAGAAATATATGTTAATGAGGAAAAAATAGAGGTGGTGGAAAATTTTGAATATTTTGGGTAATTGATTACCAACAACGGTGACACAGTGAAAGAAATTAAACGACGACTATCAATTGCTCTTCAAAGATTAAAACAACTGAATAAATTATGGAATGGGACAGACAGAACTACGAAAATTAGATTTTTAAGAGCATGCATCTTTCCCATTGCAACATACGCCTGTGAGACCTGGACACTTACTAAACAAGCTGAGCAGCGCATAAATGCCTTTGAATATAAATGTTATAGACGGGTTCTAAGAATATCTTGGGTAAAGAAAAGAACAAATTCATCAATACTTCAAAAGCTAAATATTGAAGAAGGTTGGATATTAAAAACGATAAAACAAAGAAAATTAAAATAATTTGGTCACTTGAAACGTCACGAAAGGTTGGAGACAACAATAATGGAGGGGTATATGCCTGGGAAGAGAGGAAGAGAAAGGCCAAAGAGAAGATGGGTGCAGGATGTGACGGATGATCTCCAGATGAGTGTATCGGATGCGGGACATCTTGCTTAAGATCGAGAGGTTTTCCGGAAGGTTGTTATGGGAGCGAGGTTCTGCATAGGACGTGCTACTGAAAGAATGAATGAATGAGTTTGCCATTGCTTTCTGAGCGATCGGCTCACATACCTCTAAGTTACCGACGCGGTTAGAACCGCTACCGATTCTCGCCGTCGTCACGTTACTCGCGAGAGTATACGGGATTACGGAGAAAGTCGCTAACTCTTAGGCCAGGAGACCGGCAAAGGGAGAATACCTCACACTAAAAGCATGTCGAAGTCATCAGACACGCTGCCCTTTCGTGTGCACAATTAGGTGTACCGCACTTCCCGCGAAAGGGGCACGAAGGAGAGGGCGAACCGATATACTAAATTCATAAAGAAATAATCATTATTTAGATTAAAGTCGCTATTGCGAATCAGCGCAAACAGGACCTACGAAAAACGAAAATGTCCTGTACTAATAGTTATAAAAACTCACCTACGTGATAAGTAAACCACTCCCGCTTCAACTATCATCCAGTCTCCTTTGTGGCTCGAAATTTCGCTCAAATAATCCAACGAAATCCAAGTAGAAGATATTATTATGCAAATGAAACAGTAAACATGAAATGTAGTTTTAGTTTTCTCATCTGATAGCAAATATTTAAATGCTACTATATAAAATCAAAATGTTTACAGTAACGGAAGAATAACACCACACTTTCTCTGTTTAGATATTGTACAAAAAATAACAATTGTCTTTAACAATATGCAATCAGTTATTGATTGCTTATGCAATATCGTGAATTCCACACGCATGCTTGTGTAAGCTAACCGTAGGCAACAGGCATCTATCACCTGTAGGCTCACCCTTATGAACATTTAAATAGAAATGCATACAGAGGTATTGATTGGTGCTCATAGAAGTATTAGAAAGAAGTAGAAATCAGCTTGCGCAATAGGCAATGTTGAGATTGAAATCTAGAATGCCGGGATTCGAACCAACGGTCCCCAAATGACGACAGCCACTTACCAATTCAACCAGTATACATCGTAATATCAGTCGCTAGAGACTGATAAGCGTTTTTGGAAGTAACCAACACAAACACACAAACACGGTTAGCCAGACATATTAAGAAAATGCCATCTCTAGTATGGAGACAATACACCACACGATAAGGCAAGACATGGAAAGACAAGAACAGAACTGGCCAGACAAGATACGTCACAAGAAAATAATTCATGATAGCGCGTAACAAGACAAAAGACGACAAGAAAAGACACTGCAAGACAAAGACGACAAAACACTACAAGACAAAGATGGCAAAAGAAGACACTTAAACACAAAGACAAGACAAGACACTATACAAGACAAAGACGACAAGACAAGACACTACAAGACAAAGACGACAAGACAAGACAATATAAGACAAAGGCGACAAAACCATACACTACAAGACAAAGACAACAATACACGACACTGCATGAAAAAGACAACAAATCAAGACACTACAAGACTAAGACGACAAGACAAAACACTGTAAGTCAAAGACGACATGACAAGACACTACATGACATAAAAGACAAAACAATACACTAGAAGACACAGACGACAAGACAAGACACTACAAGGCAAAAATAAGACAAAACACTACACGACAAAGACAACAAGACATGACAGTACAAGACAAAGACTACAAGACAAGACACTGCAAGACAAAGACGACAAGAAAAGACACTGCAAGACAAAGACGACAAGGCAAGACACTGCAAGACAAAGACGACAAGACATGACACTACAAGACAAAGACGACAAGACATGACACTACAAGACAAAGATGACAAGGCAAGCCACTGTAAGAGAAGACAATGCATGGTAGTGCGTAACAAGACAACAGACAAGACAAGACACTACAAGACAAAGACGATAAGAAAAGACACTACAAGATAAAACGAAAGACACGGCAAGAGATGACAATAAATGACAATGCGTAACAAGACAAAAGACGTCAAGACAAGACACTACAAGCCAAGAAAGTACACTTGTATGCATGGCACGACAACATACGACACGTAACGACAAGACAAGATAAGACAAATCAGGAAAAGACAACTCAATACAAGACACGAGAACACAAAGCAAGACCAGATACAAAAAGATAAAACACGGGGCGCCCAAACAAGACAAGAATCGACAAGAAACACTCTTGTATACCTTTATCTGGTCTGTCTTGGACGTGTCCCTGGATGTTGGTTATCAAAAAAAAAAATAGCGTTGTTTTTAAACCCTGCTGAAATATTTCGGAATATACACGAAACAAACCAAATAACACGATGATCCTAGTATGTCAACATATCGTTCTTCTGTCCAAATATGAGCTCACATTTGGCGATATATTATCCTTCAGCACTGAATTAGTTAATATCTTTCTGTCAGCTGTCTTTTCATCCCCAGTCTACTTAAGACTATAGTAGATAGATGTTTTGCGTATCCTTTTACAGGACTTAGCTGTCAACACCAGCATCTTTCAGCTGTCTGTTGATCTCTTGGCAAGATTACGCTCAGTAGTTTGCCATTGCTTTCTGAGCGGCCGGCTCAGTATCCGCAAGTCACGAGCGGGGGTCGAACCACCTCAGTTCTCGCTCCGCTGCGAGACTCTGCGTGATAAACGGGATTACAGAGAGAAAGTGTTGTAACCCCACAGCCAGAGAGACCGGCAAGACTATAGTACAGGGTGTATTTTTAATGTATGTGCAGTGTTTGAAAATATTGCCGGTCTAAGTTTTGTATTTACCTATTATGTTGCATGAACTTTTTACAGAGGGTGAATACAAAACTTTCACCGGCAATATTTTTCAACACTGCACAGTCATTAAAATTCACAATGTATTTGTTTTTCTTTGTTTTCCATTCTTCTAGTTATCTACATTTCCGGCGACTCAATATATACGTCCTTGCCAGCATATATGGCTCTAGGTTACAAGTGTCTATGTAATAAAATATATTAAAATATGTAAATTCAAATATCAATCATGCCATGAGCCTGACGACGTCATGGCATGGTTCAGTTATAGCCTAGGTCAAAGAGGACAGGTTACGACTGTGTTCAGAATTGAACACGAGAACGTGGAAAGCAGGGCCTTTCCACACAACGTGAAAAACGTTGGAACTCACTTCCCATGTGATAGGAAGTGAGCTCGGGACAAGTGAGTCGGCGTTGATCCATCGTCCTGGGTGGACATGGTGAAAAGGATACAGCGTTATGGCTCTACATTGAGCCACGCATTTAATCTGTGATGTAGTGTAATGTGATGTGACTGTCGAATAAGTGATTGTATCTTTGATTATGTGATCGTGTATATTATACGTAGGAAACTGATAACAGTCTTTGTGTTCACTCTTGTTCGAGTTACCTGAAGTTCGAGTGGGTGAGGTGTATGACGTATGACCGAGTATCCATGATATACTCCTGTGCTGTGAGATGTCCAGGGTGCTGACTGGAGAAGAATAGATCATCCCCTGTTGGACACGAGAAGTGTTGCTACACAAGTATCGATAGTAGCTCATTCAGATAGTCTCAGTCATATCCTGGCACTTGGGGGTTTATCGTCCATATGAAACCGAGGCCACAGATGATGATGTTACATACGTAACACGTGCCAACGTAAAGTTTAAGCCACAAAGTATCATTCTACAAATAGAGAATTGGCTAACGGAAAAGTTGATTTCACACATGATGAAACGAGAAACATAATCACCAACTCCAGCTATCATAATGAATTTGAAATGACAAAACAGGCGTAGAACTGTACGCATTACAAAAGACATGTGAACAATTGAACAGATTCGGCAAAAAGATGTAGTCAACAAGTGTAATAATTAAATAAGTCTTATCAAGTATTGAAAATGTGACTATGTGAAATATATAAACAGTTAGTACTAGGTGATTGAAGATATTGACTTAATATTGGTGCAAGACTTTAAAGACCAAGAGAAATTTATTTCCTATAAATGTGTCACTAGTAACAATGAGTGTGCACAAGTTGAACGGTGAAAGGACTATAATTGTGAATGAGGACAAATCAAGGAGTCAACAGTGAGTATTGATTATTCTAATGAGGCAATGGACACATCATGTGACTGGAAAGTTCCTTTTAAATTAGATATGTCAACAAACCACTTGGGATTCATATAACTTGCCTGTAAACATGGGAATTCCCCGTACGAACAGGTAAAACCTGTGAGCAAGCATCGATTTTTTTTCTTCAACGCAAGCGGTGTGTAGGGAAATATGGAACAGGCCTACAGGGTTGTGACAGGCTTGCTGTGTCAACAAGCGAGGTCAGACGTTCGACAGGTCTACTGTGTTGATGAACAGATGTGTAACGTAAACAAGTGAAGGGACAGTCATAGCTGGCTACAGTTGTGTAAATTCAAAAACGGACACACAAGTTAACAAATTGAGACGTCAGGATGTGATCAGCCAGTCTGAAATAAACTATTATAAAACAAGGTGAACATTTTATAATAAACACCGGAATTGTGTGAACTTGTAAAGTGCCGGTGTTTGACAGAACACCGTGCTATGTTCGTGGGGCCTGGTGTGTGTGTAGTTCATGGCTGCCGTAAAAACATTGGGTAGGCGCGATTGGATCAACTGAAATTAGGTTAATCATTGTAACTGTGTGATTAGAACAGTGTAAGTTAGGAAAATTGTAAACAAACAACAGGACAGTTTAAGCTAAGAACAGGCAATATAGAAACCATTTGCGTTGTGCAGTTGGTATTTAACATTTAGTCTATTAGGCATGTACAGTTATATATTGTGATATGTTATTGTTTAGTTAGTGTTAGATATGTAATTGTGAATTTGTTTATGTGATAGTAACCTAACGAATGCATATATAAAATTATTTGGTAGTAGCATTAGGTAATAATTGGAGTACGGCCTACGTTAGAAAATAATTATAATTATTGAACAATTTATTAGTTAGTATAAGAGTTAAGTAGTACTTCGGGCGGAAACCAATATATTAACTAACATTATACGATAATAAAATGATAGTAATAATTAGTGAACGATACTGTAGAATATTTTACGGTTATGTTATTATAATTAATTTTGGGTTATAGTGTAGTAATAAATTAACACAAGTGGGTAAGTATGAGCTCTGTCGTGGACTGTTATAATGTCCTGACAGTAGGAGATTGAATCAATCATTATTGGAATTTATAGGTTACAGTTATGCATGATTTCTGAATTTTGTTATAATTTTAGTAATTATTTTGTTTGGTTCTTAATGATTTATTGCATGCAGAAGTTTGGTTAATTTAAATCATCATCATTTTTGCATGCAGGGTTGAGGATAATATTATTATTCTTCTGCAAGTATTTTATTGTTATTTAAAATAGAATGGGCAATTGTTTGTCCAGTGGAAAATTAACAGATAGTGAATTAACACCTGGCGAAGTGAATTTCGCATGAGTGAGGTTGTTTACAACTGGAGACGTGCATTGCCGGCATGGTTCGTGGGTAATCTTTCTGTGCCGACAAGAGCATTTCTCAAGAATGTGTTTCGCATCGTGTAGAGCAGCCTTCCGGCATATGGCATGGGTAATTGTTATGTGGCGGGGGACTTGCTATCCAGGGTGTTGGACATATGTGATTGTAGGTTCAACTAACTGTTGTTGTGTCTATGGGTAAATGAGACACAACAGAGTGTCGTTGAGGTAAAGGGTGATTTAGAAATAAAAATAGCTTACAATTGATAACAGCATGGGAGGTTGTGTTGTATCAGCACCTGACCGGTGTCGCGTTTCGGGGTTATGATACGCGACATTGTTTTTGCTATGGTGGAACATAATTTCTAAGGATTTAGTTCATATTTTCCACTGTATAAATTTCTTTGAAGTTGAGTTTGCGGCATGCAGAAATTATTTAGATTAACATCATCATGTCTGGCATGCTATTGGCGAGTGTAATATTGCTAGTTATTTTTTTTCTTTTTCTTTGGTTCAAGTTGAGTTGGTGGCATGCATAGATTAATTGATTTGAGTTAACATCATCAGTCTTGCATGCTATAGTGTAATATTGCTAGTTTTCTGTTCTAAGCAAGTATACTTTCAGATACAGTCAAGGGTACATAGAGACAAGATATCAAGTAAAGAGGTACAGTGTGGGCTGACCGAAGGTCCGCGATTTTATGTATCTGTCATACCATATGATACCAAGAGTAGGGTACAATCTCTGAGGTAAGGATTAGTAGCACCGTATACGAATCTCTGCAGAATAAGAAGGAAAGCAATAAGTCAACATGAAGACAGTTTGTTGATAGATTTGCAGAGAATATGATCAAACTAGTGGGAAGATTTTACTAGTGGGTGACTAACTAATATAATAGGTGGTGCTTAAAGGCAAGAGAGTTAATGATGATAGCAAAGACACTAGTGTAGTTAACAAGAGAGACATCATCTTCATGGTGTTAGTATAATGATTTGGACATAGCTGTAAGACAGCAATCAACATTGCGCCCAGAAATAAAAGTGGAGGTTAAGATGTTGTTGATGTTGGAGACTATAACTTGGTTATCGAATGGCTGTTAGTGGACGAGGAATCATGTGATAAGTCGTATGAAGTTTACGCAGCATGCTCGGCTACAGAATTCGGTACAATAGGATTCAGCACTTAAAAGTGAGATCATATAGCGTTCATAGATATTAAGGCTATGCACTTGTTGTTTGCATGGATTCATTTTGTGTTCAAAACATTAACAATTCTAAGTAATTGATTGTCATTTATTGATGCAATGATTTGACGGATTAAGTAATTCATAAAATTAAGGATAATCAATTGAACCATATATAGGAAAACAATGGTTAGAGATTTTTTTAAAGAAATAGTGAGTGAATGTAGTTTAATATTATCAATTAATGGTAACTTTATATTATTGTAGTTTACTGTTTATGACTTATAACATGGCAATGATTGTTATTATTTCAAATATAGTATTATATTATCATTATTATATAATTATAGGTGTCGTGGAATACTGAGAGTTAATGATTCCCAGAGGGACGACTGCATACACCGACTGCCCAGGTAGGAGAAGGGTTAACAAAGGAGAGACCAGGCGCATGTGTTTATAGGTCAAGACAGGAGAAGGGGCCGGCTAACCGCGCAGGTAAAAGGGTCGAGTGGAAAGATTCGTTTGGGACAAAGGCCGACAGTATTATTGGACAAGCATATTGCAGTATGGATGTGAAACGGTCCCGAGCTGTAATTTTCCACTAACAATGATAATGCCGTCTGGATGTGAGGTGTCCAGCAATGTCAAGGACTATGCGGCAAAAATGACCGATATAAAGAGGGTCGATTCTTTGTGTAAGTTTAGTGTGTGTTCCAAACTGACCTGAAGGAGATATGTTCTTGAGTGGGAATAGAAATACACGTCCCTAATGATGGAAAGAGGGGATAATAGTGTGTTATTCGCTAAGTGTTTTTTCGATTCCAAGAACATAGATGCCTAAATAAGGCCCTGAAAGAGAAGAGATGAAGAGGAATACCCTTGAGTAAACAAAGAAGAAAGAATAGACAATTAGAGACATTGATATTAATCTATAGACAATAGGAATAACTGTGACGAGGTGGTGGTTTTTTCGATGTTGGATATGCACCGTCATGAAACAGACTCGAGCGCAGTCATAAACTTACGGGACTTTTATTACGGTACAGTGACT
The DNA here is from genome assembly GCA_963921405.1 of Cepaea hortensis. NCBI lineage: Eukaryota > Metazoa > Mollusca > Gastropoda > Stylommatophora > Helicidae > Cepaea > Cepaea hortensis. The sequence continues at coordinate 24,662,854 of OY992880.1, read as the reverse complement.
CAGTGGTGAACAGTTTTTGTTTCATTCAATAACGGATTTACCATCAGATTCAAGCATACGGATAATCCCGGGTGAGCTCTGTCCTGTTTGATGTGCTGTCCTGTGATCTTGAAGAATGAATGGGCGAGAAACAACACCGCTGATAGACATGCAGAGTTCTTTCTAACACCAACCATAGAACACCCTATCAACTACACTTACAAAATCAATACATACACCAGACATAGTTTTATTAATAAATCTTTTTGTTTATTGTTGAAAGAAACTGTTGTCGGAGTATGTGTTGAGAGAATAACAGAGAGAGAGTGAAACCACTAGATATATGGAAGGGAAGACAGAAGAGAGGAGTGTAGACTAAAGTCAGGCAATAATCCCAACAGATAATAAGTTGAAGATGTACTTGTTGATTCCCACTCTCCTCTCGGGGAAGAACAGGACATAATTGGTGGAGCGAGCGGGGTAGGAAAAATACCCATATGACCTGGGCATAACAGGGCATATGCATAGAGGGGTACCTGCATGTTGGGACATACTGATTGGAATAAAAGGAAAAGAAGTATATATTGATTACTTTTAATGGAAGGACGTCCATGGGATATATGGTGCCATTACATTTATGGTAGAAACAGTTCATTAATGCTGGTGACTTTACAGTGAGAAAGTTCCAGACAGAGTGAATGTGGATAGGTGGTAAGACACATTACATACCTAGTCACACGGTCACACGTCTACATAAGTCTTTATCCTATATCTCCTCTTGTGGATGAGAGAATGGTTGTGATGTACTGTGTGGTGTTGTAGATATATAATATTAGATAGATTCATGATATAGGGTCTAATTGGAATATAATAATTGTATAGTGAGTACTTTTTTACTGCCTTGAGGTGTCTTTACGCAACGTGCTGACTTACCTGCTTTAACTATGGCAACTCCTAAAGTAACTACAGCTGAACTGAGGGCCAACGGGGAGGCAATTGGTTTAGCTGGGTCCGAGCTAACTGATTACATCCAGGAAAGAGAGCGAGAGATTCGTCAAGCGGAACGAGAAGAGCGGAAGGCCGAGTTGGAAGTGAGAAGAATAGAGGTGGAGACCAAGCGACTGGAAATGGAACAAGAGGCCAAGAAAATGGACCAGGAGACCAAGCGACTGGAAATGGAACAAGAGGCCAAGAAAATGGACCAGGAGACCAAGAAACTGGAAATGGAACATGAATACCGCTTGAAAGAGTTGGAGCTCAAGACACAAACTAAGGGTGAAATAGATGCAGCAGAAGGAAGTTCATCTTCACCTGGGGCAACCAACATGAGTGGACATGGTTACCATGCCATGAAGTTTCCCTTAGCTGTCTACGATCAGTCTAAGGAACGCTTTGACCAGTACGCATCTCGTTTCGAAGCAATGTCAGTCGCTATGGGACTGGATAGGAGCAGGTGGGCTCTTAAATTATCCCAGGGATTAATCGGGTCGGGATTTGAGGTGTACACACGCTTACCACCAGGACAGGAAAATAATTACCAGGAATTAAAAGCCGCTTTGATGAAACATTTTGACATCACAGCACAAACGTATAGGAAGAAGTTTAGATCGGCTAGACGAGAGCCGGGAGAACTATTCGCCGCCTACAGTCTAAGGCTGAAATCCTATCTCCAGAAATGGATGGACTTGGCAGAATTCAAGAGGGATTATGAGAGTCTCGAAGAGATGATGGTGGTAGACCAGATGGGAAAGCAAATGTCGAAACCTCTCAGAACCTTCTTAGGAGAACAAGGGGCGGAACGGATTGATGTTGTGAATAAGCTGACAGAACGATTCGTGGAAGTACATGGTGAAACTGAGGAACTAAGTACACCAACAAAAGGTCAGGAGAAACCAGAGAAAAAGAAACCTAAAAACTGGGAAGGAGAAAAAGGGGAACCTTATATAAAGCACACAGAGGAGAGTTCAGAGAAGGTGAAGGTAGGAAACCAGAGCACCTCGAATTCCCAAGCGAAACGACCGTGGTCTGAGAGGTGGTGTTCATTCTGCAAGGTACCATCGCATAACACGAAGGACTGCAGATCGAAACCTAAAAGTTCTTACTTCGCAGCATGCAAAGTGATTCCTACATCGGTGATCACAGACAAGGCTGAGGTTGGCGAAGGAGAAAGGAACACAAAGGACACACGGAAACCTAGGAAGGGAACATGGTGTACACACTGCCAGTCGATAACACATAATACTGTGGACTGCGGATGCAAGGCAAACGACGCCAATTGCATAACCAACCTCGAGGAATCAAAAGAGGAAGGCAAGGAAACGGTCAAGGAGATGAAAGACACTCAGGACCAAGAGAGACCACCTGTGGTTGAACTGATTGAAGTCAATGGCCAGCAGGTTGCTTGTCTCTACGATACAGGTTTGGATGGGGAAGCGGTGATAGACGCCAGCTTGGTAAGCCCAGACCAACTTACAGGGGAGACCATAGAGCTAAAGCCGGCAATGAGGAGGACTGTTACCATGACGCTGCCAATCGCCAAGGTGGAGATTAAATCCAGGTACGTCACGGGCATTATTCCTGCGGCGGTATTAGCTGACTCCCTATTCCCAATGATCATTGGCACGAAATATGTCTTTTTGGGGATGCCCAAACAGCCAACCCACAAGGGAACAGTAGTCAGTGGATCGCAAGGGAAGGAAAAAGAGGCAGAGACACTATGCGACAACTCAGGGATAGGAGAATTGCATACTGCTCAGAGGAAGGATACTACGTTGCATCCTTGCTACAGGAAGCTGCAAAGAAGTGCTGAGCCACCAGAACGGGGACAGTACTTTCTGAAGAATCAACTACTCTATCGGAGAGCTGGGAGGGGAGATAACCTGCATGAGCAGTGGGTGGTTCCAGAGACCCACCGTCCTCACATTCTTCAGAGTGGACACATCATAGGCGAGAATCGACATATGGGTGTCAGAGAGACCTTGCAGCAAATATCCGGCCATTATTGCTGGCCAGGAATGACCGGAGATGTACGCCGGTGGGTGAAGTCTTGTTCGGAGTGCCAGAAAGCACCACCCAACAAGCGAATTAAGAGGAAACTAGCTCTTAAAGTGGAAGACAAAGTGGAAGTGTGGAGTCCAGCAGAGACCAATATACTCCAAGTAGGATGGAAAGGACCTTATCCTGTGGAAAAGGTGGTGTCCAAGAACATCTACAAAATACGGATCGGGGAAGAGAAGAAAAATCTCCCTAGACATCTCATTAGGAAATATGAAGAGAGATCCGGGAGCAAAGCTTCGCACTTTATGGTGATGGCAGCCATGGGGACAAAAGTTACCAGTCCAGACGAAGACCAGAGATCGCCAGTACAACATAGGAGGGCCTATGGGACAGTACGTGATAGGTCAGATTTACCCAACGACAGGAGGAGGGAAATCACAAGTCAGGGAAAGGACAAGAGTGAAAGTTTCACCGGTAACCAAGTTCAGAAGGGGTGGGTAACGTCGGGAAAAGCGAGAATTACCCAGGACTCCAACCGAAGATTGGCTGACCAGATACAATATCGCCCAAGATGGTCCTGGAAGCAAAAGTCCAGGAGATTTGGGAAAGACGACTCGGTCCATCGAGGACGAGGTGAAGCATCCCCAGAGGCAAAGCCGGGGGAAACCAAGAGGACATGGAAGCAGTGTTACAATCAAGATGGGACAATCCGTTTGTATTGTGAGCCGTCGCTGACGCAAGTCGAAAGTAGGTCGACCGGACGTACAGGAGCGAGGAGCCAACACTAGTTTCAGTCGTTAGTAGTATAGTAGGGTGTCAATTAGAGCGCCTACTGGATAATGTGAGGATCCAATCATATCATCAACACGTGATGTTAATAGCTACTTCGCAGAAGCTCAACGCACGGTGGATGTGATGGACGTTGTTGCTGCAACTGGACTTCAAAATGGAATACATCCTTGGTAAGGAAAATGTAGGAGCAGATTTATTATCCAGACATCTAGCTCCGGAGGAAGAAGACTAGGGTTGTGGATCATGGGAATCAAACCTACAGTGAGAAAGATTCGACGCGGTCTAATCTCTTAAGAGGGGGCCTATGTCGTGGAATACTGAGAGTTAATGATTCCCAGAGGGACGACTGCATACACCGACTGCCCAGGTAGGAGAAGGGTTAACAAAGGAGAGACCAGGCGCATGTGTTTATAGGTCAAGACAGGAGAAGGGGCCGGCTAACCGCGCAGGTAAAAGGGTCGAGTGGAAAGATTCGTTTGGGACAAAGGCCGACAGTATTATTGGACAAGCATTTTGCAGTATGGATGTGAAACGGTCCCGAGCTGTAATTTTCCACTAACAATGATAATGCCGTCTGGATGTGAGGTGTCCAGCAATGTCAAGGACTATGCGGCAAAAATGACCGATATAAAGAGGGTCGATTCTTTGTGTAAGTTTAGTGTGTGTTCCCAACTGACCTGAAGGAGATATGTTCTTGAGTGGGAATAGAAATACACGTCCCTAATGATGGAAAGAGGGGATAATAGTGTGTTATTCGCTAAGTGTTTTTTCGATTCCAAGAACATAGATGCCTAAATAAGGCCCTGAAAGAGAAGAGATGAAGAGGAATACCCTTGAGTAAACAAAGAAGAAAGAATAGACAATTAGAGACATTGATATTAATCTATAGACAATAGGAATAACTGTGACGAGGTGGTGGTTTTTTCGATGTTGGATATGCACCGTCATGAAACAGACTCGAGCGCAGTCATAAACTTACGGGACTTTTATTACGGTACAGTGACTCAGTGGTGAACAGTTTTTGTTTCATTCAATAACGGATTTACCATCAGATTCAAGCATACGGATAATCCCGGGTGAGCTCTGTCCTGTTTGATGTGCTGTCCTGTGATCTTGAAGAATGAATGGGCGAGAAACAACACCGCTGATAGACATGCAGAGTTCTTTCTAACACCAACCATAGAACACCCTATCAACTACACTTACAAAATCAATACATACACCAGACATAGTTTTATTAATAAATCTTTTTGTTTATTGTTGAAAGAAACTGTTGTCGGAGTATGTGTTGAGAGAATAACAGAGAGAGAGTGAAACCACTAGATATATGGAAGGGAAGACAGAAGAGAGGAGTGTAGACTAAAGTCAGGCAATAATCCCAACAGATAATAAGTTGAAGATGTACTTGTTGATTCCCACTCTCCTCTCGGGGAAGAACAGGACAATAGGGTGGATGTTGAGTTGCACATAAGTATTATTACCATTGCATAGTTATTATTGATACGTATTAATGAATATTGTGAACTATTGATGTAAAGGTTATATAATTTTAGTAATTAGAATATAATTACTTATTGGTTGAGTATAGATATTATTTAATTTTGTTATTAATTGATTGATGGAGACATATATTTGTGATATTTATTATTATGTTGCATTTATTGATATTTGTTGATTGATTTTGATTAATATAAGAAGAAATTGTTTAGATGTATAGGATACTTATCATTGGAATAATTAATAAAATTGATGAGAGTACTATATAGAGGATGAAGATACAACAGAAGCTGGGGCAATTGAAGCGTAATGGTTTGGGCAAGTGGAAGGAAGCGGTCTGTAATATAAGATTATCTCGAGCTTAGTAGCTGCCACTATGTTCATTGCTATATGCTAAGTCTACAACGACAGAGTCAAAGAGGATGCCTAGGCTGGCGGTACTTGGAACTTGGTACAAGCATGGGCGGTGGTAGAAGTCTGTGGCTGCAGTGGCTGACTGACTGGAGATGCGGGTGGTCAAGTATGGTAACGCGACAACAGCAAAGATGTGCTGGCGGTACTTGGAACTTGGTATCTTACTTGGGCAATCCTTGCAGTCGGGTATCAGTCTGTCTACCATGGGAACGCTGGCTTGCGTTGTACAGGTGGCCTTGTATGTAACGCGATAACAGCTGATCTTCTAGACCTGGGACGAGTGGCTTGGTAAATGAGTGGTGAGGATGAGCAGATGAAGCTGAGTGATGGTCAGTCTGGTATGACCACTAGTGACGCTACCTACCAACACGCTGAATTGATTAAAATACCTGCACAGCATTGATAGAATGGAACTATTGATTCTCGGAGTCATATTAGAAACTGAGGGTTCATTTAGAAACATAATAGAACTTGAGTGTAGAAATCTTGATTCGATGCTATAAAGAACATTTACATTGATATTGTTATACAGAAATTTGGATTAAAGGGTGTAGGACAAAATAGAGGTATGCATTTGGATGTACTGTATATGTTGATGAGAATAATTAACTAGTTGTATATTTCAGAGTGACAAGAACTTAACAAGGTTTATGGAAAAACGACAGATAATTAAATTAGAATTAGATCTACATTCATATTGCTTACATAACTGAAAATTGGATATTTCAAAAATTGATTCTCAATTTTTGCCCGTGGAAGGGGGGAATGCCATGAGCCTGACGACGTCATGGCATGGTTCAGTTATAGCCTAGGTCAAAGAGGACAGGTTACGACTGTGTTCAGAATTGAACACGAGAACGTGGAAAGCAGGGCCTTTCCACACAACGTGAAAAACGTTGGAACTCACTTCCCATGTGATAGGAAGTGAGCTCGGGACAAGTGAGTCGGCGTTGATCCATCGTCCTGGGTGGACATGGTGAAAAGTATACAGCGTTATGGCTCTACATTGAGCCACGCATTTAATCTGTGATGTAGTGTAATGTGATGTGACTGTCGAATAAGTGATTGTATCTTTGATTATGTGATCGTGTATATTATACGTAGGAAACTGATAACAGTCTTTGTGTTCACTCTTGTTCGAGTTACCTGGAGTTCGAGTGGGTGAGGTGTATGACGTATGACCGAGTATCCATGATATACTCCTGTGCTGTGAGATGACCAGGGTGCTGACTGGAGAAGAATAGATCATCCCCTGTTGGACACGAGAAGTGTTGCTACACAAGTATCGATAGTAGCTCATTCAGATAGTCTCAGTCATATCCTGGCAAATCACATGGATAACATTAGATCTATCACGGAGTTAAAGTACAGAATAGGACAATCAAAACTTGCATTTTGTTAAATAAGTTAGTTAGTTAGTTAGTTAGTTAGTTAGTTAGTTAGTTAGTTAGTTAGTTAGTTAGTTAGTTAGTCGACAGATCATCCTCATTGCACATCGAACCATTAAGTCCATAAGTGCTCGGAACCCCTCCTCAGCAAATCCCGCAGCGTGTAGCGGCTAACGACGCCAGTTCTGTGTTGGTTTATCAATCTTCTTTGGCTTCCTGTGTAGTGGTCTTGTTTGGCCACCCCTCTTTTAATTTGCTGCTCTAGCAGTCTGGCCATTGTTGTAGATTCACAGTCATCACTTGGTTCTCGCAAAAGTCTTACTTCTCGTAGAGCATTCAGAATGTCAGCCTGGTCCATGGCGCGTCCGCCCTCCACAGTAGCCTCACCTGCGAGCTTGTCAGCCCGCTCATTTCCTTGTACTCCCGCATGCCCTGGCAGAAGATGAAACTAATCTTTGCCAGCCGTGACCGCTCCAGAGGCAGCAACCATTCTCTTCGGATCGACCCCTCCTCTATCCTCTTGATCATGTTCATTGAGTCGCTAAGGAAACAAGCCCTAGTGAATGTCTGTGTCTCGAGCCATGTTATTGCTTTACTTACTGCCATGACTTCCATGGTCAGGCTACTTGTTTCAGTGAAAGCACCAGAGTCCTCCTTCACAATTCTCCCTCCGGCCCGAGCTGTAAAGGCCCATGAGCTTCTCACATGTCGGACGACCGACCCATCTGTGTAGATGACCGCGTCACTGTCTAGCGAATTCTCGAAAATCAACGCTTGTACTTCAGCCTCCACAGCAGCCGGATTTTCTTGTCTGCATTTTCTATCTAGTTGGATGCAAACTGAAAAGGATGTGCAGAAGTCTGTTGGCACTTGCACCCACTCCTCGCCAGGTTCTAAGTCCTCAAGTGAACACACCTGTTGAAGAATGTCTTCGGCTTGACCCATCCACGACCGTCTTCTTTTTAACCTGCTGCCCTTAACCTTCCTAATTTCACTATGCAGTGGATGTTGTGTGTTTGCGTTAACTCTGAGGTAGGCGCGTGCCCTGCAAACTTGTATTCTCTCTTCAATGGTTGGAAAATCAAGAAGGTAGCGCATCGCCCTGCATGCTGTATCTCTTGTACATCCAAGAATAATGCGCATAGCTTCATTCTGTATCCTTTCCATCCTTTCTATCTGCTTATGGCTGAGAGTCAGGATTGCCATTGCACACTCCAAAACAGACATGACCAGCCCCTCGTACAAAAGACATAGATGGCGCTGCTCACAGTTTACTGCCGCCATCACCCGCATCGCAGCCAAACCCCGCTTGGCATGCGTTAAATAAAGAACATTGTATGCATTAAGTCCTTTGAGGTTATAAAAAGAGTTAACGCATGTTACATAGAACTAGTTTGAACATACGGCTGCGTATCTTGGACAATTATTAAACAAGCGAAAAAATACCCAAAAGACATGTAGATTTATTTTTACAGAACAAAGCTGAAAATCCTTTAGACAGTCAAAATGAGCCATCTAGACATTTTGAGGGAGGCTGAGTCGCAAAGGTAACTTATCACAAACAACAGAGAGAGGCAGTCATCACTGCTTAGCCACATTATGAGAAGATAACAATTGCACATGTTGTGACAACCGGAATGAGAGATAGGGATAGACAATGAGAGAAAATTCTTGACAGTCTTATATCATGGCACGAAAAGGAGTCAACAAGTTAATTGATCCATAACGTTGGAGAAGCATCATCGTCCACGCCAGTTGTCAAGGCACTTGATAACGATATAATAATACATTTTAATTTTCAAAATCTGGAGGTCAGATCTAACACAAGAAGTTATAATGTCTGTTTCTGATATATCTATATTATCGTGTTATTTGTTTGTTTAGAGAATCTGTGCAAAGATGATTCGTGTCTTATATGCTCAAAGCTGCGAGGTAAGCCAAAGTTAAATTTTGAGAACATAAACATAATCTTAGAGATTAAAATTACTCCTTTAATAAGTGCTCCAAGACCGTTTAAATTGAGCCGCGCTAAAAGCTTGCTGCAGGCCAGACCGCCATGGGTTCAAGCTGGCATCGAAGCGGATTTTAATTGTGACCGGGTCACCCAGGTCGATTCAGCTTAACATTGGTACCAGGAAATGCCTTAGGAACTGAAGGCGGCAGGCGTGGTCCTGAACGCATCACCCCTCGAGTGGGTCTGTACACACGTGGGTCATGCACCATATACCCGTCATGCCTTAAGGCTAGTAGATGGGTCCTTGACTTTTTACTTTACATAATATACACGAGAAGAGGGTTACAGTTGTCTGCTTACTTCATAACTTTTATTTGCGTCTTGTGACAAGATGACGAAAGCAAAGCTTTGGAAGGATGTATACTAAGTGTTAAAAGAAGGGTTAAACAATTCATTGAAGCAATTAGGCAACATTATTGTTGTGGAAAAGACGAGAGCACTCCAGAAATATGAGACTATTGTTATGGAAAAGACGAGAGCACACCAGAAATATGAGACTATTGTTATGGAAAAGACGAGAGCACTCCAGAAATATGAGACTATTGTTATGGAAAAGACGAGAGCACACCATAAATATGAGACTATTGTTATGGAAAAGACGAGAGCACACCAGAAATATGAGACTATTGTCATGGAAAAGAAGAGAGCACTCCAGAAATATGAGACTATTGTTATGGAAAAAACGAGAGCACTCCAGAAATATGAGGGTAATGTTATGGAAACAACAAGAGCACTCCAGAAATAGTTAACGAAAAAAACTGACCAGCGAAGCTAACTGTAAAAAATAAAAAGGAAAAGACACTGTTCATACGATGGTGCTAGATCCATATTTTTATAGATCATTCGGCACTGGATGGGTGATATTGTTGGCACTTGGTGGGTGATATTGTTGGCACTTGGTGGGTGATATTGTTGGCACTGAGTGGGTAATATTGTTGGCACTGGGTGGGTGATATTGTTATCACTGGGTGGGTGATATTGTTGGCACTGGGTGGGTAGTATTGTTGGCACTGGGTGGGTGATATTGTTGGCACTTGGTGGGTGATATTGTTGGCACTGGGTGGGTAGTATTGTTGGCACTTGGTGGGTGATATTGTTGGCACTGGGTGGGTAGTATTGTTGGCACTGGGTGGGTGATATTGTTATCACTGGGTGGGTGATATTGTTGGCACTGGGTGGGTAATATTGTTGGCACTGGGTGGGTGATATTGTTGGCACTTGGTGGGTGATATTGTTGGCACTTAGTGGCTGATATTGTTGGCACTTGGTGGGTGATATTGTTGGCACTGGGTGGGTGATATTGTTGGCACTTAGTGGCTGATATTGTTGGCACTTAGTGGCTGATATTGTTGGCACTGGGTGGGTGATATTGTTGGCACTTAGTGGCTGATATTGTTGGCACTGGGTGGGTGATATTGTTGGCACTTAGTGGCTGATATTGTTGGCACTGGGTGGGTGATATTGTTGGCACTTAGTGGCTGATATTGTTGGCACTTGGTGGGTGATATTGTTGGCACTGGGTGGGTGATATTGTTGGCACTTGGTGGGTGATATTGTTGGCACTTGGTGGGTGATATTGTTGGCACTTGGTGGGTGATATTGTTGGCACTGAGTGGGTAATATTGTTGGCACTGGGTGGGTGATATTGTTGGCACTTGGTGGGTGATATTGTTGGCACTTAGTGGCTGATATTGTTGGCACTTGGTGGGTGATATTGTTGGCACTGGGTGGGTGATATTGTTGGCACTTGGTGGGTGATATTGTTGGCACTTGGTGGGTGATATTGTTGGCACTGGGTGGGTGATACTGTTGGCACTGGGTGGGTGATATTGTTGGCACTTGGTGGGTGATATTGTTGGCACTTGGTGGGTGATATTGTTGGCACTGGGTGGGTAGTATTGTTGGCACTGGGTGGGTGATATTGTTGGCACTTGGTGGGTGATATTGTTGGCACTTGGTGGGTGATATTGTTGGCACTTGGTGGGTGATATTGTTGGCACTGGGTGGGTGATATTGTTGGCACTGGGTGGGTAGTATTGTTGGCACTGGGTGGGTGATATTGTTGGCACTTGGTGGGTGATATTGTTGGCACTTGGTGGGTGATATTGTTGGCACTGGGTGGGTAGTATTGTTGGCACTGGGTGGGTGATATTGTTGGCACTTGGTGGGTGATATTGTTGGCACTGGGTGGGTAGTATTGTTGGCACTGGGTGGGTGATATTGTTATCACTGGGTGGGTGATATTGTTGGCACTGGGTGAGTGATATTGTTGACACTGGGTGGGTGATATTGTTGGCACTGGGTGGGTGATATTGCTGGCACTGGGTGGGTGATATTGTTGGCACTGGCTGGGTGATATTGTTGGCACTGGCTGGATTATATTGTTGGTACAGGGTGAGTGATATTGTTGGCACTTGGTGGGTGATATTGTTGACACTGGGTTGGTGATATTGATGGCACTGGGTGGGTGATATGGTTGGCACTGGGTTGGTGATATGGTCTGCACTGGATGGGTGATCAGGTCATCACTGGGTGATAGATATGGTCCGTATCCCGCCAGCGCCTGTACATTTTCCTGATACCCATTGTAGGTTTAGATGATCTATTCAGAAGAAAACAGACAATGGCAGTAACCAGCATTCCTAAAGCATTCATACAAAAGACAGATAGACTACACATTTAACAAGCATCCTTTTTCAGTTTAGAAGAGATGATACCAGCACATGCACATTGACATGGAGCTACAATTGTAAAACAGCTTTCAGAAAGGGAAAACACGGAATAAAAAAAAACACTGAAATATTGAATTACCCAAAAGAATCAATTCATGCTATGAAAAGGCCAATAGCAAATTACGGCTCTGAAGCATGGACTATTATCAAACATGATAAGAAACGGCTACAGGCATTCAAGATGTGATTTTATCGTAGAAGGAAAAAATTGTGTCGCATTGGAAAACGTCAAATGGTAATATCCTGGATAAAATAATTCAACATAGAAAATAGCTCCGGGCAATAATTCTTGTTCTACAATCAGTTTTCTGTTTGGAATTATATTTACAGAGATGAGTTTTGTCTCGTTAAATCCAGTCATAAGTAGGATGTCTTAATGGATGCCCGAGCGTTTCTCTTCCGTGTTCGTATTCTGGGAGACCTTGTGAGTTCTGGTGTCGCCACAGGGAGTATACCCTTGGAGTATGTGATCTGCAGGTCGGAGGGACGGGAGGGGACAGGGGACGTGGGAGGGGGGGGGGGTTATTGCGACAAACGAACTGGTCTGTTAGGGTTTTCAGATTCCATACATTAGTTTGTAGTCTAAGTCAAGACACAGAGAGAAAGGCAGACAGACATAGAGAGGGGCAGACAGAGAGAGGCAGACCGAGAGAGAGAGAGAAAGAGAGAGAGAGTGAGAGAGAGAGAGAGAGAAACAAACAGACACAGATAGAGAGAGTTAGACACAGAGAGACAGACACAGAGAGAGGGAGAGACAGACAGACAGAGACGGAGAGAGAAAGATATACAGACAGATAGAGAGAGTGAGACAGCGAGAGAAATAGACATATATAGACAGAGACAAAAGACAAACAGAGAGTCGGACAGGCAGATATATAATAGAGACAGACAAATATGAGAGAGAGAGAGAGAGAGAGAGAGAGAGAGAGAGAGAGAGAGAGAGAGAGAGAGAGAGAGCAGAACGAACGAACGAACGAACAAACAAACTTTTTTTTTTGGGGTTAAAAACTGGGCACGCAGGCCCGCCTATCATTCTGCCCTTCTATCACTCTCTTTCATACATTATTTCAATCACACATCATTCAAGGCTAATAGAGAACACAATAATATAAAAGACATGCATTATAAAGGCATAGGGAAAATGCAAAAAAATCAATACTACACGACTCAGTAATATTAAATAACGGTGTGACCCTTGTTGAGAGACCAAGAGAGGGGTAGAAGAGTCCTGACAATCAATGCCGGCTGCAGACACTGCACACGGAGAAGTGACAAGTCTCTCAGGTCCGGGCCACGAATGTGTTCCTTGGGTGACCTCGTTGCCCCTGGCCATGGCTCTGTAATGGACCTCCATGACACAAGCTATTACCACACAAAAGCCTTCCCTGGTGTATTGCAGTCAGACGAAGAGCAGCATTTGCACACAATATGCCAATGTAGCACTAGAGATTTTAGGGAAAACCGCGATGTTTATCCTCCACACTGGACTTGTAGATGTTTGTATTTTTTTAAATTTACCTAGGCGTGTTGATGCCGAGGTAAGGGGTTCAACCCCTACACCGGATAGTTGGACTTAAATGTTGCTTCGTCTTTGACTTGGGGACGTAAATTACAAGTACCACTGAAGTCGGAGTGGGTTAACCTGATGGCTAGAGAAAATGGTAATAGGGAAAGCTAATCCACGTGCAGACATTCAATCCAGCACTACCAGGTGTAATGTGTATGGACTACGCCTGAGGTCAAAGCGAGCGAGCGCAAAAAAATTACACAGGTTCCCATGTCAACCAAGGCTAACATGAGTATCAGGAATGGTTCTAAGAAATAAACGCGGCTTGAGGGAAATTGACCACATCACTCCTCGGGTGCTGATTGATCTAACGAAATACCGGGTTAGTTGATATACACATATCCAATGAGCTGCAGTGGCGGAGTGACCATACGTTCGACAGCCGAAGCAATGGTCATAGCTTTAAATGCGCAGGGGGTAGATTTGTTTACTTTATGTGGGCTCCCATACCGACCCAACCTACACTGGGTATACTAGGTATTGTGAAATAAACGCGACGGGCCATAACAACGCCCATCAAGTGCCCCTTGGCCTAAAAAATACGGGCCAATCATATTGGCCTTAAGGCTGTTAAACAGGCTCCTTGCCTACTCTTACTTACTACATTAAATACATATCTAATAATAAATACAGTCAACAATAAATGTCTTGATGTCTCAATTTAAAACTATTAGAAAACTATCCAATACTTGTGTGAAAAAGGAAATATATAATATCACAACTTAAGAAAACTGATGGATACAAACTAAAACACAGTACCTATGAACTTGTATGGAGTGCAATGGTGATACCTCAACAGATAACACAGAACTAACTATTGAGCCGATGCTGGAGAACCAAAAGAATGCTTGCAAACATGTTCACTGAGATGAGTGCTTCAAATAACAGCAAAACCAGGCAGCGAAACATCAAAGATTGCTTGTAACCAGACACGTAATTACAAACACAAACTGGACAGAAGTCTGGGGGAATGATGATTTTCCAACATAATCTAATCTCCAATTCTATGATATAATATTTCTGCTAATACAAAAATAGAATAAATAAATTAATGTACAAACACAAAACGACATTGTTTGTTGAAATGAGAAAGAAAGAGACAAAGAAATTGTCTTGATATTTTTGAAGTCTGAATGTATGGATGTTTAGATGTGTGGTGTGATTGGTTTTGTAGTCTGGCCGGATGTATTGTGTGTTTTATGTGTGATGCATCTCGATGTGGGGTGTGTCGGGGTGTGTGGTAAGCTTGGATGTTATGTGTTTAGAAGTGTGGTGTGCTTGAGTGTCTTGGTACGTGTGGTGTCAGGACGTGTGGTGAATGGATGTGTAGTGTGTTTAGAGATATGGTGTCCGCCTCGAGTACTGACGTCCCGGGTTCAAGCCCCGGTGAGGGCCGGGATTTTTTCGCGTGGATTTCTAGTAACAAAATATTTCCCCTGGTCTCGAGGTAGTGAGATCAGACGCCCGTGTGTATTGTTGCGCACGTAAATAATCCCTGGGCAGTTGGAAATCGAAAAAGAGTAGCCTAACGGCGCTGCCCGAACAAAATTTCGAGTTAAAAATCTACCCAAAGTATTTCAGGATCCTCGCCGGTGCTACGGAATTCGTGCACTGAACTGAGATTCCCCGGACTCAGGCTTGAGTTAGGAATATAACGGAGCACTTATGGGTTACACCCGTGTGCCGTGATGTTGATCCGTCGACTAAACTAAGCTGAAGTGTGTTTAGGTGTGTGATATGTCTGGGTGTAATGTGTGTATGGATGTGTGAGGCATCTTGATGTGAGATATGTAGTTGTGTGTAGTAAGCTTGGGTGTGTTATGCATTGATGTATGATGTTTTGGATGCTTGGCATGTCTAGATGCACATATGTATTTATGGATGGGTTGTATCTTTGTGTCTGGTGTTTTGGATGTGTTGTGTGTCTGGATGTGTGGTGTGTCTGGATGTGTCGTATGTCTGGATGTATGTTGTGTCTGGATGTGTGTTGACATCGTCGGTCTCTTCTTCTGGCTGCATTTGGTCTGTACATCTTTGCTTGTTGTGATATGCAGATACCACATTGCCACTATCATCAGGTTTTTTCTCAGCGTTTTTGCTTAGTATCCAGTTTCCCATCCATACAACAGTATGGGTTTTAAACAGCCCTCAGACACTTTTCTCACTGCATTTAACAATTTTTAATTGGTCAGTATGTTTTCCATCCTGCAAAAAAAAACTACTTTTGCCACCGTAATTGTTGTCATAATATCTACAAGGCACCTCCCATCAGATGTTATGACTGTTCTGAGATATGTGTACCGATTCACCTGTTTCAAAGTGTTCTCATTAACTTGGATGTTACATTGTTGTATTCTTTCTTTTTATCGTGTACAATAACCACATCTACTAAATGCTGCTGATCTTGTTTATTGTGTGCTATCCATAATATATTTGCATATCATATTATTGATCTTACATCCTCTGGCGGCGATTCCTCTTATATCCTCAAAATGTATCATGATATTGTCAGCGGTTGTCTCTATAAAGAGGTTTCTGCCTACCTTCGCGAAACTTGAGACCATAACCACCAACAGTTAGTAGGCTGCTCTGATTTATTAAAGTACCTTGTGGAAAACTTTCAGAGACAAATTCATCCATTCACAGCCAACGTTTTAGACAAAAACAAAGAATCTATTTCAGCCAACCTAAGATATTGAATAATAAATGGAGAAAATAGTTAGAGACATAGATGAATAACATCAGAAGGATCTGAAAGGAACTAGATAGTAAAGGATATGACGGATATGTGTGAGATTTGTGACAACCTTGGGCTTGATTAGGGATGAAAACAGGAAAAAGAATAGTGATCTTGAAGTAAATATAACTGTGAAAAAGTCATCGTATATTTTCTTTTCTGCCCACGATATTCTCAATGGTCTTTTAAAACAACTCCCTGTTTCGTCGTCACCACTTTATTCATTCTCCAGTATTTACAACCATACAGAAGAAGTCACATACGCGCGCGCGCGCACACACACATACACACACACACACACACACCAGATATGAAACCACATAAGTGCATAATAGAAGACAGACAACATTCACCAAGAATATATTAGGAAGCTTCAAAATTAGCCCACTGGTCGAAAGCTTCATTATAATAAAGAATAAAACATCGAAGATTTCAATCTTTAACAAGCAAATGCTTTTGATGATACATCATTCATTGAAAATGGATACAAACCAATCACATGTCACTAATTAACGATAGCAAAGAAAGTTAATCACAAACTGCTGCTGTGATTTCTGCAAAAAAAAATTACGGAAAACGAAGCCATAGGGTTAAAGATACTCTAGCATATGATATGTACTTATATTATTATATATAACGGAAAAGAACGATTGCCTGAAAGAGGCTAATGAAACTAGAACACTGTATGCAACAATAGGAAAGAGACACAGCTTTCTTTGGTCATGTGATGAGAAGAGAGACATTGGAGAACATCGTGACAACTGGAAAGATCAAGGGGAAGAGAGGCTGAGGCAGACCAAGAGAAATAATGCTGGATGGATTGAGACGGTAGCATGGAGGAATATCATCAGCACAGTTGATCCAGAACACCAAAGACCGAGATCTGGGGAGAGCCATGAACACCTACGCCAGCTGGGAGGGCACTTGATGATGATGATAACAGAAAGAGAATAGTATTGGTGGCAGTGATATTTACATAGTTTAGACTCTATATGGAATGGAAAATAACAACACCAAGAAGAAGAAGACGAAGAAGAAGAAGGGAGGAGGAGGAGGAGGAGGAGGAGTGGAAGGAAGGAAGGAAGGAAGGAAGGAAGGAAGGAAGGAAGTGAGGAAGGGAGAGAGGGAGAGGGAAGGAGGAAGGAAGGAAGGAAGGGAGGGAGGAAGGAAGGAAGGAAGGAAGGAAGGGTGAGGGAAGGAGGGAGGAAGGAAGGAAGGAAGGAAGGAAGGAAGGAAGTGAGGAAGGGAGGGAGGGGGAGGGAAGGAGGAAGGAAGGAAGGAAGGGAGGGAGGGAGGAAGGAAGGAAGGAAGGAAGAGTGAGGGAAGGAGGGAGGGAAGAAGGAAGGAAGGAAGGAAGGAAGGAAGGAAGGAAGGAAGGAAGGAAGGAAGGAAGGAAGGTTTCACATTTCGACCCACCCTCCTAAATACTATTACCTTAAATTAGCAATCATGTGTATGTGAAGTAGTTAAGTGAATAATCGGATAAAATCAAAATTACAAGTTGAAATATAAAATAAAAATGTTTTGGTGAAGGAAAGAATGAGTTAAACCACCAGCTATGCAAGACTGAACACAAATAAATCCGGTTTGGGCAACAGATGTTAGACGTATGACATCCAAAACAAATTCTCAACAGTACAAAAAGTAAAACAGACACAATTGAAAAAAAAAGAAACAATAGTAAAACAAACGCAAATAAAACACGCGAAGCAAACTTTCAACAGTACTAAAAGTAAAATATACATAATAGCTTACAAGCAAATTGTGAACTAAAAGAATAGATAATAGATTATTTAAATAGATTACACATAAAGCATAACTTGCAATATAAACAAGATATACGTATACATGTTAAAAGTTCGGAAACAAAATATACGCTCATAAGAATAAGACAAAATGAAAAGACAACTTCAAAAACGGGACCTTTAAATCCATCTCTATTCACAAAACAAACTCCTACCTTTCAATTTAGTCCTGTATTGTTATCCTCAAGACGAAATGAGATCGCCAGATTAAACCAATAAGTCACCTCAAACAAGTAAATCCCCATCCACGACGGCGTTTTACTGAAGTTTGATGAATTGTCCCCAGATCACTGTAATCGTGACACTTCGTTCGCAATCAAACAATTCACCGACATGGAAATTCAATGTTGAATTCTCATTCCACCCGGTATTTTAATCCGTTTCGCAGTAATAAATTAAATCGCACATTTAGATAGACAGAACTAGAAAGGAAACGGAAAGAGTATATGTGTATTCATATATACCATAATTTTTTATTCCCGTCCAGTGTGAAGATAAAAGATCTCTTTCAAGTTCGGACGTTGCTGAGGTCCGAGCTACTCAACAGCCAGCGAGAACGGAGACGAAGCAAAAATCAATGAAGCAAATTGTAAACCTTCGTAAGCGCTGTGAACCTGTAATGTTGGGCTCTTACCCCTCGAGAGATGTAAATTGAATAGTAAGGCAACCCAAAGCGTTGGGACGGGAAGCGGTGTTGACGATTCTGCAACTCCTTCTTCTCCCCAACTGTACCGCACTTGATCTCTTCTCGACGATCGCACACGTGGTGTGAGCTAAGATGTGGGCAAATACTATTGCGCACCGACAGAGAGAAAAGTGCGACACTGACAACGCGTGAGAGAGGTAGGGGAGAGAACTAGAGCGAGAGATGGGGAACAAGGGAGACAACAACGCCAGATTTTTTATTTTCAAAGTGTTCAGAAATGGGCATGCAGGCCCGCTCACATATTGCCTATTCTACCACTCACTTTCACGCAAGTGCTATTGCACATTATTCTGAGAGTGAGTAAGATGGATATTACTGCTACAAGAGTGTTTGGTGATAACAGAATAAAACACTGTGATACATATCTGGTTGAGAAGTTCTTCAAAAAAACACCATTTAAACAAACCCATTTATATCGAAAAGCAAAAATAGATAAATACCATTAATCATTGGCACCTTGCCGTCTTGACAGACGATAGTTTGTGCTTTAAAAAGGCATCATAACTTTTACCTATGGCGGTAGCGAATGTGACTGATAAGGCCAATTTGCGATGTAAATGTCCGTTCACAGTGGGTGCATGTGAACACGTGGTCATTTCCACCATCATGCACCATCTTACGTCTCAAACGCTCGGTGTGTGACTTATCTGCAATAATTTTCTCCTTTGTCTTTATTCCATTTCTGATGTTTGCCCTCCATGCAACACGTTCAGCGGCGACTTACTCCCAATGTGCATTATCAATGCCTGTATCAATCATGTCCCGCTTACACACATCTTTGTATTGCAGTAGAGGCCGACCCTGAGATCTCTTACCCATCTGTAATTCACCAAAAAAGATGTCCTTTGGTATTCTACCATCATCCATCCTCCTAACATGTCCTATCCATCTAAGTCTACGAAGACTGAGCATGGAATAAACCGTCACACAACCTGATCTTTCCAATACTTCAGTATTTGTCATTTTGTCTTGCCACTTAATACCAAGAATTCTTCGCAGACACCGCATATGAAAGCTGTTTAAACATTTTTCTTGGTGTGAGTAAGTTGTCACTGCCATAAAGAAGAGTACTAAGGACACAGGCTTGATAGACAAGGACTTTTGTTTTGGCAGTAAGCTTCGTGTTTTCCCAGACTCTTTTTCTTAACCTGTTCATTGTTGCTGCTGCATTACCAATCCGGATGTTGATTTCCTGATCTAGGGACAATTTGCTATTTACCAATGATCCTAGATATGTAAAATGGCCTACCATCTCTACTTCGGCGTTGTCAATAAAGATTGATGGTACCCCATGTGCACCTTGTGACATAATCTGTGTCTTCTTTTTGCTACTTGTTAAACCAAATTCAGAACAAGCATTGGAGAATGCAGATAGTAGACATTGCAATTCGTCCTCAGAGTGGGTCGTAACTGCAGCATCATCTGCAAATAGCAACTCTCTGATCAGTACCCTCTTAATTTTGGTCTTGGCCTTCAATCTCTGAGCATTGTAGAGGCCGCCATCTGAGCGTGAGTGAATGTATATACCACCATCCTGATCACAAAAGGCATATTTCATTAGAAGTGAAAAGTATATTCCAAAGAGGGTGTGAGCTAGTACACAACCTTGCTTAACTCCACTCTTGATTTCAAACTCTTCAGAAGTTGCACCATCAAACTTGATTATACCCTTCATGCCTGTGTGGAACGATTCCACAGTGGACAGAAGAGTTGGTGGGTAGCCAATCTTCTTTAGTGCCTTAAACAGACCCTCACGACTGACCAAATCAAATGCCTTTGTGAGGTCGATGAAGGCAATAAACAGTGGTTGATTCTGTTCACGGCATTTTTCTTGCATTTGTCGCAATGAGAATATCATTTCTATGGTTGACCGGTTCTGTCGAAAGCCACACTGTTATTCGGGGTAGACTTGATCTCCTAGGACTTGAAGTCTGCGCAGAACAATTCTGGCAAATACTTTTCCAACAATACACAGAAGTGAGATACCCCTATAGTTGTTGCAGTCACTCCGATCGCCCTTGTTCTCGTACAGTGTTATGATGCTTGAATCTTTGAGCTGGTGGATCTGTAGAGTGAGTGTGCCTTGCCCACTCCTGATAACCTCTGTTGGAATCCCATCCTACCTGGAGTCTTGCCAGATGCAAGTTCATTTATAGCACACTTAACTTCTGTTATGGTGGGAAGTATGTCCTGATGGTCAAGAGTTGGTAGAGCCTCTATGGCGTTGAGGGCATCATCCGCTATTTGGTTTCACTTGAGTAAAGCTCCATATAGTGCTCTACCCATCTGTCCATCTGCTGTTTCTTATCAGTTATGATTTCTCCATTCAAGGTTTTCAATGGTGCACTTCTTTTGATCACTGGACCACAGGCTTTCTTTATTCCTTCATACATGCTTCGTATGCTTCCCTTATCACTTGCGATTTGAATGGACTCACAAAACTTGATAAAATAATCATTTGCACACTGCCTGGCAGCCTTTTGCACATCCTTCCTAGCTTGCCTTAGCTCACTCAGAGTGTTATGCGTTGGTCTTTCCTTGTTTCTTAAGAGAGCTATTTTCTTCTTATCAATCAAGGGCTGCAGAGTCTCGCTGTTTGCCGCAAACCAGTCCTGCCTCTTATGATCCACAGTGCCGTAAACACCTATGGCAGTTTTATATAGAGTTTCCTTAAGTTGACCGACCCCACTTTTCATTTACTGTACAATTTTCTGGTGTATCAGTGAAAGCGTCTTCAAGTTGCTGTTGAAACTGAAAGCACTTTTCAGGATCGTGGGTGTTAATAATATTAATCCTGGGGCTAGAATTGTGTTTAGCTGTGTAGATTCTCTTTGGTCTCAGTCTAACCCTTGCAACAATCAAAGAATGATCCGTATCACAGTCAGCACTGTGGTAACTTCGAGTCAATGATATATGGTTCAGATGTTGTCTCCGTGTGATGATGAAGTCCAACTGGTGCCAATGGCCAGATCTTGGATGTTTCCATGTGACCTTATGCATCTCTTTTGTTTTAAAAAAGGAGTTTGTAATGCATAGGTCATTACTGGTGCAATGCTCCAGCAGCCTTTGCCCATCTTCATTCATGCAACCGATGTTGTATTTTCCAAGGCACACTGGCCATGAACTCGAGTCCTTGCCCACACGAGCATTGAAATCACCGAGCATATATTTTTAGTCAGATTTTGGAACTGCCTTTATCACTGAGTCCAACTCCTCAAAGAACGAATCCTTCACATCATCAGAGGAATCGAGTGTCGGTGCATATACAGTAATAATGGTGGCAAAACCACAAGAGGTTTCATTCCCAGTAGCGAATTCTTCACTGCAAAGCCCACACCGTGTTGCCTTTTTTTCTGCCTGCCCTCTACCCTTCCAAACAACGGTGTAATTGTTTTCCCTGAGTGACCCTTCCTCAGCGTGGCGAGTCTCCTGCAGGCCAGCAATATCAATGTTAAGACGACTGAGTTCGGCATCAATCACAGCCGTTTTTCTCACATCGTCAATATTGGTCAAGTCAGTGGAAAATCCTGGACACATGGTTCTCACGTTCCAGGTTGCAAGCCGTAGCTTGAGGTTTCTATTTTTATTTTCATTTGTACCTGGTGCATTGGTTTTACAGCCTGCGATTCAGATTTTGTCCTAGCCCCAAACACCCATTGAAGCAGGCAGGCTGTGGCGGATCAGCACCCAATTGGCCGGGGGCTGCCCAGCTTTAGGCGGGAGGTAGCTGATCAGTGACACCTGTAGGTGTCTCCCACCGTCAGAGGCAATGCGTGGCGCCCCATGTCTACGCCAATTGACAGGGACTTATAACACGTATCAGTTGCCTCTCGCTTTGATTCCGAGACCAGTTAAGACCAGGGATAGAGTTATTGCCTCTCCATAGCACAAAGCCTGGGCTAAAATATAGAGATCATGTGTTGCCCATGCAGCATGATCCCTCTCTCTGCCTGCCTAGTTGACTCCAGAGGAAAGGTATCACCCCTACGTCTGGAACAAGACAAGCTGCAGAAGCTGCCGGATCAGCAAAGCAATGCTCTAACTGTCCGCCTGTCGGAGCTTCGATCCTAGACCAGCCGCCAACCAAGGCTTAGGGCCTGGTCTGCCCTGCCATGACATTTTGTCTTTAGCTTGCATTTCCTCGCACCAGGGTAAGGCTTGTACCCTCCCAATTGCGCTCTTCCGCCCGAAGCCGTTGGTACAATGTGGGGTGTCGGGTTTGGTAAGCGCCGCCCAACGTTCAGCGCTAATAGAAAGCAGGTAGTACCGTCTACTGTTATACGTTAACTCAGTCATATCTGACTAAGACCTGACACACATAGATAAATATAATACACACATAAATGGCTCTCCTGTGCTGACACCGAGCAAGATGGGTTTTACAGCAACGTGGTACTCACAACCTCGCAAATTTTGAACCGGGAAGTGGGTTCGCCTTATGGCGAGGGACACTGGTAATTTGGAAAGGTAATCCACACGCAAAAATTAGTCCAGTGCACTAGAAGTAGTATCACGTGTGTGGAGTTCACAGCAAACGAACGCCCCCAAAAAATTACAATATTGAGGTGGCATAGTGATTAGAGATCGAGCTCACTAGAGACAGAAGTAATGTTTCAGAGAAACTACGGGTTTTGGAGTCATCCCAATCTCATAAACAAATGGGTACCAGACAACTTTCGGAGAATCATCTAGGAATCAAAGGTTAGAGGAAGGGAATTGGTCCCATGTGGCCTGGCCTACTTATAGAATATGTACAGGCCTAACACTCCTCACCATAACGTTATTGTGGGACTTCCTTTCACAAGTAATTGGTATGCCCGCCTCACACACCGTTGGGGGTTTCTTCTATTCCTCAGTGAGGCAAGGACTACGTGTGCATAGGTTGTCTTTCCTATAATTTAACGTCCCTCAATCTGTCCCGACTTCCTCTGGTCTATACCCTTCATCTGTGCAAGTCGGGATACCCTGGCAGTGGCACTCCATCATCCAGCATAGCTCTTTGAACTCAAGCCCGTGTGCCACTAACTGACGGTGCCGCAAAAGAAATTAAAATGTAACGTTTAGAATCTCTCAACAGTCGCCTCCTGCATATTTATTTTATACAATTAAGAGCACTTAATATGTCATTTTGTTCGAATTTTGTTTTCAAATAGCTTCCCATTGTTTCTGTTGTCTAATGTGTTCTCTGATATCTAAAAACACTTCCCTCTGATAATGTCAATTTTTATCAAAACCACAAATTAACTTAACATTCGATTAGGAATGCCAACAAACAATAAGCACACAATAGTCGAAACATGTCTCCATGGGTGAAAAAAAAAAACTTAATGGAAAATTACTAATAAATCAAGTAACCCGTGTATGTATGGCGAAGATTAGAACATGCGCAAAGGGTAATGAGGAAAACTCTGGAATAGTCGTGAAAAGTCGGAAAGAGTTTACACAGCATCGCAAAAAAATCGTTTGCTTTCTACTTCTTTTCCTAGATCTTTTTCCCCCACCGTATTTCACTCATGGAGAATATGCAGTTGAGCTGTTAAGGCCTCTTAAGTGTTTATGCTTTATGGCTACGGTTTGCTTACGCATTTTCTTTATGTTGGACTGGTATTGCATGGTTCCGTCGCCTTGCTACTAAGATGAGAGCGCACGGAGCGACACGGTGAGCTGTGAATTTCGTGTGGAGTGCTATTCCATCTGTCCGTGGTTGTTTATAGCGTTAACTGTATGTTCAGGAAAATGGCGATCGAAAGGTAGCTGAACTAGCTGAGTTGTCTTAAGCAGTAATGTGTCCCTGCTGGTTTTCTTGTGACTGCCGCTTGCATCGACGATGAACTGTATATTTTTGTGGTGGACTTTTGTCTTGGCAGTCTTGCAGCGACATTGTGCATAGTATATCTGAGCGGGCGGTTGGTTTGTCGAGACTCCTATCTGTTCCACTTTTCACATGGGGCAGAGAAGAGCATTTTATGTGATATTCACTGGCACAGGAACGGAACTATAAGGGGGCGACCATTTGCCATGAAGTTGGAATCGTGACTAACTAATTAACTAATACTGAACTGCGAATTCGTTTGTTCAATTATTATTTTAAAATGTATTTTTCCCCCCGTTTCCATCCTGCTTCAGGATATTGCGGTCAACACCAGCATCTTTTAGCTGTATGTTGATTCCTAGGCTAGATTACGCTCATCAGCACGCCACGACTTTCTGAGCGACCGGCTCCATACTCTCATGCTATTTATTATTATTATATGCCGTTTAACAGTTAGATTTTTATGTCTGCTGTGCTTTAGTGTCGATTCTGTACAATCACAAACCATCCGGTCCCAGTCAAATTTTGCATGAACCTTCTCACTCCTTATAATTAAAGTGTGTTGAAGATTATTAAAGATTACGCCAGAGTGTGTCGAAGGTTGTTAAAGATGAAATCAGAAAATACGGCGGTTTTTCTTGCTCAGTTCATAATCATCTTATAACTGATTCAGTGCCAGTTTATATTTATCGCCAACTATGACCTCTCATTTAGATAGAAAGACGATATATCGCCATACAAGTATCATGGTGGTATTTTTGTGTGTGTGTGTTCGAGGCATCTTCTGCTATTTTAATGTTCAGCGAACGGAAATTTACATTACAATACTTGTTCATTTGATTGTATACCATTTTTAGTCCAAATTCATTTTCTGTTTGGCAGTGAATCAGATAACAACGATCGATCGCTCATTTTATCCATGTGACATGAACTCACGACAAGAGGTTTCTGATCGGCAGATGTTGTCCCCCTCGGATGAATGTGTTAGCTCCTTTACATTCCTGAAACCACCAGAGCTGGACCAACCTTTATTATGACATACGGATGTTTTTCTCTTGTCTACGTTCGCACTCTGGTTTCCGGCTTCGAGAAGTTATAATTGTTTTCGTACTTATCTCACAAATATACCGCTGTGTATTCCTACCGATAAGACTCTAGAGGAGGCGAACATTGTACAACCGGTGCATCGTTACCTTCCTAAATATCACGGTACCTTCAAGTTGGCCCCGTGAAAGACATACTGTTTACGTCCCGTATCCTTTGCCGCCACACTTCGTCAGTTGAGTGTACCCCACTAGAGCCTTTGCTGCATTGTCGCCTTCTTTGCACCCCGTTCAAAGCTAAAGGAGCTTGTTACTTTAATCCTTCAGCCCTAGCTGGTTTTTACTTCGGCCCACTATCCCCTACTCTTCACTTTAACTCATTCATTTCATCAAAACTAACATCATCATCAGTATCAATATTGTAAACCCGAATACAATTGTTGAAATCGTCTGATCATGATACTCAGGTATCCCCTATTCTCAATAATTCTCTTCTTTAGCTCTGCGAAATTCTGAATCAAATAGAGCATGTGTGGATGTATTATGTGCTTATTTCGCTAGAGCCCTTAGTAGTGTAACTCGGGCTTCATCCCGCGCATTTCTGAGGCGCAAAAGCGATTTGCGCCTCAAAGGGCGATAACTCTCCGGGTTTTTAAATTTCCACCTCAAAGGGCGATAACTCTCCGGTTTTTTTAAAAAGTCAAGGGCGATAACTCGTTTTTTTAATAGGCGTGTGTCCGATTAGGTGTGGTCTAGTGACGTTAGGTATGTGTACAACATAAAAAATACAACATTTAAAATAACAAACGACTCAAGTAAGGTATATGTTTTTTTTTACTAAACCATGTATAGACAATACAATGCATATTAAATAAGTAGTGGCATAGTCGAGATATTATCACTGTCAACCAACCCCTTAAATTGTAGGTACTATAACAACATAAAAAAATACAACAATAAAGAAAACAAACGAGTCAAGTAAGGTATATGTTTTTAATAAATCATGTATAGACACAGTTATAAATTGTTTTTCTTGGTGGGGAAGTGTGGGAAAGTCTGGCAGGTAGTACCGGGGAGTTATACGTCGGCAAAGTGTGGGAAAATCTCGTGTGAGTGTGACGGCGGTCGGTTCATAACAGACGTGGAGGGGTGCATATGGAAAAGTCATTAAGTATCGGGTTGTAAAAACATTGGTGAGTGGTGTGTTAAAATATTTTGAACTGTTAGCGCATTGGTGGTGTACGATTAAAAGGTGCGGTGGGGATAGTAGTGGGTATGGGTTAGTGAAATTAGTTGATAAGAGTGGTTATTAGTGCTATGTAGATGTTCATAGTAGCTTATTCACTAACATCACACGTGTTACAAATGAAACCTTGAAAACTAAAGATCGTCAGTTGTAATGGATATGGTGTAGTGTCATTCGGTGGTAAGGTGTGGGTACCAGGTATTAGTGGTCAAGTAGTGGTCAATCAGTGGTCAAGTAGGGGTCAAGTGAGGAAAATTTTATGGGAAAGTGGTTGTAATGATAAGGTGACGATTAAAGAGTGGTAAATTAGTGGTCAAGCAGTGGTCAAGCAGTGGTCAAGTGAAGAAATTTTTAAGGGAAAGTGGTTGTAATGATATGGTGATGATTAAAGGGTGGTAAATTAGTGGTCAAGCAGTGGTCAAGTGGTGGTCAAATGAAGAAATTTTAGGAAAAGTTGTTGTAATGATATGATGATGATGATTAAAGGGTGGTAAATTAGTGGTCAATCAGTGGTCAAGTGGTGGTCAAGTGAGGATATTTTTACGGGAAAGTGGTTGTAATGATATGATGATGATTAAAGGGTGGTAAATTAGTGGTCAAGCAGTGGTCAAGCTATGGTCAAGTGGTGGTCAAGTGAGGGACATTTTAGGTGAAAGTGGTTGTAATGATATTGTGATGATTAAAGGGTGGTAAATTAATGGTCAAGCAGTGGTCAAGTAGTGGTCAGGTGGTGGTGGTCAACTGAAGAAATTTTAGGGAAAAGTGGTTGTAATGATATGATGATGATGATGATTAAAGGGTGGTAAATTAGTGGTCAAGCAGTGGTCAAGCAGTGGTCAAGTGGTAGTCAAGTGAGGACATTTTTAGGGGAAAGTGGTTGTAATGATATGGTGATGATTAAAGGGTGGTAAATTAGTGGTCAAGTAGTGGTCAAGCAGTGGTCAAGTGAGGAAATTTTAGGGAAAAGTGATTGTAATGATATGGTGATGATTAAAGGGTGGTAAATTAGTGGTCAAGCAATGGTCAAGTAGTGGTCAAGTAGAGGCCAAGTACCGAGCAAGTAGTGGTTAAGTGGTCGAGTGACCACTTAAAGTGTAGGGGAAAGTACTTGTAGTGAACCGGTGTTTGTTAAAGTTATCGATGACGTGGTCAAGTAGTGGGCAAGTAGTGGTAAATGGCCAAGTGACTACTTAAATTGTCTGTGAAAGTACGTATAGTGAACCTGTGTTGTTTAAAGTGATCGATGACGTGCTCAAGAAGTGGTCAAGTAGTGGTAAATGGTCGAGTGACTACTTAAATTGTCGGTGAAAGTAGGTATAGTAACATGGTGATGATCAAGAGTTGGTCAAGTGGTGTTCAAATAGTGGTCAAGTAGTGGTCAAGTAGTCGAATGATCACTTAAAATGTAGAGGAAAGTACGTGTACTGAAACGGTGTTGGTTAAAGTGATCGATGAGGTGGCCAAGTAATGGTCAAGTAATGGTGAAGTAGTGATCAAGTGGTCGAATGATCACTTAAATTGTAGGGTATGGTATTTGTAGTGATATGATGATAGTTAAAGTGATCGATGACATGATCAAGACGTTATGCCGACTGCTAAGTTCAGAAAGTAATGTCCTTACTATCGGCAAGTTCCCTGACAGGACCGCCTCGAGCACTGATTTTGTATTGATCAATAGCACCTAGTGGTACAGTCGACACACATGGACAATAGTTACATCCGGTCAAAGATGGCGTCGCACCTTATCACACATGGGTAATTGCTACAACCAAACTACGTCTCATTCACTAAGACTGGTCAAATATGGTGTCACATCCGGGCACAGGGGTAATGGGACATCTGAGACACGTGGTTAAGAGGGAAACTATAGAAAAAGGGTGTCCTATCAGTTGTCGAGTCAGGAAACCTAACGTATGATGATCATTGTGTATAGGAGTGAATACACTGCATCATCAACACTGCATCCAAAGGGTAAAATGGTCACTCCCTTCTCTCTCTCTTTTCTATAACCGTGTAGTCCTAGTGTTATCCGGTTACACCAAAGGACATCCGGGCATCAACACAACAAACTGCCCCAATTCAACCTTAGGCAATGCACGTAACATGACAGGTCACATGTCCGCCGTCATAACCAGCGACGTTATCACGTATCAAATTAGACATCCCCACTTTCATTTCCTTTCAATGTGACCATAGTGTCCTTACATCTTTCTCCAGAAAGCCATTTCCAAGACCAATATATGTTTTTTCAGTGTACCTGCTCAGTGCCACACTTCACAACCAGACAAAAGTACACCTTCTATGTACCACTTCAACCATCAAATAAGAAAATATGTTAGACAAAATATTAAAATTATTGGTCAAATACAGAAATATCTCGTCCAAACTTATAAAAAGTACGAACCTTTGTTAACCTATTGGGAAAAATATCAAGCAAGTAGGAAAGTTTGTTAGTCAAATAGAAAAAATATTGACCACGTAACGATATATCTTGTCCACACTTATGAAAAGTAGGGAAATTTGTTAGTCAAATGAGAAAGAAAAAAAGATTGACCAAGTAACGAAATACCCCCACCAAACTTATGAAAAGTACGAAACTTTGTTAAGCAAGTATGAAAATGTATCGACCAAACAGAAATATATCACCCAAACTTATAAAAAGTAGGAACATATGTTAACCAAATGGAAAATATCTTGGCCAAATAGGAAACTTTGTTAACCAAATGTGAACAAACAAAACAAATATTGATCAAGTAAAGAAATAACTCCTCCAAATTTATGAAAAGTACGAAACCTTGGTACCCAAATGCGACAAATGTAGGTCAAATACTGAAATATCTCGTCCAAACTTATGAAAGGTAGAAAATTGTCTTAACCAACTGGGGTAAATATTACTCAAACTAAGAAACATGTCGACCGAAGTAGGAAATTACGTGAACCAAAGTAATAAAATTGTTGGCCAAATACGAAAAAGTATCGGTCAAACTTATAGATGTCTCGTTTAAACTTATAACATGTATGAAAATTTGTTAGGTAACGGTGAAAAATATTGGCCAAGTAATGAAATATCGCATCCGAACTTATAAAATGTACGAGTTAACCAAAGGCGAAAAGGCCAAAATACGAGATGTCTCGACCAAGCTTATAAAAATCTAGGAAAAAATATGACAACTAAAATATTGATCAAAAGGTATAAATCCAAACATTATAAAAATAACCAAATGTGAAAAATATCGTACAAAGACAGAAATATTTCAACTAAACTTATAAATAAGGCAACAAAACTTGTGAACATTTTTGGTCAAGTATAGAAATAGCTATGGAAAAAACTAAGTCCACAAAACTAAGAAAAGAAAAATGTAACTTCTGTAGTCAACGGTGTCTTGAAGTTTTATCTGAAAAGACATTTCACAATACATAATCAGCACCACTTTCTTTGTTTTACGTTACCGAAGGCCTTCACCGTATCTGGTACAGAAACCCATATACATCACTCATCTCTCCACACTCTTGGTTTCTTTCTAATACAGAGTGGTCACATCACCAAGAACTTCAAACCTCCATTGTACACGTGCTCCATTGAAACACCCATGACAGTTAACAACATGTATGGCCATGTAATCTGTGAGTCCATTGGGGATAGTTCATCCGAGTATTCGTCACCAAAGATCCATTTCCCATGGCTGACATCTTCAACTTGCTATACCACATCTTATTCTAATATACACTTTACATGAAATTTTCCAAATTTGGGGGTCTTTTAAAGAATACGTAATGAGATACATAAAGACACCAAGAACATATCAGACAAAACAACTCACAAACCAGACTTAGAACTAAAACTTAAACCATATCAGATGAACCTCCCAACAAGTACTACTAGAACTCAAAACATAACGATATTAAGGAAACGCATACTAGTTTATTTCTGTTTATAACTTGTTTTAATATGGCAGAGAGAAACATGGTAATTGACTATATCTGCCTTCTTCACTGCTGTCCTTTGTTCGATGACTTTTCTTCTGTCATTGTCCTTCAGGACTGGATTAAAAAAAAAAAAATTTTCAAGTCTTGTACACGCCTTTCAAAATGCTCACGTTCTCTGATTACATGGTGCCAGTTACCATTGCGTTCTTCGGTGCCAACAGTATGCACTGTCAAGAAGTGAGGTTCTGGTGCAAAATTAACCTGTGGAGGTAAATAAAACACATTGAAACTTACAAGACGGCCACACATACTACTTCACTAAAGAAAAAACAGTAAAAAAAAAAAATCATGATGAGAAGTGGTAAAAGGCATCAAAAAACAGACTGTCGACATTCTATTGGTCACGTCTTGAGAAAAGGTAAAGGTATAGTCATTGATGGTTTGTAGTATAGCGAGATGTATATAGAAAACATGTATAGCAACTAGGTCTTCTGTATTAGACATGTTTACAAAAATACACATGTTAACTATGATCATTACTACCCATACACACCTTATTCGTTGATGACGAACACCTTCGGACACCGACAGTAGGATAGTTTTCGTTCCACAACACATTAATTTTCTTGAGAGACTCTGGCGCATGACTAATATCCAAAAGGTCAATATCTTCATCTGGAGACGAATCATCACCCCAAGCAAAGGTTGTCTCTGGTACATCTAAAGCTGGCTGGGTGCCACGAGAAGGTTTCTGGCAGAACAATTTTTTTTTTTTCGATTGAATATTTTTATAAGTGTGGTTGAGATATTTCTTATTTTGGTCTTTTCATACTTGGTTAACTCCTACTTTTTATACATTTGACTGAAATATTTCTGTATTTGTCATAACTTCTTCTAAGACTTTGTTCATGTCTGGTAATGTAAGATCTGTTCCATCAAGAAAAAATACAACGTCATGAACACAACCCACTAAAGAAAATCAACAAAAATCTTGGTTTCAATATTTAATCACCAAAATATGTATGTCATTGATTATGTCTTTTGATATATCACTAAACTGTTTTGATGAATAAATATTGAAACCAAGATTTTTGTTGATTTTCTTTAGTGGGCTGTGTTCATGACGTTGTATTTTTTCTTGATGGAACAGAGCTTACATTACCAGACATGAACAAAGTCTTAGAAGAAGTTATGACAAATACAGAAATATTTCAGTCAAATGTATAAAAAGAAAAATAGGAGTTAACCAAGTATGAAAAGACCAAAATAAGAAATATCTCAACCACACTTATAAAAATATTCAATCGAAAAAAAAAATAAAAAATTGTTCTGCCAGAAACCTTCTCGTGGCACCCAGCCAGCTTTAGATGTACCAGAGACAACCTTTGCTTGGGGTGATGATTCGTCTTCAGATGAAGATATTGACCTTTTGGATATTAGTCATGCCCCAGAGTCTCTCAAGAAAATTAATGTGTTGTGGAACGAAAACTATCCTACTGTCGGTGTCCGAAGGTGTTCGTCATCAACGAATAAGGTGTGTATGGGTAGTAATGATCATAGTTAACATGTGTATTTTTGTAAACATGTCTAATACAGAAGACCTAGTTGCTATACATGTTTTCTATATACATCTCGCTATACTACAAACCATCAGTGACTATACCTTTACCTTTTCTCAAGACGTGACCAATAGAATGTCGACAGTCTGTTTTTTTGATGCCTTTTACCACTTCTCATCATGATTTTTTTTTTACTGTTTTTTCTTTAGTGAAGTAGTATGTGTAGCCGTCTTGTAAGTTTCAATGTGTTTTATTTACCTCCACAGGTTAATTTTGCACCAGAACCTCACTTCTTGACAGTGCATACTGTTGGCACCGAAGAACGCAATGGTAACTGGCACCATGTAATCAGAGAACGTGAGCATTTTGAAAGGCGTGTACAAGACTTGAAAAAAAAAATTTTGAATCCAGTCCTGAAGGACAAGGACAGAAGAAAAGTCATCGAACAAAGGACAGCAGTGAAGAAGGCAGATATAGTCTAATTACCATGTTTCTCTCTGCCATATTAAAACAGTTATAAACAGAAATAAACTAGTATGCGTTTCCTTAATATCGTTATGTTTTGAGTTCTAGTAGTACTTGTTGGGAGGTTCATCTGATATGGTTTAAGTTTTAGTTCTAAGTCTGGTTTGTGAGTTGTTTTGTCTGATATGTTCTTGGTGTCTTTATGTATCTCATTACGTATTCTTTAATAGACCCCCAAATTTGGAAAATTTCATGTAAAGTGTATATTAGAATAAGATGTGGTATAGCAAGTTGAAGATGTCAGCCACGGGAAATGGATCTTTGGTGACGAATACTCGGATGAACTATCCCCAATGGACTCACAGATTACATGGCCATACATGTTGTTAACTGTCATGGGTGTTTCAATGGAGCACGTGTACAATGGAGGTTTGAAGTTCTTGGTGATGTGACCACTTTGTATTAGAAAGAAACCAAGAGTGTGGAGAGATGAGTGATGTATATGGGTTTCTGTACCAGATACGGTGAAGGCCTTCGGTAACGTAAAACAAAGAAAGTGGTGCTGATTATGTATTGTGAAATGTCTTTTCAGATAAAACTTCAAGACACCGTTGACTACAGAAGTTACATTTTTCTTTTCTTAGTTTTGTGGACTTAGTTTTTTCCATAGCTATTTCTGTACTTGACCAAAAATGTTCACAAGTTTTGTTGCCTTATTTATAAGTTTAGTTGAAATATTTCTGTCTTTGGACGATATTTTTCACATTTGGTTATTTTTATAATGTTTGGATTTATACCTTTTGATCAATATTTTAGTTGTCATATTTTTTCCTAGATTTTTATAAGCTTGGTCGAGACATCGCGTATTTTGGCCTTTTCGCCTTTGGTTAACTCGTACATTTTATAAGTTCGGATGCGATATTTCATTACTTGGCCAATATTTTTCACCGTTACCTAACAAATTTTCATACATGTTATAAGTTTAAACGAGACATCTATAAGTTTGACCGATACTTTTTCGTATTTGGCCAACAATTTTATTACTTTGGTTCACGTAATTTCCTACTTCGGTCGACATGTTTCTTAGTTTGAGTAATATTTACCCCAGTTGGTTAAGACAATTTTCTACCTTTCATAAGTTTGGACGAGATATTTCAGTATTTGACCTACATTTGTCGCATTTGGGTACCAAGGTTTCGTACTTTTCATAAATTTGGAGGAGTTATTTCTTTACTTGATCAATATTTGTTTTGTTTGTTCACATTTGGTTAACAAAGTTTCCTATTTGGCCAAGATATTTTCCATTTGGTTAACATATGTTCCTACTTTTTATAAGTTTGGGTGATATATTTCTCTGTTTGGTCGATACATTTTCATACTTGCTTAACAAAGTTTCGTACTTTTCATAAGTTTGGTGGGGGTATTTCGTTACTTGGTCAATCTTTTTTTTCTTTCTCATTTGACTAACAATTTTCCCTACTTTTCATAAGTGTGGACAAGATATATCGTTACGTGGTCAATATTTTTTCTATTTGACTAACAAACTTTCCTACTTGCTTAATATTTTTCCCAATAGGTTAACAAAGGTTCGTATTTTTTATAAGTTGGACGAGATATTTCTGTATTTGACCAATAATTTTAATATTTTGTCTAACATATTTTCTTATTTGATGGTTGAAGTGGTACATAGAAGGTGTACTTTTATCTGGTTGTGAAGTGTGGCACTGAGCAGGTACACTGAAAAACCATATATTGGTCTTGGAAATGGCTTTCTGGAGAAAGATGTAAGAACACTATGGTCACATAGAAAGGAAATGAAAGTGGGGATGTCTAATTTGATACGTGATAACGTCGCTGGTTATGACGGCGGACATGTGACCTGTCATGTTACGTGCATTGCCTAAGGTTGAATCGGGACAGTTTGTTGTGTTGATGCCCGGATGTCCTTTGGTGTAACCGGATAACACTAGGACTACACGGTTATAGAAAAGAGAGAGAGAAGGGGGTGACCATTTTACCCTTCGGATGCAGTGTTGATGATGCAGTGTATTCACTCCTATACACAGTGATCATCATACGTTAGGTTCCCTGACTCGACAACTGATAGGACACCCTTTTTCTATAGTTTCCCTCTTAACCATGTGTCTCAGATGTCCCATTACTTCTGTGCCCGGATGTGACACCATATTTGACCAGTCTTAGTGAATGAGACGTAGTTTGGTTGTAGCAATTACCCATGTGTGGTAGGGTGCGACGCCATCTTTGACCGGATGTAACTATTGTCCATGTGTGTCGACTGTACCACTAGGTGCTATTGATCAATACAAAATCAGTGCTCGAGGCGGTCCTGTCAGGGAACTTGCCAATAGTAAGGACATTACTTTCTGAACTTAGCAGTCGGCATAACGTCTTGATCATGTCATCGATCACTTTAACCATCATCATGTCACTACACATACCATACCCTACAATTTAAGTGATCATTCGACCACTTGATCACTACTTCACCATTACTTGACCATTACTTGACCACCTCATCGATCACTTTAACCAACACCGTTTCAGTACACGTACTTTCCTCTACATTTTAAGTGATCATTCGACTACTTGACCACTACTTGACAACTATTTGAACACCACTTGACCAACTCTTGATCATCACCATGTCACTATACCTACTTTAACCGACAATTTAAGTAGTCACTCGACCATTTACCACTACTTGACCACTACTTGAGTACGTCATCGATCACTTAAACAACACAGGTTCACTATACGTACTTTCACAGACAATTTAAGTAGTCACTTGGCCATTTACCACTACTTGCCCACTACTTGACCACGTCATCGATCACTTTAACAAACACCGATTCACTACAAGTACTTTCCCCTACACTTTAAGTGGTCACTCGACCACTTAACCACTACTTGCTCGGTACTTGGCCACTACTTGACCACTACTTGACCATTGCTTAACCACTAATTTACCACCCTTTAATCATCACCATATCATTACAATCACTTTTCCCTAAAATTTCCTCACTTGACCACTGCTTGACCACTACTTGACCACTAATTTACCACCCTTTAATCATCACCATATCATTACAACCACTTTCCCCTAAAATGTCCTCACTTGACCACCATTTGACCACTGCTTGACCACTAATTTACCACCCTTAAATCATCATCATCATCATATCATTACAACCACTTTTCCCTAAAATTTCTTCAGTTGACCACCACCACCTGACCACTACTTGACCACTGCTTGACCATTAATTTACCACCATTTAATCATCACAATATCATTACAACCACTTTCACCTAAAATGTCCCTCACTTGACCCCCACTTGACCATTGCTTGATCACTGCTTGACCACTAATTTACCACCCTTTAATCATCATCATATCATTACAACCACTTTCCCGTAAAAATATCCTCACTTGACCACTGCTTGACCACTAATTTACCACCCTTTAATCATCACCATATCATTACAACCACTTTCCCTTAAATATTTCTTCACTTGACCACTGCTTGACCACTAATTTACCACTCTTTAATCGTCACCATATCATTACAACCACTTTCCCCTAAAACTTTCCTCACTTGACCCCTACTTGACCACTGCTTGACCACTACTTGACCACTAATACCTGGTACCCACCCCTTACCACCGAATGACACTACACCATATCCATTACAACTGACGATCTTTAGTTTTCAAGGTTTCATTTGTAACACGTGTGATGTTAGTGAATAAGCTACTATGAACATCTACATAGCACTAATAACCACCCTTATCAACTAATTTCACTAACCCATACCCACTACTATCCCCACCGCACCTTTTAATCGTACACCACCAATGCGCTAACAGTTCAAAATATTTTAACACACCACTCACCAATGTTTTTACAACCCGTTACTTAATGACTTTTCCATATGCACCCCTCCACGTCTGTTATGAACCGACCGCCGCCACACTCACACGAGATTTTCCCACACTTTGCCGACGTATAACTCCCCGGTACTACCTGCCAGACTTTCCCACACTTCCCCACCAAGAAAAACAATTTATAACTGTGTCTATACATGATTTATTAAAAACATATACCTTACTTGACTCGTTTGTTTTCTTTATTGTTGTATTTTTTTTTTATGTTGTTATAGTACCTACAATTTAAGGGGTTGGTTGACAGTGATAATATCTCGACTATGCCACTACTTATTTAATATGCATTGTATTGTCTATACATGGTTTAATAAAAAAAAACATATACCTTACTTGAGTCGTTTGTTATTTTAAATGTTGTATTTTTTATGTTGTACACATACCTAACGTCACTAGACCACACCTAATCGGACACACGCCTATTAAAAAAACGAGTTATCGCCCTTGACTTTTTAAAAAATCCGGAGAGTTATCGCCCTTTGAGATGGAAATTAAAAACCCGGAGAGTTATCGCCCTTTGAGGCGCAAATCGCTTTTGCGCCTCAGAAATGCGCGGGATGGAGCCCGAGTTACACTACTGCCCTTTGGCTTTGTTCTTTCAGGTTTGTTTGTTTGTTTGTTTGTTTTCATTCATGAGCTTTCATGACTCACTTTGTGATCTCCCTACCTCACATTGTGACAAAACCAATTATTCCACTTTTTGTAAATTTGCCAGTCTCTGGGAATCTGTTCATTATACATCTATTTCTTTTCAATATCACTCTTTGAATCCAAACTCTTTTCATCTATTTATGTTATAGTGCATGTTTCTGATCCATATAATGCTAGTGTTTACTTTTGGCAATCAATTTGATTCGGTTGACCATGAAAAACCTCAAATCCTTAGAGGATAAATATCTATATGGGGTCTATTCCCAGCCAGCCCGCAGACTTGATAGTGTATACTCCCTCGCTATTGCCACTAATCTAGATGAGATGTTCGTTTCTATTGCCAGTAATCTAGATGAGATGTTGTTTTATATTCGCCTTGTCCTTCATTTCTCCCAATAATCATGAAAAAAACATCATCGTGTGCCTTGCCAATCAGCGTGGGCTGTCATGTTTCACACTATAACCAAAGTCGTTGATCAGCTCTGTGTTCTTGTCTCGACCATGCCATATGGCCAAACCAACCAGATCTATTAATTGACGAAATATGATTTTTAGGCATCTAGAGATGTCTAGAAGGTAGTTTGTCATTGCTTTCTTCATAGGAGTGGCCATTCTCGTCGATGACCGTATCCATTGTCTCCAAGAAAGAGATCCTATGCCTACCGTCGTGAAATTAGAGACCATAACCTACATCTACCTGTCGGCTGCTCTTCAACTTCATCCACCACCTGCACACATGGCCTCGCGTAACCCTGATCAGGTGGTGGGATGGGGGTAAAAACATGTACTTCACCTTGCCGAAAGGCGCAGCGTTGACTTGCGAAGGGGAGGAGGCACCTTACATCTCTTTTTAAAGGCACATACCTCTGTCCCGCCACCATACCATTGGAATAGGCCTGATCATAGCAAGCGCCTTACTCATGCCTTTACAGATTACAGCCGGACTTATTATTCCTTCCTTGGATGCTGTATTGGTCAATTGATTTCCGAACCGGTTGAGCTAGTTTAGTCTTCCGGGGGTGATCATTGGCTTGAATCCGCATCGTAGCAGATTATTAAAATTGACCAAAGCTCCCAGATCGAACCAGAATAAAGTTTGTATCAGAAAATGTTTTGGCAAATAAAGGCGGCTGATGGAATACTGAACAAGTAATTATTCTTTCCTTGATCAACTATATTCGTCAATTTAGTTTCGAATAGGTTTGATTTGTGTAATAAATGACTATTAACATTTAACAGCTGTATCCTAGCTATATTCACCCTCACCAAGAGCTTTGCTAACTGGCTATGTAGATCAATTTTGCTATACATCTGTCGATCTTCAACAGAAAGCATTAATCAACGCGTCGTCCTCACGATCAAAGACAGTTAATAATCTGCACTCGCTGTCTTACTATATCCGTTTTTTTTTCCACACATCTTTCCAATTGGTGCATTATTTTCATATTATCGCTTACACTAATATAATAACTTCTGAGCGCCTAGTAGCCTAGAAAACCAACCAGGTGTTGGAGTTGATCGTAGCGTAATGGAAGGGACACGCAGTATTTTAGTCGGTTAGTCAGTCAGTCAATCAGTCAGTCAGTCAGTCAGTCAGTCAGTAAGCCAGCCAGTCAATCAGTCAGTCAGTCAGTCAGCCAGTCAGTTAGTTAGTTAATTAGTTAATTAGTTAGTTAGTTAGTTAGTTAGTTTAGTTAGTTAGTTAGTTAGTCGGTCGGTCGGTCGGTCGATCGGTCGGTCGGTCGGTCGGTCGGTCAGTCAGTCAGTCAGTCAGTCAAGTAGTCAGTCAATCAATCAGTTAGTTAGTTAGTTAGTTAGTTAGTTAGTTAGTTAGTTAGTTAGTTAGTTGGTTGGTTGGTTGGTTGGTTGGTTGGTTGGTTAGTTAGTCGCAGTTCTAACTTTACCGCAAAGGGTCGCCCGATTATGTTCCTTCCCTTAGCCAGTGAATATCACACAAAATGCTTCTCACCGCCCCATGTGAAAAGTGGAACAGACGGAAGTCTGGACAACCCAACAGCCTGCACAGGTTTACTGTGCAAAATGCCGTTGCCAAAATGAAAAAACAAAAGTCCGCCACGAAAAATACAGTTCATTGTGGATGGAAGCAGCAGTCACTGGAAAGTGCAGTGCCCAAAGGCTACCTCTGTTTGATGTTTTTGATAAGTTTGTCTTTAGTTTTCAACCTCTTTCACAACATTTAGATGAATCATTTCGGCTGAAATGTCAGCATTTTTATGTAAAACCACATTTCGATGGCTTCAAAGATTTCTTGAACATTTTTATTTATATTTGTTTACCCAGATTCCGGGATTCCTGGATTCAAGGACATTTTAAAGCATGTTCTATGTCATACGCAAGAATTCTTGTTCGAACTTCCAATAACAGGAATTATTGTGGAGGTCCCGTGGACAAAAGGTTTCAGTACCCGCTCTTAACCTGTGGCGAAAGCCTGGCTGCACCCTCCCCTCTTGCTTAGTACTCGGTGTATTATAAAGGTTTTTTTTAAATTATGCTTACATTAATAATATATTTGACCATATGCGAGGTATGTATGATTAACCATAGCGAGTTTGGCTCGCTTAGAATTAACCCATTTTTGGTCTAGCGTACCCAACCTGGCAAGTGCCCACGGACCTGGGTACATCGTGTACCAAACTGCTAGTTTCGGCGCATTGCTAACCACTTTGCAGACCGGGCAAGTCTCATCAGCCTTTATAGTCAATTTTAGTGACTATTCACAAGTTTTACCATAGTCCTATTACTACGAGTTGTAGTGTAGTTCATGACCAATTTTTGAAAGTTAAACAGGTCCGGCTGTGGTGGTGTGGCAATCAACCGTGTAACTGCAGGAGTGTTCGTGAAGACCCCGAGAACAGCACATCTCACCAGCAGCAACAACATTGTCTTGCAACCCAGCAACATCAGCATCTACTTTGTGTTGCAAACCAGAAACTTTATGTTGTAATTCTACGGCTTGAACTTAAGGTGACCTGGTAAGGAACGACGGAGAAACTAACAGCTTCATCGTTGGAAACACCTACTTCAGCTGCGTAGTCACCCACCATCCTGGAGCTACCCACAGCATATTGCTACAGCCACAACTTTGCCTAGTAATTATAGACCAATTAAGATTATCAGGCGTGTGGAATCGCCAGGACTCTTGAACACATATTCATTTGCAGATTTCACTTCTCTTACAGAGTATATTTTATTTTCTCCCCGTAGAAGCCCTCTTTATTCCTATTTACATACTAAACCAGTGGTGAGCGGTGTCGTCGCTTATTGCTAAATAAATAAGTGAAATTATTGTTTCCATAATCCAACATTTAATTAGATTACACAAGTGTGAGAGTTGGACAAATGTTGAATCTTCATCTTTATCGACTTCTTTGTGCTGCATAGCTCAAATCAAGTCTGGGGGATACACTCTTTTCCAAAGGACCATCGCGTCACTGCTAAGTCTGCTATCCTCTTTGTGTGTCTAGCTGTACAACTTTATCTGCAGTTCCTATGCCACTGTAAGAATAGTAGACTTCTTCTTCTGGGACCAATTGTCATATTCCCTAGTTTTACGAGCCACTTGTAGGCTATTTCTTCAATGGGGAGTCTTTCCTAGCGGTTAGTCTCACAGTCTTCTACTTTACCTGTGAGTATACTATCCACAGTAGCTGATCAAGCGACATTACTTTTCGGTTTGATGATGGCGAGGTAACGGGTTATCTCCCAACACCAGTCATTTTGGACTAAAATGTTGACGGTCCCGTCCTTGAAATGATTACGTAAATTGCAAGTACCTCAGAAGTCTGAGTGGGTTCTCCTGATGGCGAGGTACACTTGTAATAGGGAAAGCTAAACCACAAGCAGAAAACAGTCCAGTGTGGACTACGCTCCGTTTAAAAGCTTCAAAACCACCTGTCATCTACTGTCTATAGAACCTTTAAGTGCAGGGCAGGGGAGTCTTGAGCCTGAGGAATTAAGGCCGCCTGGCTAGTGCAGTCACCGCCAACTGTGCAGGTTAGGAATTTATTTCTTTTTGACACTCGACAGAAAAAAAGTCTACACTTTACCGAGATTTCGAGCCCGGGTCTCCCGAAGGAGAACCCAGTGTCCTTAGCCACTCGGCCAGCCACTTCTTCCCTCCCCCTCCCCCCTCACCCCACCCCTCCAGTTCAAAGCGACCTAACGAAAACAATAACAAAAAGTTCTTGCAGTATAATACAGTTTTCGCTTTGTACAATGAAATCTTGCTTGTCCCGTTCTGAACTTTACATTTGTGATACATCTGTCATGTTCTGTAATCCATGCCCCACACACGTGAATGTAAAGAGTAACAACGGTCTGGGATAGAAACAGATAAATCAACATTGGTGTGAGAGTGTGATCAATGTGTGTGGGTGAATGTGTAGTCCGTACTTAAGACGCTATCAGGAAAGAATGCAAATATCGAATTACTTGTCATCTGAAAGACGGAGTTCAATTGTCCTTGGGGGTCAGGCATTTCATCACCACTCCGGGAATGAAAAATGGGAACTGGGGAAGAGATGGGAAATGGTGAATGAGGTGAATGCTAAATGCGACGAGAGAGTTGTCAATAAACTACACGGCTTTGAAATGTTGCTTGGTACGATTTCACTAGTAGAGCTCTGTGGTTGCCTAGTAACAAGCCGCGTTGATGTTGGCTGGTTTAATTACCATGGGTTCCATCCCGCATTGGGGCAGATTTGTTTATATGTAACCTGGGTTCCTAGGTTGATCCAGGCTAAACTGGGTGTCTTGGGAAGTATAGGAGGATAGTGCGGTACTGGCGACAACACGCACCATGTAACAATTGTTCTATAAAACATGGATCTGCCACCATGTACCTTAAGCGAGTTAAACTGTGTAAAAGCGTCCCTTGGGGTCGGCGTGACAAGTATTTAAGCCGTCTGCCTCGTATTTAAAAGGGCATGGGTTCGTTTTCGAACTCCATTATTGGGTTAGCGAGAGGAATATTTTTTGGAGACCCCTGGGGGTCGTCCTTGAGTTACGAAGCTCGTGATCTGTGAGACGCTTTTTCTATAAGTGGCAGTTGCTTTGTGGAGAGAGGGTGAGCTAGATGAGTAAAAGCCACTTTTTAAAGGATTCGCGACTTACTTTATTTACGATTCACCTGGAGTATGTAGCCTTGTTGTAGTGGCATTGCTTGCTTGCTTGTGTTCGCTGACTATGAACTCCAGCGCTAAGTCCTGTATGTCGGATAAAGACATCCTGTTGTCCAACATCACTGTGATGTCATACAGGACCTGAGGTTTGCGTGAGTATCCGTTGTCCCATGTCTGGCTTATTGATGTGCAGACTGGTGGCTCCTCGCCGTGCAGGCAGACACTCTCTGACTTCGGAGGAATCAACGATCTTACTGACTTTAGCCAGGACCCCAAAGGGACCTGTTGCCCAGGACGCTCGGCGAGGACGCGTCGATAGGTCTTGGCCAGTATAGAACCCAGCCCTGGTGCCTTGGAAACACCTCTGCGTCCCGTTGTAGTGGCATGCCGATGTAATGTTGCAAAGTCACTCAACGTGCCAACTAGGTCCTGGTAAAGTCACTTAACGTGCCAGCTAGGTCCTTGTAAATTCACTCAACGTCCCAACTAGGTTCTTGTGAAATCACTCAAGGTACCAACCTAACATTTTGTAAAGCCACTCATCGTGCCAACCTAAATCATTATTAAGCCACTCGACGTGCCAACCCTTTGTAAATTCACTCAACCTGCCAACCTAGGTCCTTGTAAAGTCATTCAACGTGTCTACCCTTGTAAAGTCACTCAACGTGCGAACCTAGATTCATGTAAAGTCACTCATCATGCCAACCTGGGGCCTTGTAAAGTCAATCAACGTGCCAACCTAGGTCCTAGTAAAGTCACTCAACGCGCCAACCCTTGTAATGTCACGCAACGTGACAACCTAAGTCCTTGTAAAGTCACTCAAAATGCCAACCTAAGTCTACCACATTTTATCATTTTTATATGAACAACGAATGAACAAATTAATTTGATCTTGATCTTATATTAATATGTGCCCAATACATTAAATTGCTGTTCTATTTGTATTGATTATTTAATAATTTAATATAAATAGAAACAACTACGTATATTATGCTTTCCAAAATATCAGCTCTTCTCACATTGTCTTGAAATCTTTACATAAAATTGGTATTTGTACATGTTGTTAAGACATAACGCCCAATAGCTTACGGAACATAATATGCAATAACAACACTAACATTTGTTCTATGATCATGGTGGCATAACACTGGCATGAATATTTTACAATCAAGGGGACTTTAGAGTTGATTGTGGGGGTGGTTTGGAGAAAGAGGAAGTATGGGACGGAAATAGAACTTCATCAGGGTCAGTTATTGTTGCTCCACACTCACTCAGTTTGTTTGCATCACAAAATACATTCTTGCATCTAATGTCCGTAAACTTTCGTTATGAAGGGATGTGAAGATATGAATTTTTTTTTTTTTAATGTTTCTCAAATTTACTTAACTATTCAATTTTTTTATGAGGTCGCTTATTGCATTTCAATTCACTCGCCATGCCATTGTAAATTGTTCAGCATGCCACGCTGCTCACATGTGCCGTAGGTTGCCGATTCCGGTTCCATACCGTGAGTCAGTAGATTGACTACAGTCTTCATTTAAGGCTGAATATTTTTAGATAAACATGTTTGGTAAAGAATATTGGTAATTTCATTTGCATATCTTCCAACCCCCCTCCCCCCTCCCCACCCCTCCCCCTTTCCTATAATGAACTTCTCCCCTATAACAGCCGTTCAAAATTTCTCTATCAAATGTCAAATGTCATACCTCCGTTGCTGTCATGTGTATATTATCTATCACAACTTGAAGCCATCTACATTGTGGTCTGCCTCTTCTCCCCTCCCCGGTACACTT
Source organism: Cepaea hortensis (assembly GCA_963921405.1). Taxonomy (NCBI): domain Eukaryota; kingdom Metazoa; phylum Mollusca; class Gastropoda; order Stylommatophora; family Helicidae; genus Cepaea; species Cepaea hortensis. Next base: position 24,618,629 of record OY992880.1, on the reverse strand, counting down.
CCCTCCATAATTATCTTTCCTAGGCTCCCGTGTCTTGTTACATGTCCGTCCAATGAATGTTTAATACCCTCCTGTAACATTTATATTTAAAGGCGGATGTGTGCTTGTCGGCTGCTTTGTTGAATATCCAGGATTCGCACTCACAATGTTGCTTCAGGAAATATATATGTATGCTCTGAGTATTTTGACATTTGTTGGATCCGTATTTGTAAATGCATTTACGAGTTCTGGCTGTTTTCGATTTATCTATCTGGGCATCCTGTTAGTATTCTGACATATTGTGTTCCATGTGTTTATGCATACTCTTGGTATTATAACGTTTGCTGATATGTTTGTTTATGAATGCCCTTGGTATTATAACGTTTGCTGTTCTGTCTGTTTATGCATGTTCTTAGTGTTATAACGTTTGCTATTCTGTCTGTATATGCATGCTCATAGTTTTATAAGGTTTGCTGTTCTGTCTGTTTATGAGTGCTCTAAGTGTTATAACGTTTAATGTTATGTTTCTTAATGAATGCTCTTAGTGTTATAACGTTTGCAGTTCTGTCTGTTTATACATGTGCTTAGGGCTATAAGGTGTGTTGATCATGTCTAGCGCACTCAAACCACCATAATGAACAATATTTCTTTTCGTTTTCAGTAGTGGAGCAGGGGGAAAACGAGTTTGAGCAGGAGTTGCAGTAGTAGTAGTAGATGTTGTTGTTACTGTTGTTGTTACTGTAGCAGCAGCATCAGTAGCAGTATTAGGTAGTAGTAGTAGTAGTAGTAGTAGTAGTAGTAGTAGTAGTAGTAGTAGTAGTAGTAGTAGTAGTAGTAGTAGTAGTAGTAGTAGTAGTAGTAGTAGTAGTAGATGCTGTTGTTACTGTAGTTGTTACTGTTGTAGCAGCATCAGTAGTAGTAGTAGTAGTAGTAGTAGTAGTAGTAGTAGTAGTAGTAGTAGTAGTAGTAGTAGTCAGTAGTAGTAGTAGTAGTAGTAGTAGTAGTAGTAGTAGTAGTAGTAGTAGTAGTAGTAGTAGTAGCAGTAGTAGTAGTAGTAGTAGTAGTAGTAGTTGTTGTTGTTGTTGTTGTTGTTGTTGTTGTTGTTGTTGTTGTAGCAGTAGTAGAAAAAGTAGTAGTAGTAGTAGTAGTAGTAGTAGTAGTAGTAGTAGTAGTAGTAGTAGTAGTAGTAGTAGTAGTAGTAGTAGTAGTAGTTGTTGTTGTTGTTGTTGTTGTCGTTGTAGCAGCAGCAGTAATAGTAGTAATAGTGGTAGTAGTAGTAGTAGTAGTAGTAGCAGCAGCAGCAGCAGCGGCAGCTGCTACTGTTGTTGTTGTTGTTGTTGTTGTTGTTGTTGTTGTTGTTGTTGTTGTTGTTGTTGTTGTTGTTGTTGTTTAAACATTAGTACCAGTAGTTGTAGCAGCAGACAGACAGACAGAACGAACGAACGAACAATCTTTATTTTCAAAGGGTTAAGAATTGGGCACGAAGGCCCTTCTGACATTCTGCTCTTCTTCTCTAGCAGACAGACAGACAGACAGACAGACAGACAGACAGACAGACAGACAGACAGACAGACAGACAGACAGACAGACAGACAGACAGACAGAATACCACAGTGGTGCTGATAATAACAACAATAATGCAAATTTAAATGTATACAGCAAGATATAACTCTAAATCTAAAAACGCCTTAACAAATGACAATAAGGAAATGTCTCTACTTCTTGTTACATCTTATTACATTTTGTACTTTTATTCCTTTCATCTCCTGTTTATCTGTTCTTCGTTTTTTTTTTCCTTAACTTCTATGTCTTCTCTTTCCCAATGCGAGTTTGCTGTAGAGATGTTTACATCCACCAAAACATCTAAATACCAGCGACATCTCCTGATAAATATCACGTTACCGACATGGTGTCCAATCTCCCATAATCACTTAAAGGCCAACCTTTGTAAAGACGCCACCCTGCCGCTTCCATGACTCCAGACGGAAAATCGTCGAAGACTTAGAAATGGAATGGTCTTCAATTTACAGCAGTACTGCCAATTTCGTTCGAGTGAACTTCCTGCTACAGTCCGTCAGTTTATTTAAAGTTAAAGCTTCAAGTGGGGTTTAAAAGCAAACAAGGAGACTTTTAGGTGCGAGAGATATCGGGTGCAGCAGCATATAATAAAATTAAATGAAAACAATCAGGTGTGAGTGACTCCTGCAAAAAAATAATAGAGGAATAATAAACACAGACACAGTATATGTTCCTTATAACGAACGCAACTTAGGCAAACGGAAATCACAGTGAAATAAAAAAAAAAAAATCACAATGATAATAGTAGGCTACTCATAAAAATAAGACACAAGTAATTTACACCATAACACAACGAATCGACGTAGGGGTGCTGCTTTGAAATGGAGCATTTGTAATCGCGTAACGACTTTTGATACTACTACTTTTGTCTGTTTACGTTTTAATTTTTAAATAAATGTTCTACTTTCATTTTTTTTTAACCTCTCTATTTTCCCCTCGGTTTGTGTTGTTCCTGATAAAGATCATTGGTATCGAAATGTCGATTCGTTGTGCAATTGTGAAACTTATTTTATGTTATTCTTAAGATTATTATTATCATTGTAATAATTGTGCAATTGTGTAACTTATGTTATATTATTCTTAAGATTATTATTATCATTGTAATTTTCACACTGTGATGTCCATTTGCCGGATTTTCGTTCGTTGTAAGGTATTTTGTATTAAGAACTCCTTTACACGCCTTAAGAATATTGGGCATAAAGTCGACCTACATTTGTACAGTCCTCTCGGCACACCAGGGGTGATTTGGGCAGTATCATAGCGATGGTCTTCCCTTCCCAAGACATTTCATTTGATTATCTTCAGGATTGTTTATCCTTTTTGTGTACTTATTCAATGCTCAAGGTGCATGGATAGTTTATATTCCACTTTTTATTTCAAAAATATGTTATTGGTATATATATATATATATATATATATATATATATATATATATATATATATATATATATATATATATATATATATATATATATATATATATATGAAAACTGGGGTAAACTTAAGGAAACTCTTTATAAAACTGCCACAGGGATTTACGGCACTGTGGATCATAAGAAGCAGGACTGGTTTGCGGCCAACAGCGAGACTCTGCAGCCCTTGATTGATAAGAAGAAGATAGCTCTATTAAGAAACAAGGAAAGGCCAACGCGTAACACTCTGAGTGAGCTACAGCAAGCTAGGAAGGATGTGCAGAAGGCTGCCAGGCAGTGTGCAAATGATTATTGGATCAAGTTATGTGAGTCCATTCAAATCGAAAGTGATAAGGGAAACATCAGAAGCATGTATGAAGGAATAAAGAAAGCCTGTTGTCCAGTGATCAAAAGAAGTGCACCATTGAAAACCTTGACTGGAGAAATTATAACTGATAAGAAACAGCAGATGGACAGATGGGTAGAGCACTATTTGGAGCTTTACTCAAGTGAGACCAAACTAGCGGATGATGCCCTCAACGCCATAGAGGCTCTACCAGCTCTTGACCACCTGGACACACTTCCCACCATAACAGAAGTTACGTGTGCTATAAATGAACTTGCATCTGGCAAGGCTCCAGGTAAGGATGGGATTCCAATAGAGGTTACCAGGAGTGGGCAAGACACACTAACTCTACAGATCCACCAGCTAAAAGAGCTATGCTGGCGAGAAGGACAAGTCCCACAGGATTTCAAAGATTCAAGCATCATAACACTGTACAGGAACAAGGGCGATCGGAGCAACTTCAACAACTATAGGGGTATCTCACTTCTGTGTATTGTCGGAAAAGTATTTGCCAGAATTGTTCTGCGCAGACTTCAAGTCCTAGGAGATCATGTGTACCCTCGAATCACAGTGTGGCTTTCGACAGAACCGGTCTACCATTGATATGATATTCTCATTGCGACAAATGCAAGAAAAATGCCGTGAACAGAATCAACCACTGTTTATTGCCTTCATCGACCTCACAAAGGCATTTGATTTGGTCAGTTGTAAGGGTCTGTTCAAGACACTAAAGAATATTGGCTGCCCACCAACTCTTCTGTCCATTGTGGAATCATTCCACACAGGCATGTTGGGTATAATCAAATTTGATCGTGCTACTTCTGAACAGTTTGAAATCAAGAGTGGAGTTAAGCAAGGTTGTATACTAGCTCCCATCCTCTTTGTCATATACTTTTCACTTCTACTGAAATATACCTTTCGTGATCAGGATGGTGGTGTACACATTCACTCACGCTCAGATGGCGGCCTCTACAATGCTCAGAGATTGAAGGCCAAGACCAAAATTAGGAGGGTACTGATCAGAGAGTTGCTTTTTGCAGATGATGCTGCAGTTACGACCCACTCTGAGGAAGAATTGCAATGTCTACTATCTGCATTCTCTAATGTTTGTTATGAATTTGGTTTAACAATTAGCAAAAAGAAGACAGATTATGTCACAAGGTGCACACAGGGTACTAAGAATCTTTATTGACGACGCCGAAATAGAGATGGTAGACCATTGTACACATCTATGATCAGTGGTAAATAGCAAATTATCACTAGATCAGTAAGATTGGTAAGGCAGCAACAACAATGAACAGGTTAAGGAAAAGAGTCTGGGAGAACAGGAAGCTTACTGCCAAAACAAGTCCTTGTCTATCAAGCCTGTGTCCTTAGTACTCTTCTTTATGGCAGTGAAACCATAAAAAACATATTTCATTGGCACATATAATGAAAGCTGTTTAAATGTTTCTCTTGGTGTGAGTAAGTTGTCCAAACAGCTTTCATATGCGGTGTCTGCGAATAATTATTGGTATTAAGTGGCAAGACAAAATCACAAATACTGAAGTATTGGAGAGTTCAGGTTGTGTGACGTTTTATTCCATGCTCAGTCTTCGTAGACTTAGATGGATAGGACATCTTAGGAGGATGGATGATGGTAGAATACCAAAGGACATCTTTTTTGGTGAATTACAGATGGGTAAGAGATCTCAGGATCGGCCTCTACTACGATACAATGATGTGTGCAAGCGGGACATGATTGATACAGGCATTGATAATGCACAGTGGGAGCAAGTCGCCGCTGAACGTGTTGCATGGAGGGCAAAGATCAGAAAAAGAATAAAGAGAAGGAGAAAATTATTGCAGATAAGTCACTAACCGAGCGTGTGAGACGTAAGACGGTGCATGATGGTGGAAATGACCACGTGTTCACATGCACCCACTGTGAACGGACATTTACAGCGCGAATTGACCTTATCAGTCACATTCGCTACCGCCGTATGTACAAGTTATTATGCCTTTTTAAAGCACAAACTATCGTCTGTCGAGACGGCAAGGTACCAATGAAATATATATATTGTTAAAGAGGAATATTTTATCTTTATAAAGGAAAGTTAAAAGTAAAAGACCCTTCTCTGTGCCTTGAGGTGTCTTGGGTATATGATGCTCGCCCCATATTTTTACAGACCAATCGGAAACCGTTATGTGAAGTGTGTTCAGTGTTATGCTGACTTTACTTCCTTCATAGAAGGTGAGGTTCTCATCTTAGGCTGGGTCCGCCTGGGAGCTCAAGGCAATTTTACAAATAGGCCTGTGTGCGCATTCGAAAGCTTGGTTTATTTCATGTACCAGGTGTTTGTAAAGTCTCACTACACATTGTACGTAGAACACATTTGAAAGATGAAGTACTTGATGCCATCAAAAAATGTACTCCACAGTGCATCGTGAAGCAATATACGTGTTATCAACGGAAGAAAGAATTTTTCAAATTTGTTCTACATACAAAGTGTAGTGACACTTTTGTTGTCATCATGTGCAATGCTGGTAAACGTGGACGGTCATGATGTGCAATCTCACTCGATCATCAGAGTCGTGGATTAGCTCAGTGTTCCTGTCTCGACCATGCTATGTGGCCAAGCCATCCAGGTATTTACTTCTTTGCCCTCAAATTGTTCTCTTCCCCTCGATCTTGCCTATTGTCACCAAGTTCTCCACAATTTATTTCTTCTCATAACGTGACCAAAAAATTGTGACTGTCTACGTCTAATTTATCTAATCAGTTTACCGTTTTCATTCGTTTCTTGTAGTACTTGGTCACTGGTTTTTCTGTCTGTCCATGGTATTCTTTGCATTTTCCTCAGAAACCACATTTCCACAGTCATCAGATGTTCGTCAGCTTGTTGCTCATTGTCCACGCTTCACATTCATACAAAAGCACAGTTTCTATGTAGCACCTCAACACTCTTTTTCTCGTTGCAAATAACATCTTTTTGTTGTTCAATATGTTTTTTATCTTGCAAAAGGCTGCCTTTGCCATGGCGATTCTTGTTCTAATCTCTTTAAGGTAGTCATCATCTCCCATCAGATGTTATGACTGTTCCAAGATAATTATAATGATTCGCTTGTTTAAGAATATTCCCATTTACTTGTATATTATATTGTAATATTTTCTTCTTCTTAATGACGACCATAATCTGTGTCTTCTTACAATGTAATTCTAACCCAAGTTGTTCACTGTTTGCAACAACCGCATCTACTAAATGTTGCAGATCCTGCTCATTGTCTGCAATCAGTACTGCATCATCCACATATCTAATCTTATTTACGTTATGTCCCCCAGTGATGATTTCTTTCATATCTTCTACATGTCTGAAAATACTTTCACTGTACAGGGAAAACAGATCTGGAGACATTACACATCCCTGCTGTCACGATCTCCATAGCCTGTAGGTGAACGACTACTTACGACTGCCAACTCCACCGGCAGCAAGGTGTCACCGAGTACCGGCTAGCCACGACGCAATTGCCGCCCAGTGGTCATCGTGATACACGGGACGCACGAGGAGCGAGAAGGAAAGGTCTGACCAAGAATACCTGTGTTGGGCAGACGGGTTTAGGACAGCGAGACAGGACTGACAGAGAGAGTTGTGCTTGTATTCTCTGACTGCTGTGAGATAGCGTGGCTGACTAGTAGAGTGGGATGTGTGTAAGCTGCGACTGAGTGAGAGACATGTTGTATTAATATAAGATGTACAATGTATATAATTCATGTTGTAATCATGTACGCGTTGCGCCGAGTTAAGCGCGCAACTATCCACGAATGTACTTAATGTAAATAGTTTCCGTGATTAATAGGCTACTACACGTGGCTGCGTGTGAGAGTCCGATCATTGAGAGTGTATGATTGTTTCATCCCCTGTTCTGAGAGAGCGAGCCAAATGTCCATATAATTTAAGGCCATGACAGGGAATGAACGTGTGTAGCTCGTCCGGTTTTGAATCATATGTTTAAGAGAGTGAACGTGAATAGCTTGTCCGGCTTATGAACGTGTCTTTAACAATGATGAATATCACTGTTATGTAAATTGTAAAATGTATGAAAAATTGAATGTTGCATATAGATAATTCTGAGCGAAAGTGAGCAAGAGCAGCCTTAACCAGTAAATTTAACTTGCAAATACTTTGAACATACACAAAAATCTTTATTCCAGGGACTGACAATGACGACATTAAAGACTTACATTCATACTTGACTGCATACAACCCTATATACAATTAGTCGACCACGCATACACCCCAAATACGGACAACGATTAACATTTTTCTTTCCCCAGCAGACAGAGTTGTCATCGAGTATTACAGACCAGCTGAATTGTTTTTCCAGGCCTTAAAGTGCGAGCACCCCAATTTTGGTGCAGACTTCGAAAGTTCCGAACGGCAGCTAAGTATTTTTTTTTTGGGTCATATATTTTGTGAGAGATCAGGCCCGCCCTGTATTTTGTTTTCTTTCACCATTGTAACTTTTATATAACTATTATATTTACTTGCATATAGTTGATTTTTTTTTCTTTCACCATTGTAATTTTTATATAACTATTATATTTACTTGCATATAGTTGAGTGCATACTGTAATTTTATTTTTTTGTTTTGGGTGCCATTATAACACACTTTTTGAACTATCATGGCTACTTTAAACGACTTCATAGAGTAGGGCCAAAAATTAGGGTTAACGGGAGAAGAGTGAACAAAATGGAGTGAAACAAAATATACAGATCATGTCCAAAGAGAGCAAAGGGCAGCAGAAAGAGAAGAAAGGGCAGCAGAAAGAGACCTAAAGAAGGCTGTGTTAGATGCTAAGAATAAACAAGCTGAGTTAGATGCGAAGAATAAACAGGCTGAGTTAGATGCAAAGAATAAACAGGCTGAGCTAGAAATCAATGCACAAATTAAAAGACAAGAACTTGAAACGCAATTGAATTTAAAACAACTAGAAATCGAAGCTGATACCAACAAAGAAACTAGAAAACTGGAAACCAAAGTAAAAGACAACCAATATAAAACAATACCAAGGGATTGTCAAAGATTTCACAACTGGTGACTGCATATCAGCATATACCCAGAATTTTGAAACAATAATGAAGCACTACCAAATACCAGTTCCAGAATGGAGTATGATATATATGAAAAGTCTGTCAGGAGAACCTCTAAAGGTCATAGAAAACATTCCTGAAGAACGAGCAACAGACTATCATTATATCAAAGCCAAAATCATGGCACATTTTCTTTTAGATGAGGCAGGGTATAGAGAACAGTTTTCAAAATTATCTCCAAAATCATCACAAACGTTCTCAGATTACACTTCTCAAGTTCAAAATGTTTTCAATAGATGGCTATCAGCAGCTAAAGTGAACAATGATTTTGAACGTTTAAAAGACCTAATTTTAAGAGATAAGATCTTAACCTCACTACCATTACCGTTTTCACGATTTTTGCAAGAATGTGAGTGTGAAACAGTGCAACATATGGAGAAACGTGGCTCAGTTTATTTTACAGCCAATAAAGATTGCTTTGCTAATATTTTGAAAGAGACAGATGTTGTAGCAGCCGCTACATACGATAGTTCCAAACCAACTGCTTATAGTAAAGCAAAACCATTTAGAAAATTCAGTAACTACCAATGTAAGTACTGTAAGTTTAATAACAGTGAAAGTGACATGTGTGATAGCAACCCTGCATATCTTACATACCTACAAAATGTCAAAGATAAACAAGACAGGGAACGAAAGAACTGTAAGCGATTAACTAAATGTTTTCTTTGTAAAGCTTACGGTCACTGGCGTCATTTATGTAAAGGTAAACAAATGACAAGAAAAGCTAATGCGGCAATGTTTGATAGTTCATCATCTGAGGAACGAACGAACGAACAAACTTTATTTTCAAAGGGTTAAGAATTGGGCACGCAGGCCCGTCTAACATTCTGCCCTTCTGTAGCATAACGCTAACCACCATTATTCATTTACCAACACCTGCCGCAAGAAGAGGAAACAACATTAAAAGAAATTGACTTCACAACCGCAAACGGAGACTAGGACTTAAAACTTAACATCGAAACTGGAACTGCATAAGTGACAGATGACGTGGATTCTTAGAAAGATTTCATCAGACGAAGCTCGGAAGACCATTGGACGAAACAGACACGTGACCAGGCTTTCGCGCCAACGCCGGTATAGATTATGATAAGCAGCGCACTCTTGCAAAAACATGCCTGGCGAACAGATGTCAAAAATTGTGTGACCAAATTTTCAAATAGAGGAGGCAGAATGTCTGAATTCCAGTGATCTTGGTGGCTACATACCAACAACCACCCAACACATCAGCAAACTAACCACCTAAATCAGACCTGAAAGAGGGAAGCCGAGAGAAAGAGATGAACCACAAGTGAGATGGAGGATGACTTGGCCATGAGCAGAGTATGGGGAGGCCTTCAGTGGAGCTATACGGGCATACCTGAAGTGGATCCATCAGTCAATGGACCCTGGCTTACCTAATCTTCCAGTCACCAGGTTACTTTTCTCATTGGTACACACCACACCCAATTTCAGGAAAATTGATATTTAATTGTTGATTCATCACCATCACACTTAATATGTACAACATCAAAATGTTTACTATGTTTCACACTTGTTGACATCTCATATATTGATGCTTGATTGATTGTCTGGGACAATGGTCCAATGTGCAACTTTTCTATTATCTTGTGTAAATCACAATAGAGATGTATGTACTGGCCAGAAGGCTCAGGCCCAGTCAATAAATGATTAACATGAATTGACCTTCTGTTAATTTATCAGTTCAAACCTATCTGTGAGTCAACAACTTCTTTGTACATCATGTTGTCAGAATCTAATGTGATTGATTATGTGTTTGATTGTTCAAAAATAAATTAACTCATAATGACTTTCTAAAAATGGGGGAGAGAAGACTCTAGATCTATCAACTGCTCAATATCCATGTTTTCTTCATCTAAATCAGACTGAGAAAATTCTCCAGACTTTCCTCAGATTTGATAACCAATAAGGGGGCTCCAGTGCTATCAGAATCATTGGAGAAGGGGCAGATTCCCAGTTAGTAATTACCATTCTCACCAGGGCCATAATCTATATCTCCTAGACATACTTAATAGAACGAGGCCTGCAGATAACTCAAGGTTCATATTCTGGGGTTATTGAAGATAGAAGAGGATGGGGCTCTACTTCTTTTGTTAGAGATGGGGCATGCACTACAGTGATCTCCCACTCCCTTCAAAAATATATGACACCTTCTATCACTCTCTTTCATATATTATTTGATTCACACATCATTCAAGGCTAACAAAGAACAGCAACAATATAAAAAGATATGCATTATAAAGGCATGGGCAAAATGCGAACATCAAAACTACACGACACAGTAATATTAGATAATGGTCTGACACTTGTCATTAGCCATGTGAAATATACTGGCCTACAAAAAGGGGACTGGCTGTTATACTAAGGTATTGTTATTATTATTATTATCTCTATTATTAAGGGGGAAGGTAATCCGTATTGAGATAGTGTTCGAATAATTTGCGATTATATGAATAGGGATTGGTGATGTCTTTGATTTCTTGTGGAAGATTGTTCCACAGCTGAGCTGCAGAGTACGTTAAGCTTGTTTTGTATAAGTCAATCCTAGGCTTCGGAATGTGTAGTATATTTAAACGTTTACTGTGTCTAGCATTATATTTAAACAATGGCCAAAGGTAATTTGGGGCATTCCGATGCAGGATTTTGTGAATTAGTTTAGCTTTATTGAAAAGCAGGCATTTGCGGAATGGTATTAACTGAAGGCGTTTATACAGGCTAGGATTGTCAGATAAATGTTTGCTATAAATTAGACTCATGGCCCGTTTCTGGAGTGAGTAAAGTCGCTTGGTGTTTGGATTAGAACAACCTTCCCAGGTTGTGGAGCAGTAGTCAATGTGTGTCTAAGTGTGGAAGAACATGAAGAAAGTCAACAACCAGCAAATGCAGCTGAAAGTATTGACGTTTTCCACTTAGATAGATGTACAACTTGCAACCAGTTCCATGAGGATGGTTTTCTAACATGTGGACATTCCGTACCCATAGCAAACGAAGAAGCAAATTTACTTATAGATTCCAAAGGAAAAGTAAATATTCATCAGGGTTATGTCAACGGAAAATTAGCTAGTGTATTAAGGGATAGCGGCAGCACGCTTATTGGTTTAAGAAAAGACTATTTACTTCCCTCAGATTACACAGGAAAATTCGTTACCTGTAGAACATTTTCATGGAACGTTGAAAGGTACCCATTGGCATGGGCATACATCCAAACACCTTTTCTAACAATCGAGGTGAAATGTGCCGCATTATTTAACACATGATGCGATTTGATCATTGGGAGTCTTCCCGAGGTAAACGACAGGCCACATGAATATGTAACAACCTGGTATGAAGATAGCTTACCAAACAATGCGGTAACAAGAGCAACTGCTAATAGCAGAATCTCAGATAACCCAAACTGAGACATTAGAATTATTAAGCCCAACTATAACCCCTCTCAAAAACATGAGGGAAAACTTTATTAAAGCACAAAAAGCTGATATGTCATTACACAGACATTTTAAATTGGTAGATCAAAAGCCAAAAGTAACAAAGAACGCCAGCTGGCATTTCAGTTTGAAATGCGGTATCTTGACAAGATACTACACAAAAGATACCACTACCACAGAACAGACCGTGTTACCTACTGAACACCGTAGAAAGGCACTTCAAATATCACATGATTAACCCTTTGCGGGACATATGGGCTATGCCAAGACACAGTCAAGAATATTGACCCAATTCTATTGGCCCAAATTCTGCAGTGACATTAAACAATACTGCAGGTCATGCGAGGTTTGCCAAAAGCTGGTAAAGAAAGGTAAACACCCTCAAGCAAAGTTACAACCAACAGATCTTTCTAGCAGGCCTTTTGAAATGATCTCAGTAGATATTGTGGGCCCTTTAAATCATGTTACATTGAAAGGAAATAGATATATTTTAACAATGATTGATTTATTCACAAGATGGACTGAGGCTATTGCCCCCAAAAACATCACCTCCAAAGACATCACTGAAGTTTTCTTTCATATCTTTGCAAGAATTGGCTTTCCGACACCATTCTCTTTGACAGAGAAACCCAATTTATCTCAGCAGCAACCCAAGCCTTTACCAAGATGTTAGGGATTAAACAATGTTTCAATAGCCCCTATCACCCACACTCAACGGTAATTATCGAGAAAATTAATGGTGACCTAAAACACATGTTAGCAAAAGTCACCCAAGAATGCCCCAATGACTGGGATACCCATTTACCCGCTACACTTTTCGCTTATCGAGAAGTGCCACACTCTAGTACAGAGTTTGCACCATTTGAACTGGTGTATGGAGCCAAACCAAGTGGCCCTTTAGCAATCTATAAAACATTTTTGACTGAAATGAACAATGAACATAAATCAGTGTCACCATACCAGCAGGTTACATCATTACGTGACAGAATCATGAAATCATGTATATTAGCTAAAGAATCACTAAGACAATCAGGCGCCATCTACGGAGACTACGCCAACAAGGCAAACAAATCACTAACGTTAACACCAGGACAGGACGTACTACTTTTTTTTTACCTGACAACAAAAATCTCCTAGCAGACTTTCGGCAGGGACCTTTCAAAATACTTAGACAGATTTCAACAGTGGACTACGAAGTTGCAATAAAGAACAAAAACAAAATATTCCACATCAACATTTTGAAACCCTATTACAACAGAGACGACAACCAAGACGAATCAGCAGCAAACACGACCATAGTAGACCACACTGACCCAGAAAACACAGACGAGATACCAGTGTCAACATTAGAAACAACAGACACACTACAGGTCATTAACATATCACCAAACCTCTCTCAAATTGACAAAGACAACTGCTTACAACTGTTACAAGACTATAGAACAATTGTCTCCAACAATCCAGGAAAAACTGATTTACTGAAACATCAGATCATACTGATAAGCAAAGTACCTATAAAGTGCAGACCTTATTCGATACCGCTACATTATAAAGACAAATTACATCAAGAAATTCTAGATCTAGAGAAAAACAAAATCATCAGGAAATCACAATCACAATATTGTTCTCCAATCGTGCTTGTGAGGAAAAAGGTTGAGTCAATACGCCTGTGTTTTGACTATCGCAAACTCAATGCAATAACTCAATTAGATTCATAGCCAATGCTTAACTGTGAAGACATACTGACAGACATGACAGGTGCCAAATACTTCTCAAAACTTAACATGATAAAAGGGTACTGGCAAATACCCATTATGGAAAACTCTATACACCTGACAGCATTCGCAACTACTTAGGGCCTATACGAATGGTGCAAATTACCATTTGGACTAGTCAACGCCCGAGCGTCATTTGTCAGAATGACAAGACGATTATTAGAAGACGTACCACATGTACTTACATATATAGATGACATCTGTATACACACTGACACAATGACACAACATCTAACGATACTACGACAAACTGTTGAACGCATCAGGCAACACGGCCTACCTGTCAAACCAGTGAAAGTCGAAATTGCTTTTCATGAAATATGTTTTTTAGGATATAAAATTTGAGATGGTACCATAACTACTGATAAGAACATTGTATCTAGAATTCTGAAATTATCACTTCCGACTACCAAAAAGGAAGTAAGAAGTATGTTAGGTTTATTAAATTATTATAGAAGGTTCATACCGAACTTCTCAGATTTAACAGAAGTTTTCACCAACTTGTTAACACAACGCCAACCAAATAAAATTATAAACAGAGAGGGCCTGAGATCAGCTCTTACAAAAATATTATCCTACTTTTCATCTGACCCAATACTAAAATTACCAAAGCTTAACATTTCTTTCACAGTAAGATGTGACGCGAACAGTGTAGGTGTGGCTGGTGTCCTGTTACAAACCTACGACGATGTCCTGCATGCAGTAGCGTATGACAGCCGTAAATTAACAGCAAGTGAACGCAGATGGAGTGCACCAGAATTGGAATGTCTGGGTTTGATTTATTCAGTGTCCAAATTATCTAAATATTTGTTAGGTAAACATTTCATTGTGGAAACAGACAACAACCCATTAGAAGTGATAATGCAGGGAACACCAACAAATCACAGAATAGCCAGATGGGCTTTACTGCTCCACAACTACAGCTTTGAGGTACGCCATATCAGCGGGACGGAGAACACGCTCGCAGACCTCCTGTCAAGAATTCCGCTCGATGAGTCCACTGACAGTCCAACTTCGCCTGAGCGCAAAGATTAAATACAGTTGCAAACTGCGCTCAGACATATATCACATTACAGCGCAAACAATATCCACTCACAAAAGATCGCTGTTAAACCTCATTGATTGTGATATGGACTAAGTCCTTTTATATTCCTGAATTACAGTGTTAATTTGTGAAATTGTGAATAAATTAATAAGGAAGAATGAGCAAGTAGAGAGCACATGAAACGTTGAAGATATTTTCACAAACAAGTGCAGAAAGAACATTGCTACATAACCACTAAATATTACCGTATTTCTAACGCTTGGTAATATTGAGTAATAAAAGCACTTAGTAACTTTGTGAAATAACTCCACCGAACAGTGCGAATATTCTAACATAGTTATAGACTGTCTTAGATAAACGACAACATTGCACAAATCAGTGTACTCCAGTGTTTTATTTGAAGAAAAATGTGTGTATTCCAACATCGTGTAAACACAATATTAACTTCCGTTTCCTTTCGGGTTGTTGTTCTAAATTAACATTAAAGCAGACTATACAAGCAAATAGTTAAGTATGAATGAACGAGTGAATGAATTTCTTGACTTTGTAATTTACATATGGGAATTTGAGAGAAAGGATTTATACTTTTGTGATCTAAGGATCATCGATTGATTATTTCTTTTCAATAGTGCCAGGCATGTCGCTATTGTAAATAAAGATCAAACGTTTGACACTTAGAAGAAAGAAAACAAATGTACTTTATTTTTTTGAAAGCATCTGAAAATTACCCCGCATAGTAATTTATGATTGTACCTAAGGGTACAATCCTCTAAAAGTACTGGAGAGTTTTGGTCAGAGACCATAACTTTATGAAGGGAAAATCCCAACTGCACCTCCACGCGGTAGAGGATGGAGACACACTACGGTGTGGTTAACACAGCTCTGGAGACCGAGTATCCACCGGAATAAGTGGACAACTCTGCAGCTGAGCAGAGCAGGGCACTTACTTGTCCTTACAGTCGGAAATGGCTGTCAAAGGCAGAGGTAAAAAGACCACCATGTGGATGTGGAAGGCAAGGGGAAACCACCACATTATCTTCCCAAGACTTTATGGCAAAACATATATCAAAGTTAGTGAAGGACGTTAATGGCTGTCTTAGGGCATCCTCGTCCGGTAGGGACAGTCATGAGCCACAGGTGACACCAGACCGTCATCCAGCTACTGATGGCAAAATCTAACTAAAATAAATACATTTAGAGTAGGATCATGGAATGTTAGGACATTAAATGAGCTAGGAAAGTTGACCAATGTTCTAAGAGAGATGGATAGCATGAAAATGAATATACTAGGCGTTAGTGAGATGAGGTGGAAGGGATCGGGCAAAATTATACCTGACAATCACACAATAATTTATTCTGGAGGGGATACACATGAAAAAGGTGTAGGAATAATATGAGACGAAAAAACAGCCAAGTCAATTAATGGATACTGGTGTATTTCAGATAGAGTTATTATGGTAAAAATCAAAGGCAAACCAATAGACATAAATATTATACAAGTATATGCACCAACAGCAAGCAGTAGTGATGAAGAAATACAACACTTTTACGACGAAATAGAAATGGCGATGGCTCAAATTGGATCACAAGAAATAATAATAATACTTGGTGATTTTAATGCAAATGTAAGAAAGTGAAAAATGGAGGATGTAGTGGGGAATTATGGTTTAGGTACAAGAAATGAAAAAGGGGAAAAGCTAATAGAATGGGCAAATATCAATGATATGATAATTGGAAGCACATGGTTTAAACACCATAACAGACGACTGTACACATGGATAAGCCCTTATAAGAAAATACGCAACCAAATTGACTACATACTAATTAATAAAAGATTTAGAAATGCTTTAATTAATGTAAAGACAATGCCTGGTGCTGACTGTAATAGTGATCATGTACCACTATGTGGACAAATAAAAGTAAGATTAAAGAGAGGGAAAAAAATGGTTAGGAAATGAGACTTAATAAAGAGGTTCTGAAAATAGATAAAGAAATGCAAGAACAATACAGAGTGACTGTGAAAAATAGGTACAATGCAATAACTAAAATACAGAGTATAAATGAACAATGGGAAATGTTAAGGGACTTCATCCATCAAACTAGCAAAGAAGTATTACCGGAGAGAGGCAAAATAGCTAAGAAATAATGGATGAATGAAGATATCTTAAAACTGATGGACAAAAGAAAACAGAGTAAAAATGACAAACAAGAATACGCTAAGATAAATAAAGAAATAAAAGATAAATGTGGGAAGGCTAAAGAAAGTTGGATAAACGAGCAATGCAAAAATTTTTATTAAATTCCATTAAAGATACAAAAAATATGCACAGACAAATCAGTGAGCTTACAGGAAGAAAAATAAGAATAAATACAGGGTGTTTGAAATCAAAAACAGGAAAGATAATATTAGAGGAAGATGCTATAATGAAGAGGTGGAATGAGTATATAAGAGAATTATATGAAGGCGAAAGGGGAGAATTAACAGAAGATAGTAACTTAGAAGGTCCACCTATTCTGAAAGAAGAAGTCGCTGACGCTATGAAACGTATGAAGAAAGGAAAAACAGCTGGGCCAGATGAAATCACAATAGAAGAATTAGAAGTATTGGGAGAATTTGGAGTAGATATATTAACCAAAATGTTGAATGATATTTACAGCAGTGGATATTTACCCAGTGATATGCTGAAATCTGTATTTATAGCTATACCAAAAAGACCAGGAGCAATTGATTGTGAAGATTTTCGTACAATTAACCTTATAAACCATATCACTAAGCTTCTACTCAGAATCATAATGAGAAGAACCAACAAGAAAATAAAAATGGAAATTAGTGAAGAACAGTATGGATTTGTGGAAGGAAAGGGCACAAACAATGCAATTTATACATTACGGACACTAATAGAAAGATCAATAGAGAAACAGAGAGACATATATTTGTGCTTCATAGATTATACTAAGGCATTTGATAAAGTAAAACATGATGAACTGATTAAAATGTTGGAAGATATCAACACTGATGGAAAAGATTTAAGAATAATAAAGAATGTTTACTGGAACCAAGTAGCAGCAATTAAAATGGGAAATAAAGAGGGTAGTTACGAACAGATAAAGCTAGGAGTACGACCAGGGTGTGTCTTGTCACCAGATCTTTTCTCCCTGTATAGCGAAGTAATAATGAGAGAGATTAAAGAGATGCCAGGAATACTAGTTGGAGGTTATAATATAAATAATATACGCTATGCAGATGACACAGTATTGGTGGCGGATAATTCAACAGACCTACAACAATTATTAGACGCTGTAGTAACAGAGAGTGCAAGACGATATAAATTACAATAACCATGCCATTGTCTTGTAGCATGTTCATTTTGTTGTTAAGGATGTCAAGAGTCAAACAGTAACAATGGTAATATCAAAGAAAATGGTGACACCAAAATGTGACATAGAAATAGAAGGGAAAATCCTTAACCAAGTTGATAATTTTAGATACCTAGGGGCACTTATAACATCAGATGGAAGATGTACAACAGAGATTAGGAGCAGAATAGGGCAGGCAAAAGCCGCATTTCAGAAAATGAAGAGTATCTTATGCAATAAGTCACTATCACTGAATGTAAGAAAGAGAGTGCTGAAATGCCATGTAGAACCAGTTTTGCTGTATGGCAGTGAATCTTGGAATGTAAATGAACACATTAAGAAGAAATGAGAAGCAACAGAGATGTGGTTCCTGAGACGAATGTTGCGAATTCCTTGGACTGCCAGAGTAACTAACGACGACTGCCTGAAACAGGTTAATGAAACTAGAACATTATATACAACAATAAGACAGAGACAAACATCTTTCTTCGGTCATGTGATGAGAAGAGAGGCATTGGAGAACATCATAACAACTGGAAAGATCGAGGGGAAGAGAGGCAGAGGTAAACCAAGAGAAGTCATGCTGGATGGATTGAGACGGTGGCACGGAGGAATATCAGCAGCAGAGTTGATCCAGAAAACCAAAGACCGAGATCTGTGGAGAACCATGAACGCCTACGCCAGCCGGCACGGCACTTGATGATGATGACCTAAGGGGAAACAATCTGACTTTGGTAAAATTGGTACATGCATATGTTTTTTGTTTCATAGTGGTCAAAATGACTACAAAACACCAGGTAGCGTCAACTAGAGGTGGACGATGTTTACTAAATTTGACGGACCAGGATTAGAATATATGACCATAGGAGTTGATAATTTAAAGCCTAACATGTTTTTTGTTGTGAAGAGGTGCGTAGCTTGAAAGATAGCGTCAATCGCTGTTAACTTCCGGTCTGTGCTGAGTCCATTGTCAAACAAAGTAGTAATCCAACCAGGGGACAATACTTGATGCAAGTAGCCTAATGGCAGCACTGAATGATGTATATATATATATATATATATATATATATATATATATATATATATATATATATATATATATATATATATATATATATATATATATATATATATATATATATATATATATATATATAATATATATATATATATATATATATATATATATATATATATATATATGTGTGTGTGTGTGTGTGTGTGTGTGTGTGTGTGTCTATATATATCTATATCTATAAAACAGAGTGTATGTTTGTTTGTGGGTTTGTGGGTCTTGGATGCGTTCGATAACGGTACATCCGATTGAGATGAAATTTATTACACGTCTTCCTTTCATTCCTGTGCAACCGACTATAATAATTTCTTAATGTAAAATCTTCTACTTATTTAATAACATTTACTTTTCCATTTTCATTATATAATGTCTATATAGCAGGGGGACTTCACTCTAGAAAAGTTATTTCAAGGGGCATAACTTTTAATAACATTTCTATATACTTTATAGTCATATTGTTGGACTTACCTGCACTATTGTTAAACTCTTTGTCTATAGTTATTTTTAGGCATATGAGTTATATTAAATAATGATATAATCTTTAAGGTATTTTTAAAGTTTGAATAAAAATAATGCATTATGCATAACATTTTAACCCATCTTTTTCTGCTTACAAAACTTATCAACTGTCATGTCGGTGATTAAAAACAGTTTCCATTAAAAATAATGAATGGTGTGTGGAAGGACATTCTTTTAAGTTACTGTGCGCCAGGAGCTGGGCGAAACCACGCCGGGTCAGATAGATAGACAGACAGACAGATAGTCGGGAACGGGAGTGCTTATATGACTACGTATATGAATTAAATTAGATGCTCCCCACCAGGGACTGGGTGAAGCCGGGCCGGGACAGACAGACAGACAGATAGACAGACAAACAGGTAGTCGGGAACGGGAGAGCTTATATGACTACGTATATGAATTAAATGAGATGCTCCCCACCAGGGACTGGGTGAAGCCGGGCCGGGACAGACAGACAGACAGATAGACAGACAAACAGATAGTCGGGAACGGGAGAGCTTATATGACTACATATATGAATTAAATGAGATGCTCCCCACCAGGGACTGGGTGAAGCCGGGCCGGGTCAGACAGACAGACAGACAGATAGACAGACAGACAGATAGTCGGGAACGGGAGAGCTTATATGACTACTTATATGAATTAAATGAGATGCTCCCCACCAGGGACTGGGTGAAGCCGGGCCGGGTCAGCCAGACAGACAGACAGACAAACAAGCAGACAGACAGACTGATAGATAGATAGATCCCCTCCAGGGCCTGGGCGAAGCCGGGCCGGGTCAGCTAGTATATATATATATATATATATATATATATATATATATATATATATATATATATATATATATCATACGTCACTGCCAAGCAGATAGCACCCTATAAATATTCCATGTTACAATGCATCAGGATAAGCATCTATTCGATCCTGACTTATAATTGCATAATAAGCTGAGACTATGAATAATCACCCATATAATGAAAGGTTACCCTTTCATACAGGAGGGCGGGGGAGAGTGTCAGGATCGCCATAGCCTGTAGGTGAACGACAACTTACGACAGCCAACACCACCGGCAGCAAGGTGTCACCGAGTACCGGCTAGCCACGACGCAATTGCCGCCCAGTGGTCATCGTGATACACGGGACGCACGAGGAGCGAGAAGGAAAGGTCTGACCAAGAATATCTGTGTTGGGCAGACAGGTTCAAGACAGCGAGACAGGACGGACAGAGAGAGTTGTGCTTGTATTCTCAGACTGCTGTGAGATAGCGTGGCTGACTAGTAGAGTGGGATGTGTGTAAGCTGCGACTGAGTGAGAGACATGTTGTATTAATATAAGATGTGCCATGTATATACTTCATGTTGTAATCATGTACGCGTTGCGCCGAGTTAAGCGCGCAACTATCCACGAATGTACTTAATGTAAATAGTTTCCGTGATTAATAGGCTACTACACGTGGCTCCGTGTGAGAGTCCAATCATTGAGAGTGTATGATTGTTTCATCCCCTGTTCTGAGAGAGCGAGCCAAATGTCCATATAATTTAAGGCCACGACTCCTGCCTCACACCTCTCTTAATTGGCTGATATTGGCTTTACAAACACCCGATATTACATAGTGAAGGAGCTTCGATAGAAAAAAGGATTTTAAATGCAAGAGGATCGTGCCGGAAATGCCGGAAAGCGTGGTACAGGGTTCGAACCCCAGCGACGACCCCCATAGGTCTCAGCAAAAATTGCACTCGTGAACCGAATGATGTAGTCAGGTATTGAACCCACAACATTCGGAGAGCGAGGCAGGCGGCGTAACCATTTGTCCATATAGACTCCCTGAAGTTTCGATACCATAGTGAGTAGCGCCTTGCTGTCCAAAACAGCGGTTTGGGGTCAATTACCGGAAGCGACAGGGTTAATTTTGTCTACCAGTACGGCTATGGGATCGACCTAACTCAAAATATGTGAAACAGTATACGATCCTAAAAGTAAAGGTAAATTTTACACGCCTTTAGGTGTAGTGGGTAGTTGGTAGTGAGTGGCACCTTACAGTCTTTACAGACCAAAGTATGTGAGTTGGAATGTGGCCAATATTCCATCACAATGCCTGGGCAGAGCTTCAGAGAAACATGTGGTGCCCAAACGACATGTTCCCTCTCTCAGCCTTGCCTTGTGTACTCCAGAGGAATGGGTAACCAATACGTCTGGAACAAGGTAGGCTGCAGACGCTGGCGGCTCAGCGTCAAACCTCCGAGACCTCGCCTACACGAGCAGGTGGCAAGTGGTGGCCAGACCCTGGCACCCAAGGGACCCGACTTAGAGGCGTTCAGCCAAGTCCCACAGGTGAGGGCCTAGTACGAGCCTGGACCATAGGACGCGTACATCTGTCAATCACAAGTCTCCGGACCTGTGTAAAACGTGTACTACTGTCAGACTCCCCGCCTGACTTTTGCGGATCCCACGACCACCGAGAATAGGCCCGCCGGAGATATCGCCGGAGATATTGCTCGTCTGTTGCGAGCAAATCTCCCATCCTTCCACTGTGCGGATCTCGCGACCAACGAGAATAGGCCCGCCGGAGATATTGCTCGTCTGTTGCGGGCAAATCTCCACCGACTGAATAAGCAAAAAAACGATAAAAGTAGTGGTATTTAAATTGCGCTTGCGCTCCCACCTGTGCTACACCCTTCGTGTGTCTTGTGTGTAGTTGGTAGAGTACAAGTAAAGGGCCTCTTCACACGCTGTGTGGGGGGGGGGGAGGTATTCGTCATATGGTGCCAGCAGCATAATTCATAGACAACTCGGCAATCGATGCGCAGTATGGTCAATACGACACCGGATGTCTTTACTTCCCAAGACAGTTCTCGACGCCCATTTTTACAGGGTCCTCCTGGCAGCCCACGTCAATCTTTAAAATCCGCCGCGATGCGAACCCGAGCCCATGGGACGGCAAACACGTGTGCTAGCAAACTGCGCCGAGTGCGACTTCTATTCTTCTTGTGCATCGCTATTAACATGTCATTGTGGCGGTTTTGTGTTTCCAGGTCAGGGTCCCTAGCGGAGACTCACGTGACGCCCTATCTTTGTTAATCAAGTCTCTTGTACTCCCAGAGGCACGCCCCGGGAATGTCGATCCTGCAGCCGAGACGATTACAGCTGTTTATTTTATTTATTTATTTTTTTTTGGTTTGTTTTAAATTAAACGCTGTAAATTGCGTAATGAATTAAAACACCCACATTTCACATAATCTTTGCAATACATAAAATGTGCGTGTTAATTTCTTCACTTTAGATTTTGTCGTCCCCAGGAGAGTCTTTTTTCGTTGTTTCCAATTGTTCTCAATTCACTGCATAATGTTCACGCTGTTTGTTTGTGTGTGTTTTTTTTTTATTTCCTCCTCCCGAAAGACGGCAATAAAATGATTAGCAAAACAGGACAGTGTAATTAATGTATCTTGCTCACAGAATATCAAACATTTATCTTTCAAAATGTCTTTCTCTTTCAAACAGCCGAGGAATAATGAAAAACCAAGAGAACTTCACAGAAAGGAAGAGGGTGGGGGGGGGGGGGGGTGTTCCAGTAAATTCTCTTTGTGATTGGATGATGTCCCTTTGGTGCGCGGACAAACCGGATATTGGAGTAATGGCTTCCCAGAATGCAGTTTCATTGCCACTCCCTTAGGTCCTGGACTTGTTGTCAGAGGGAATAATGTCCGAGATAAGATAAAATCCCCACGAGGGAAAAACACTGGACCCCTTTCCTCTAGGGAATTGCGCTAGAATCCTTTACTACCCAAATTTATATTTTCCCAAGACATAGTTTGTGGTTACTGGCCCTTTATAATTATATGATTAAACAGGCAGAGATAAAATAGCACATGTGTAAAGGAGATATTTCGAATTACCTTCGGCTTCCAGTGAATCAACTTCAAAGCAACACTCTATGGCCATTATTGTTCAACCAGCTGAACTAATTGGTAATCTATATAAATTATATAAATCTAGTTATTTCAATTTGGTGTGTTTCATAAGAAAAATGTATTCATATCATAATTTTAATAAATTTGCACGAAATAACATTGAATAATATTGCTGTAGCAGATGTGGAAAGTGATTGCAGATTGATTGTACTTCCCTCTTGATTGATTATACTTTCCTCTTTTGTCTGTATAAAGACGCAGACCAACTTGCATGGCAATGAAAAGTGGCTGTTTTCATAAAAGAGATGGTTATCTAAATTGCTTAAGTTTTCATCTGAAAAGATGTCGTTCTGGTAACTTGATTAGTAGGTGTGAGGTTATTAGATGTGAGGTTATTAGATGTGAGGTTATTAGATGCGAGGTTATTAGATGGAAAGTTATAACATGGAAGGTTATAAGATGGTGGGGAGGGGTGTTTTAATATGAGAGGTTATTTGCTCTGAGGCTATTAGTTGTAAGGGGGGTCTGGGGTGTCAGGCATTGGTAGTACCTTTGGTAAGGATGACTGACATGTCCTTTTCAGGGCACATTCCCCATTGGTTCAAGCCTGACATACAGCTGACGCCTGTGGCTACTAGTAGCTGTCAGCATGCCACAGCGGCCACCCCCCGGGGCAACAGCTGTGACAGGCTGGATACACAAGCCGTGGGTAACCGATTTGGTGTCAAACCAATCGGTGAACTAGGGTTAGTTAGTTAGTTAGTTAGTCGACAGATCATCCTCATTGCACATCGAACCATTCAGTCCATAAGTGCTCGGATCCCCTCCTCAGCAAATCCCGCAACGTGTAGCGGCTAACGACGCCAGTTCTGTGTTGGTTTATCAATCTTCTTTGCCTTCCTGCGTAGTGTTCTTGTTTGGCCACCCCTCTTTTAATTTGCTGCTCTCGCAGTCTGGCCATTGTTGTAGATTCACAGTCATCACTTGGTTCTCGCAAAAGTCTTACTTCTCGTAGAGCATTCAGAATGTCAGCCTGGTCCATGGCGCGTCCGCCCTCCACAGTAGCCTCACCTGCGAGCTTGTCAGCGCGCTCATTTCCTTGTACTCCTGCATGCCCTGGCACGAAGATGAAACTAATCTTTGCCAGTCGAGACCTCTCCAGAGGCAGCAACCATTCTCTTCGGATCGACCCCTCCTCTATCCTCTTGATCATGTTCATTGAGTCGCTAAGGAAACAAGCCCGATTAAATGTCTGTGTCTCGAGCCATGTTATTGCTTTACTTACTGCCATGACTTCCATGGTCAGGCTACTTGTGGTTTCAGTGAAAGCACCAGAGTCCTCCTTCACAATTCTCCCTCCGGCCCGAGCTGTAAAGGCCCATGAGCTTCTCACATGTCGGACGACCGACCCATCTGTGTAGATGACCGCGTCACCGTCTAGCGAATTCTCGAAAATCAACGCTTGTACTTCAGCCTCAACAGCAGCCGGATTTTCTTGTCTGCATTTTCTATCTAGTTGGATGCAAACTGAAAAGGATGTGCAGAAGTCTGTTGGCACTTGCACCCACTCCTCGCCAGGTTCTAAGTCCTCAAGTGAACACACCTGTTGAAGAATGTCTTCGGCTTGACCCATCCACGACCGTCCTCTTTTTAACCTGCTGCCCTTCACCTTCCGAATTTCACTATGCAGTGGATGTTATGTGTTTGCGTTAATTCTGAGGTAGGCGCGTGCCATGCAACCTTGTATTCTCTCTTCAATGGTTGGAAAATCAAGAAGGTAGCGCATCGCCCTGCATGCTGTATCTCTTGTACATCCAAGAATAATGCGCATAGCTTCATTCTGTATCCTTTCCATCATTTCTATCTGCTTATGGCTGAGAGTCAGGATTGCCATTGCATACTCCAAAACAGACATGACCAGCCCCTCGTACAGAAGACATAGATGGCGCTGCTCACAGTTTGCTGCCGCCATCACCCGCATCGCTGGAAAACCCCGCTTGGCCTTTGTTATCACCTGGTCTATGTGCACATTATAAGCAAGGCTTCGATCAAACCGTATCCCCAGGTAATTCATTGCCTGCGTTCTTTCCACCGTCTCTGAACACAGCATTACAGTTGGTGTTGGAGTGTTGACAATATGATTATTCAACGAGAACCAAGTCACTGTTGCCTTTGTTGGGTTGACCATTGCCCCAGCTTCATCACACCAAGTACTTATGCGATTGAGTTCGGTTTGTAGTTCCACAGCAACCTCCTCTCTATCCTTACCCTGACGATACACTAAAACATCATCGGCATATGACAATGTCCTGCCAGGTCCAGTGATCTGCTCACTGGTGATTCTCACTGTGTAGGCGTTGAACAGTACCGGAGATAATGGTGATCCCTGTGGTAGGCCAGGATATATTGTTGTTGGTTCCGAAGTCCAACTGCCACATCTAAAAACTACTTTCCGTTGGAAGAGGGCTGCAGCGATCCAACTAAGGAGGAATGGACTTACGTTTAGTTCGAGAAGCTGAAACATTAAAAAATCCAGTGGTACTCTGTTGTATGCGTCCTCAAGATCAATCGCTGCAGCAACGGTTTCATTGCCTGAGTGGAAACCTTCATAGACATCCTGGGCAAAGACTGCTGCATTGGTCCAGGTTTCTCTTTTTGGACGGTACCCACCCAAGGTGGGTGGGAAAACACCTTGCCTCTCTAGTTGGCTTGATATTTTCCTGGCAATTACCTTCTCCAGCAGCTTGCCTATTGTATTCTGTATGGTTATGATTCGATATCCCTGAATTTTTTTGTGGTCTTTGTCAGGCTTCGGCAAGGGAATCAGATATCTGTGTAACCATTCCTCCTTGATGCTAGCACTCCCTATACTGTTGTTGTACATGTCTGCTAGTTTCTCTAGCTCATTGTCGGTACACCTATTTATGTCGTCGTATCTTATGCCATCAGGACCTGGAGCACTGTTTTTTGATCGTCGAAGCACAGCCTTGATTTCTTTCACTGTCACTGTGTCTTCATCCGAAGTGTTCTGGGCCTTGCATCTGTCTGAGGTGACCTCCTTGGCCAGATTTCGGCCTCCCATGCCTGTCTGGTTGCTCTGCTCAAGGTAGCGTTCAAAGAGGGCTTTGCCCTTGTCCTCGTCAGTCCTCTGCCAGATGAGGTCAGCACCTTGGAAGTCAGAAATGCTCTTATTCTTGACTACACCACTCATGCTTTTATGTAGTCGCCAGAACAATTTCAGTGACTTGTCTGTGCTTACACTTTGACACACCTCTGCCCATTTTTCGCTTTTAACAACCTTGACCAGTGTTTTGAAGTAGCTTACTTTTGTGTGCATCTCTTTTTCTAAGTGCAAGCAGGGACTAGGATGACCAGCTCTGTTCTTCTTGGCATTTTGCCATCTCCTTACAGCACTACGCTTATCCACCCAAGCCTTCTCCACCTCGAAACTCCACCACGGTGGCTGCTACCAGCTTTTTTTCCTGCCCTGAAACGTTCTGCTCTTGTCACGTCTTATTTTACTCACCACATCTTGCCCTGTACTGTCATACTGGAACGTCTTTACCTTTAGCTTGTGCTGTCTGGTTCTGCCTTTCTCCACCAATATGCTGCAAGGGTGGTGGTCGCTGCCATGGTGTCCTAGGACACCCCATCTACACACTGTAGTGAGTGAAGGTGAAACTAGCGCCAGATCAATAGCACTGTCCTCATCGCCCGGACGGCTTGCTGTCCTGGTGACACAGCCACTGTTGATACAAACCAGATAGATGGTTTCCAGTGCAGTCTCGAGCTCCTCCCCCTGTGTATTGGAGGAAGTGTTTCCCCATGATCTGCCTTTAGCGTTGAAGTCACCACAGAAAATAACATTTCTCTCGTGGCCTAATATGCCACTTAAGCACTGCCACTTCTGGGCGTCCACACTGGCATTGCGGGCATAAACATTAACCAACACGAATGGTATACTGGAATGAACTCTCAACGCTCAGGCGAGAGAGTGAGGTCGACGAAATTCGCAACTCTTCCTCAATTTAATCCAATTCATCGTGCAAGTCATTCTTCATCCAACTTCAAAAACCACTACAGGAGATCCTCCTCCTGGAGCGTCAAGCAATATTTACCCACATTGTCAAAGAACATTTCGAGCCAAAATAGGCCTTTTCAGCCATCTTAGAAATCACAGCTCAATACCTTCAACCCCATTGGATGAAATGAATGGTCATCATCATTCTTGATGGACAAACAACATTAGTTGTGAGACTATTAGATGTGAGGTTATTAGATGTGAGGTTATTAGATGGGAGGTTATTAGATGGGAGGTTATTAGATGGGAGGTTATTAGATGTGAGAGTATCAAATGAGAGGTTAATAGAAGCGAAGTTATTAACATCCGTTTTAGTAAATATAATGGGAGATTATTAGATGTGAGATTATTAAATGGTAGGTTATTAGATGGAAGGGTATAAGGTGGGAGGTTATTTGATGTAAGGCTTATTAGATGAAAGGTTATTAGTGTCACAAAATAGACCACCGTGATTAACCAGTGATGACAATAAAAGGCGTTCGGATTAACGACAAGTTCGAGGCCACAGGTTGTTTCAACAAATACAGAAAAAACAGTCTGGGTTGCAGCTGCACGTGTTCACATCTGGTCGGTAAAATAGGAACATTTGGTGGTGAGTGTGATGAATCAATACACCACTTTGACAGTTGATAAACAGTCCCGTCTGTCATTTAGAGTTTCCGGACATCAAGCAAAATGGCGGCTGTGATTGACACCACTCGACAGAAGATTGGCGGCTTGTTATTGAAAACTGTTGTTGGGACCATACAGTAACTCGCTAGCTTGTTTTGGATGTCAAAACATGGGAGGACGAATCTGACATTGATTAAGCCAGGGGAGATAGATTCCTGACAATGGAGGATCTGCCAATAATAACACCTGTGTGGACATAAAGAATAACGTCACGTGATCAATTTTAGGCGTTTGCCAAAAACCCGATTTGGGGACAACTAGTGTACTTCGAAATGTTGATCTAGGCAGACGTGTTTTGGCACGGCAGTTATGATTTGGAATAATGTCTACCGTGTGCGAATTAAATGAATTAGTTTTACACGTGCCTGGCATGGCAATTGTGGATGTGATTCGGAAGGACTGCAGTGTTGTTTAAGGTAGTTTTAGATGGTGTTACTAGTCCTAATTAATTTAGGCAGTGGCATGGTAGAAACTGGTTAACGTAGGGAAGTGATAATTGGCTCTGTTGGTTGAAAATAGATTAGTGAAGTATTGATAAGCTTTACTAGTTGAGAATTGAGTAATGAGGGATAATTGGGATATTCCAGTGGGTGTCCCTGGTGGGCGGTGTTCCGCATTCTGTTTGTTGATTTTTTTTTCTTGTCTTGGCCTGATGATAACCAATGTGTTGGGTCATCTGTCCCTGACAGAGTTAGGTTCATTGTATTTTGCTGAGCAAGGGCCAATGGCCACGATCATCTAATAGAGATCAGTGACGGAGAGGCTATCACCAGTTGTATTATCTATTTTACAGGTTCCCTCTGGTCGGGATGAAGAACACAGAACAATTGTAAAATCCGATCCCGGATAAATTATGATGCAGAAAGCTTGGCCAGCAACTTTCGCAATGGGTCTATAATGGAATAATTTGATCAACATTGCTCAGTGGAGCTGAATGGTAGAAGTATCCTACAGGATAAGTACCGAATGAGTTGTAGGTCATACCAGCCTTTAACACACCAGTAGTGATGAATGTTTAGTCCACGTATGACGAGAACAGTAGCGACTGATGTTCACATTGGAGGAAAGATAACATTTAAGTGTAGTTGTTCCATGTATCAAGGAAATCATAACCTTCAGACAATATCTAGAAAATAAAGAAATCTATTTTAGTCTAGATACAATGACTGTTTAAGAGTGAAAACTATAGAACATTTCGCAGGAAGGATAAACGTCATGTTCATAGGACAGTGTTCCATGATTTTTTCACTGCCCAGGAATTATGAAGTCTGAGTTTCTATAAACTATTAGGAACAGTTGTGTTAGGAACAAAAATAGTATCGTTCACGGATTATATATTTGAATGGGAATCAGATCTCATGGTCATCAGAGCTCCTGGAGGAGGACATGTCTGGAGAGAAGGACACGACTTCGGTGAGGTCCATTGTGCTGATTCTTGTGATGTCGTGTAATCCTTGCCATGATGAATGGACTCTGATCATGAACTCTGTGGTCTGACCTATACATTTACATTAGAATACACGACACACATTTTCTTCGCATACACGTCTCATATACGTTACACTTTTCTTTTAATAAATTAATCTTGATTAATTTTTAGAAGCAAGAGTTGTTGAATATGTTGCGTTGGGGGAGAATGAGAGGGGGCATAGTACGACAGTGAGAGAGTGATAGGATAAGGTGTCCACGGGCTGATGGAGTGTGTTGGGCGGAAGCTGGTGGATTCTCCAGGATATTGATAGGGGAAAAAATTATAATGTGGGTGTTGACTCCCCTCACTCCAGGGACTTCTTCTTCTTCTTCAGCGTTCCGAGCCATTGAGGTTCTTTGCTGCAAATACAATCCGTCTCCATTCGTCTCTCTGGTGGACCTTCTCTTGCCAGTCGTTGATTCCAAGTGCTTGTAGGTCTGTACATGTATTATCTCTCCACCGTCTTCTTGGTCTACCTCGGGGTCTACGGTATCGAGGCTCATGTATTTGTTTCGTAACAAAGAAAGGGACGACACTTTAAATTAAGACACGACAATTAGATGGAAGGTTATTAGATGGAAGATTATTAGATGGAAGGTATCATAATGGCGGTTATTAGATTGAAGATTATTAGACGGAAGGTTGCTAGATGGAATGTTATTAGATGAAAAGTTATTAGATTGAAGGTTTTTAGACGGGATATTATTAGATGGAAGCTTAATAGATAGAAGGGGATTTAATGGGAGATAATTATATGACATGTTATTAAATGGAAGGTTATTAGGTGAAACCTCATTAGATGGAAGAGTATCCAATGGAAGAATATTAGATGTCAGGTTAATAGATGTAAGGTTATAAGATCGGAGGTTATTAGATGAAGTTATTAGATTTCAAGTTATTAGATGGAAGATCATTAGATTTGAGGTTATTAGATCGAATATTATTAGATGCAAGCTAATTAGATGGGCCGTAATTAGATGGAAGGTCATTAGATGTAAGGTTATTAGATGGAAGGTTATTAGATGGAAGATTATTAGAAGGAATGTCATTATATAGAAGGTAATTAGATGGAAGATTATTAGATGGGAGGTAATTAGATGGAAGGTTATCACGTTAAAGGTTATTAGATCGAATGTTATCACACTGGAGGTTGTTAGCTGGGAGGTTATTTGATAAGTTTTCACACTAAAGGTGATTAGATGGAAGGTGATTAGATGGAAGACTTTTAGATTGAAGGTTATTAGATGGGAGGTTATCACATAGAAGGTTATTAGATCGTCTTTATTGCATGTCAAAAGTAGGGCGGCCATCTTTAAACTGTCCTTATGACGTCACCATGTACG
This sequence comes from Cepaea hortensis, assembly GCA_963921405.1. Lineage (NCBI taxonomy): Eukaryota > Metazoa > Mollusca > Gastropoda > Stylommatophora > Helicidae > Cepaea > Cepaea hortensis. The sequence continues at coordinate 24,587,493 of OY992880.1, read as the reverse complement.
TCTGCCGTGTTATGTCACGTGCTTAATCCTCTTGACATCCCTAACAATAAAATGAACATGCTACAAGACAATAGCATGGTTATTGTAATTGATATCACACTTTTCAGGTGTTAACTTGAAGCCCCTTCGTCTACAGAGGCAATTGCCATGTGGTTATATCTCAAACAATTGGGAGACGCTGCAGCGTAGTGCCTAGACACCCACCTGCCGGCCTGGTGGTTGTGGGTTCGATCCACATCGGGGCAAATTTGTTTGTTTTTATAATTGATCTGGGCTCGCATGTAAACTCAAGTTATAAAAGGGTACCAAGACATGTCTTGAGAAGTACAGGCAGCCGGCGCGATACTGGATACAGGGAAACATTACAGGAACCAGCTTGACTGAACAAACTTGACAAATATACTACAGAATCAAGTCGACTTCTTAACGTAACCCCACTCACATACACGCATGTACACACATACCTACACATATACTTACACACCTACATACACACATACAGGCACACATACATGCATACATACACGCACGTGCTCACAAAAGACTGTTGTTGTTGTTTTTGTTTTGGTCACTATTTAAGACACGATCAAACACGAAAGAAAGTCATAAATGGATAAATATTGTGAGGAGGATTGAGTGGACTAAAAAAAGAATGAAACGACTTATCAAACAGGCACGCACTAATCTATCGATGCAGATATTATTATTGATAATGTCTTGGTTGTGTTGGAGATACAGCATATGCATGTCTTGATTGTGTTGGTGATACAGCATGTTCATGTCTTGATTGTGTTGGTGATAAGGCATGTTCAAGTCTTGGTTGTGATGGTGATAAAGCATGTTCAAGTCTGTCGCCTGTCGTCCCTGGGGGGAAGTGGATTCAACAAGCACACTTTTTAAATTCCCTTTCCTCAGTTTGGGCTTCTGCCGGACCTTTGTCTACACCCCCCCTTTCAGTCTCTGGATCACTATCTCTCTCACTTCCTACCATAAGACAAAACCCCTTTCAGTCTCTGGATCACTATCTCTCTCACTTCCTACCATAAGACAAAACCCCTTTCAGTCTCTGGATCACTATCTCTCTCACTTCCTACCATAAGACAATATCCTTTCAGTCTCTGGATCACTATCTCTCTCACTTCCTACCATAAGACAAAACCCCTTTCAGTCTCTGGATCACTATCTCTCTCACTTCCTACCATAAGACAAAACCCCTTTCAGTCTCTGGATCACTATCTCTCTCACTTCCTACCATAAGACAATATCCTTTCAGTCTCTGGATCACTATCTCTCTCACTTCCTACCATAAGACAATATCCTTTCAGTCTCTGGATCACTATCTCTCTCACATCCTACCATAAGACAATATCCTTTCAGTCTCTGGATCACTATCTCTCTCACTTCCTACCATAAGACAATATCCTTTCAGTCTCTGGATCACTATCTCTCTCACTTCCTACCATAAGACAATATCCTTTCAGTCTCTGGATCACTATCTCTCTCACATCCTACCATAAGACAATATCCTTTCAGTCTCTGGATCACTATCGCTCTCACTTCCTACCATAAGACAAACCCCCTTTCAGTCTCTGGATCACTATCTCTCTCACTTCCTACCATAAGACAATATCCTTTCAGTCTCTGGATCACTATCTCTCTCACATCCTACCATAAGACAATATCCTTTCAGTCTCTGGATCACTATCTCTCTCACTTCCTACCATAAGACACACCCCCTTTCAGTCTCTGGATCACTATCTCTCTCACATCCTACCATAAGACAATATCCTTTCAGTCTCTGGATCACTATCTCTCTCACTTCCTACCATAAGACACACCCCCTTTCAGTCTCTGGATCACTATCTCTCTCACTTCCTACCATAAGACAATATCCTTTCAGTCTCTGGATCACTATCTCTCTCACTTCCTACCATAAGACACACCCCCTTTCAGTCTCTGGATCACTATCTCTCTCACTTCTTACCATAAGACAATATCCTTTCAGTCTCTGGATCACTATCTCTCTCACTTCCTACCATAAGACACACCCCCTTTCAGTCTCTGGATCACTATCTCTCTCACTTCTTACCATAAGACAATATCCTTTCAGTCTCTGGATCACTATCTCTCTCACTTCCTACCATAAGACACACCCCCTTTCAGTCTCTGGATCACTATCTCTCTCACTTCTTACCATAAGACAATATCCTTTCAGTCTCTGGATCACTATCTCTCTCACTTCCTACCATAAGACACACCCCCTTTCAGTCTCTGGATCACTATCTCTCTCACTTCCTACCATAAGACACACCCCCTTTCAGTCTCTGGATCACTATCTCTCTCACTTCACTTTGGGTGAAGCCGGGCCGGGTCAGCCAGACAGACAGACAGACAGACAAACAAGCAGACAGACAGACTGATAGATAGATAGATCCCCTCCAGGGCCTGGGCGAAGCCGGGCCGGGTCAGCTAGTATATATATATATATATATATATATATATATATATATATATATATATATATATATATATATATATATATATCATACGTCACTGCCAAGCAGATAGCACCCTATAAATATTCCATGTTACAATGCATCAGGATAAGCATCTATTCGATCCTGACTTATAATTGCATAATAAGCTGAGACTATGAATAATCACCCATATAATGAAAGGTTACCCTTTCATACAGGAGGGCGGGGGAGAGTGTCAGGATCGCCATAGCCTGTAGGTGAACGACAACTTACGACAGCCAACACCACCGGCAGCAAGGTGTCACCGAGTACCGGCTAGCCACGACGCAATTGCCGCCCAGTGGTCATCGTGATACACGGGACGCACGAGGAGCGAGAAGGAAAGGTCTGACCAAGAATATCTGTGTTGGGCAGACAGGTTCAAGACAGCGAGACAGGACGGACAGAGAGAGTTGTGCTTGTATTCTCAGACTGCTGTGAGATAGCGTGGCTGACTAGTAGAGTGGGATGTGTGTAAGCTGCGACTGAGTGAGAGACATGTTGTATTAATATAAGATGTGCCATGTATATACTTCATGTTGTAATCATGTACGCGTTGCGCCGAGTTAAGCGCGCAACTATCCACGAATGTACTTAATGTAAATAGTTTCCGTGATTAATAGGCTACTACACGTGGCTCCGTGTGAGAGTCCAATCATTGAGAGTGTATGATTGTTTCATCCCCTGTTCTGAGAGAGCGAGCCAAATGTCCATATAATTTAAGGCCATGACTCCTGCCTCACACCTCTCTTAATTGGCTGATATTGGCTTTACAAACACCCGATATTACATAGTGAAGGAGCTTCGATAGAAAAAAGGATTTTAAATGCAAGAGGATCGTGCCGGAAATGCCGGAAAGCGTGGTACAGGGTTCGAACCCCAGCGACGACCCCCATAGGTCTCAGCAAAAATTGCACTCGTGAACCGAATGATGTAGTCAGGTATTGAACCCACAACATTCGGAGAGCGAGGCAGGCGGCGTAACCATTTGTCCATATAGACTCCCTGAAGTTTCGATACCATAGTGAGTAGCGCCTTGCTGTCCAAAACAGCGGTTTGGGGTCAATTACCGGAAGCGACAGGGTTAATTTTGTCTACCAGTACGGCTATGGGATCGACCTAACTCAAAATATGTGAAACAGTATACGATCCTAAAAGTAAAGGTAAATTTTACACGCCTTTAGGTGTAGTGGGTAGTTGGTAGTGAGTGGCACCTTACAGTCTTTACAGACCAAAGTATGTGAGTTGGAATGTGGCCAATATTCCATCACAATGCCTGGGCAGAGCTTCAGAGAAACATGTGGTGCCCAAACGACATGTTCCCTCTCTCAGCCTTGCCTTGTGTACTCCAGAGGAATGGGTAACCAATACGTCTGGAACAAGGTAGGCTGCAGACGCTGGCGGCTCAGCGTCAAACCTCCGAGACCTCGCCTCCACGAGCAGGTGGCAAGTGGTGGCCAGACCCTGGCACCCAAGGGACCCGACTTAGAGGCGTTCAGCCAAGTCCCACAGGTGAGGGCCTAGTACGAGCCTGGACCATAGGACGCGTACATCTGTCAATCACAAGTCTCCGGACCTGTGTAAAACGTGTACTACTGTCAGACTCCCCGCCTGACTTTTGCGGATCCCACGACCACCGAGAATAGGCCCGCCGGAGATATCGCCGGAGATATTGCTCGTCTGTTGCGAGCAAATCTCCCATCCTTCCACTGTGCGGATCTCGCGACCAACGAGAATAGGCCCGCCGGAGATATTGCTCGTCTGTTGCGGGCAAATCTCCACCGACTGAATAAGCAAAAAAACGATAAAAGTAGTGGTATTTAAATTGCGCTTGCGCTCCCACCTGTGCTACACCCTTCGTGTGTCTTGTGTGTAGTTGGTAGAGTACAAGTAAAGGGCCTCTTCACACGCTGTGTGGGGGGGGGGGGGGAGGTATTCGTCATATGGTGCCAGCAGCATAATTCATAGACAACTCGGCAATCGATGCGCAGTATGGTCAATACGACACCGGATGTCTTTACTTCCCAAGACAGTTCTCGACGCCCATTTTTACAGGGTCCTCCTGGCAGCCCACGTCAATCTTTAAAATCCGCCGCGATGCGAACCCGAGCCCATGGGACGGCAAACACGTGTGCTAGCAAACTGCGCCGAGTGCGACTTCTATTCTTCTTGTGCATCGCTATTAACATGTCATTGTGGCGGTTTTGTGTTTCCAGGTCAGGGTCCCTAGCGGAGACTCACGTGACGCCCTATCTTTGTTAATCAAGTCTCTTGTACTCCCAGAGGCACGCCCCGGGAATGTCGATCCTGCAGCCGAGACGATTACAGCTGTTTATTTTATTTATTTATTTTTTTTTGGTTTGTTTTAAATTAAACGCTGTAAATTGCGTAATGAATTAAAACACCCACATTTCACATAATCTTTGCAATACATAAAATGTGCGTGTTAATTTCTTCACTTTAGATTTTGTCGTCCCCAGGAGAGTCTTTTTTCGTTGTTTCCAATTGTTCTCAATTCACTGCATAATGTTCACGCTGTTTGTTTGTGTGTGTTTTTTTTTTATTTCCTCCTCCCGAAAGACGGCAATAAAATGATTAGCAAAACAGGACAGTGTAATTAATGTATCTTGCTCACAGAATATCAAACATTTATCTTTCAAAATGTCTTTCTCTTTCAAACAGCCGAGGAATAATGAAAAACCAAGAGAACTTCACAGAAAGGAAGAGGGTTGGGGGGGGGGGGGTGTTCCAGTAAATTCTCTTTGTGATTGGATGATGTCCCTTTGGTGCGCGGACAAACCGGATATTGGAGTAATGGCTTCCCAGAATGCAGTTTCATTGCCACTCCCTTAGGTCCTGGACTTGTTGTCAGAGGGAATAATGTCCGAGATAAGATAAAATCCCCACGAGGGAAAAACACTGGACCCCTTTCCTCTAGGGAATTGCGCTAGAATCCTTTACTACCCAAATTTATATTTTCCCAAGACATAGTTTGTGGTTACTGGCCCTTTATAATTATATGATTAAACAGGCAGAGATAAAATAGCACATGTGTAAAGGAGATATTTCGAATTACCTTCGGCTTCCAGTGAATCAACTTCAAAGCAACACTCTATGGCCATTATTGTTCAACCAGCTGAACTAATTGGTAATCTATATAAATTATATAAATCTAGTTATTTCAATTTGGTGTGTTTCATAAGAAAAATGTATTCATATCATAATTTTAATAAATTTGCACGAAATAACATTGAATAATATTGCTGTAGCAGATGTGGAAAGTGATTGCAGATTGATTGTACTTCCCTCTTGATTGATTATACTTTCCTCTTTTGTCTGTATAAAGACGCAGACCAACTTGCATGGCAATGAAAAGTGGCTGTTTTCATAAAAGAGATGGTTATCTAAATTGCTTAAGTTTTCATCTGAAAAGATGTCGTTCTGGTAACTTGATTAGTAGGTGTGAGGTTATTAGATGTGAGGTTATTAGATGTGAGGTTATTAGATGCGAGGTTATTAGATGGAAAGTTATAACATGGAAGGTTATAAGATGGTGGGGAGGGGTGTTTTAATATGAGAGGTTATTTGCTCTGAGGCTATTAGTTGTAAGGGGGGTCTGGGGTGTCAGGCATTGGTAGTACCTTTGGTAAGGATGACTGACATGTCCTTTTCAGGGCACATTCCCCATTGGTTCAAGCCTGACATACAGCTGACGCCTGTGGCTACTAGTAGCTGTCAGCATGCCACAGCGGCCACCACCCGGGGCAACAGCTGTGACAGGCTGGATACACAAGCCGTGGGTAACCGATTTGGTGTCAAACCAATCGGTGAACTAGGGTTAGTTAGTTAGTTAGTTAGTCGACAGATCATCCTCATTGCACATCGAACCATTCAGTCCATAAGTGCTCGGATCCCCTCCTCAGCAAATCCCGCAACGTGTAGCGGCTAACGACGCCAGTTCTGTGTTGGTTTATCAATCTTCTTTGCCTTCCTGCGTAGTGTTCTTGTTTGGCCACCCCTCTTTTAATTTGCTGCTCTCGCAGTCTGGCCATTGTTGTAGATTCACAGTCATCACTTGGTTCTCGCAAAAGTCTTACTTCTCGTAGAGCATTCAGAATGTCAGCCTGGTCCATGGCGCGTCCGCCCTCCACAGTAGCCTCACCTGCGAGCTTGTCAGCGCGCTCATTTCCTTGTACTCCTGCATGCCCTGGCACGAAGATGAAACTAATCTTTGCCAGTCGAGACCTCTCCAGAGGCAGCAACCATTCTCTTCGGATCGACCCCTCCTCTATCCTCTTGATCATGTTCATTGAGTCGCTAAGGAAACAAGCCCGATTAAATGTCTGTGTCTCGAGCCATGTTATTGCTTTACTTACTGCCATGACTTCCATGGTCAGGCTACTTGTGGTTTCAGTGAAAGCACCAGAGTCCTCCTTCACAATTCTCCCTCCGGCCCGAGCTGTAAAGGCCCATGAGCTTCTCACATGTCGGACGACCGACCCATCTGTGTAGATGACCGCGTCACCGTCTAGCGAATTCTCGAAAATCAACGCTTGTACTTCAGCCTCAACAGCAGCCGGATTTTCTTGTCTGCATTTTCTATCTAGTTGGATGCAAACTGAAAAGGATGTGCAGAAGTCTGTTGGCACTTGCACCCACTCCTCGCCAGGTTCTAAGTCCTCAAGTGAACACACCTGTTGAAGAATGTCTTCGGCTTGACCCATCCACGACCGTCCTCTTTTTAACCTGCTGCCCTTCACCTTCCGAATTTCACTATGCAGTGGATGTTATGTGTTTGCGTTAATTCTGAGGTAGGCGCGTGCCATGCAACCTTGTATTCTCTCTTCAATGGTTGGAAAATCAAGAAGGTAGCGCATCGCCCTGCATGCTGTATCTCTTGTACATCCAAGAATAATGCGCATAGCTTCATTCTGTATCCTTTCCATCATTTCTATCTGCTTATGGCTGAGAGTCAGGATTGCCATTGCATACTCCAAAACAGACATGACCAGCCCCTCGTACAGAAGACATAGATGGCGCTGCTCACAGTTTGCTGCCGCCATCACCCGCATCGCTGGAAAACCCCGCTTGGCCTTTGTTATCACCTGGTCTATGTGCACATTATAAGCAAGGCTTCGATCAAACCGTATCCCCAGGTAATTCATTGCCTGCGTTCTTTCCACCGTCTCTGAACACAGCATTACAGTTGGTGTTGGAGTGTTGACAATATGATTATTCAACGAGAACCAAGTCACTGTTGCCTTTGTTGGGTTGACCATTGCCCCAGCTTCATCACACCAAGTACTTATGCGATTGAGTTCGGTTTGTAGTTCCACAGCAACCTCCTCTCTATCCTTACCCTGACGATACACTAAAACATCATCGGCATATGACAATGTCCTGCCAGGTCCAGTGATCTGCTCACTGGTGATTCTCACTGTGTAGGCGTTGAACAGTACCGGAGATAATGGTGATCCCTGTGGTAGGCCAGGATATATTGTTGTTGGTTCCGAAGTCCAACTGCCACATCTAAAAACTACTTTCCGTTGGAAGAGGGCTGCAGCGATCCAACTAAGGAGGAATGGACTTACGTTTAGTTCGAGAAGCTGAAACATTAAAAAATCCAGTGGTACTCTGTTGTATGCGTCCTCAAGATCAATCGCTGCAGCAACGGTTTCATTGCCTGAGTGGAAACCTTCATAGACATCCTGGGCAAAGACTGCTGCATTGGTCCAGGTTTCTCTTTTTGGACGGTACCCACCCAAGGTGGGTGGGAAAACACCTTGCCTCTCTAGTTGGCTTGATATTTTCCTGGCAATTACCTTCTCCAGCAGCTTGCCTATTGTATTCTGTATGGTTATGATTCGATATCCCTGAATTTTTTTGTGGTCTTTGTCAGGCTTCGGCAAGGGAATCAGATATCTGTGTAACCATTCCTCCTTGATGCTAGCACTCCCTATACTGTTGTTGTACATGTCTGCTAGTTTCTCTAGCTCATTGTCGGTACACCTATTTATGTCGTCGTATCTTATGCCATCAGGACCTGGAGCACTGTTTTTTGATCGTCGAAGCACAGCCTTGATTTCTTTCACTGTCACTGTGTCTTCATCCGAAGTGTTCTGGGCCTTGCATCTGTCTGAGGTGACCTCCTTGGCCAGATTTCGGCCTCCCATGCCTGTCTGGTTGCTCTGCTCAAGGTAGCGTTCAAAGAGGGCTTTGCCCTTGTCCTCGTCAGTCCTCTGCCAGATGAGGTCAGCACCTTGGAAGTCAGAAATGCTCTTATTCTTGACTACACCACTCATGCTTTTATGTAGTCGCCAGAACAATTTCAGTGACTTGTCTGTGCTTACACTTTGACACACCTCTGCCCATTTTTCGCTTTTAACAACCTTGACCAGTGTTTTGAAGTAGCTTACTTTTGTGTGCATCTCTTTTTCTAAGTGCAAGCAGGGACTAGGATGACCAGCTCTGTTCTTCTTGGCATTTTGCCATCTCCTTACAGCACTACGCTTATCCACCCAAGCCTTCTCCACCTCGAAACTCCACCACGGTGGCTGCTACCAGCTTTTTTTCCTGCCCTGAAACGTTCTGCTCTTGTCACGTCTTATTTTACTCACCACATCTTGCCCTGTACTGTCATACTGGAACGTCTTTACCTTTAGCTTGTGCTGTCTGGTTCTGCCTTTCTCCACCAATATGCTGCAAGGGTGGTGGTCGCTGCCATGGTGTCCTAGGACACCCCATCTACACACTGTAGTGAGTGAAGGTGAAACTAGCGCCAGATCAATAGCACTGTCCTCATCGCCCGGACGGCTTGCTGTCCTGGTGACACAGCCACTGTTGATACAAACCAGATAGATGGTTTCCAGTGCAGTCTCGAGCTCCTCCCCCTGTGTATTGGAGGAAGTGTTTCCCCATGATCTGCCTTTAGCGTTGAAGTCACCACAGAAAATAACATTTCTCTCGTGGCCTAATATGCCACTTAAGCACTGCCACTTCTGGGCGTCCACACTGGCATTGCGGGCATAAACATTAACCAACACGAATGGTATACTGGAATGAACTCTCAACGCTCAGGCGAGAGAGTGAGGTCGACGACATTCGCAACTCTTCCTCAATTTAATCCAATTCATCGTGCAAGTCATTCTTCATCCAACTTCAAAAACCACTACAGGAGATCCTCCTCCTGGAGCGTCAAGCAATATTTACCCACATTGTCAAAGAACATTTCGAGCCAAAATAGGCCTTTTCAGCCATCTTAGAAATCACAGCTCAATACCTTCAACCCCATTGGATGAAATGAATGGTCATCATCATTCTTGATGGACAAACAACATTAGTTGTGAGACTATTAGATGTGAGGTTATTAGATGTGAGGTTATTAGATGGGAGGTTATTAGATGGGAGGTTATTAGATGTGAGAGTATCAAATGAGAGGTTAATAGAAGCGAAGTTATTAACATCCGTTTTAGTAAATATAATGGGAGATTATTAGATGTGAGATTATTAAATGGTAGGTTATTAGATGGAAGGGTATAAGGTGGGAGGTTATTTGATGTAAGGCTTATTAGATGAAAGGTTATTAGTGTCACAAAATAGACCACCGTGATTAACCAGTGATGACAATAAAAGGCGTTCGGATTAACGACAAGTTCGAGGCCACAGGTTGTTTCAACAAATACAGAAAAAACAGTCTGGGTTGCAGCTGCACGTGTTCACATCTGGTCGGTAAAATAGGAACATTTGGTGGTGAGTGTGATGAATCAATACACCACTTTGACAGTTGATAAACAGTCCCGTCTGTCATTTAGAGTTTCCGGACATCAAGCAAAATGGCGGCTGTGATTGACACCACTCGACGGAAGATTGGCGGCTTGTTATTGAAAACTGTTGTTGGGACCATACAGTAACTCGCTAGCTTGTTTTGGATGTCAAAACATGGGAGGACGAATCTGACATTGATTAAGCCAGGGGAGATAGATTCCTGACAATGGAGGATCTGCCAATAATAACACCTGTGTGGACATAAAGAATAACGTCACGTGATCAATTTTAGGCGTTTGCCAAAAACCCGATTTGGGGACAACTAGTGTACTTCGAAATGTTGATCTAGGCAGACGTGTTTTGGCACGGCAGTTATGATTTGGAATAATGTCTACCGTGTGCGAATTAAATGAATTAGTTTTACACGTGCCTGGCATGGCAATTGTGGATGTGATTCGGAAGGACTGCAGTGTTGTTTAAGGTAGTTTTAGATGGTGTTACTAGTCCTAATTAATTTAGGCAGTGGCATGGTAGAAACTGGTTAACGTAGGGAAGTGATAATTGGCTCTGTTGGTTGAAAATAGATTAGTGAAGTATTGATAAGCTTTACTAGTTGAGAATTGAGTAATGAGGGATAATTGGGATATTCCAGTGGGTGTCCCTGGTGGGCGGTGTTCCGCATTCTGTTTGTTGATTTTTTTTTTCTTGTCTTGGCCTGATGATAACCAATGTGTTGGGTCATCTGTCCCTGACAGAGTTAGGTTCATTGTATTTTGCTGAGCAAGGGCCAATGGCCACGATCATCTAATAGAGATCAGTGACGGAGAGGCTATCACCAGTTGTATTATCTATTTTACAGGTTCCCTCTGGTCGGGATGAAGAACACAGAACAATTGTAAAATCCGATCCCGGATAAATTATGATGCAGAAAGCTTGGCCAGCAACTTTCGCAATGGGTCTATAATGGAATAATTTGATCAACATTGCTCAGTGGAGCTGAATGGTAGAAGTATCCTACAGGATAAGTACCGAATGAGTTGTAGGTCATACCAGCCTTTAACACACCAGTAGTGATGAATGTTTAGTCCACGTATGACGAGAACAGTAGCGACTGATGTTCACATTGGAGGAAAGATAACATTTAAGTGTAGTTGTTCCATGTATCAAGGAAATCATAACCTTCAGACAATATCTAGAAAATAAAGAAATCTATTTTAGTCTAGATACAATGACTGTTTAAGAGTGAAAACTATAGAACATTTCGCAGGAAGGATAAACGTCATGTTCATAGGACAGTGTTCCATGATTTTTTCACTGCCCAGGAATTATGAAGTCTGAGTTTCTATAAACTATTAGGAACAGTTGTGTTAGGAACAAAAATAGTATCGTTCACGGATTATATATTTGAATGGGAATCAGATCTCATGGTCATCAGAGCTCCTGGAGGAGGACATGTCTGGAGAGAAGGACACGACTTCGGTGAGGTCCATTGTGCTGATTCTTGTGATGTCGTGTAATCCTTGCCATGATGAATGGACTCTGATCATGAACTCTGTGGTCTGACCTATACATTTACATTAGAATACACGACACACATTTTCTTCGCATACACGTCTCATATACGTTACACTTTTCTTTTAATAAATTAATCTTGATTAATTTTTAGAAGCAAGAGTTGTTGAATATGTTGCGTTGGGGGAGAATGAGAGGGGGCATAGTACGACAGTGAGAGAGTGATAGGATAAGGTGTCCACGGGCTGATGGAGTGTGTTGGGCGGAAGCTGGTGGATTCTCCAGGATATTGATAGGGGAAAAAATTATAATGTGGGTGTTGACTCCCCTCACTCCAGGGACTTCTTCTTCTTCTTCAGCGTTCCGAGCCATTGAGGTTCTTTGCTGCAAATACAATCCGTCTCCATTCGTCTCTCTGGTGGACCTTCTCTTGCCAGTCGTTGATTCCAAGTGCTTGTAGGTCTGTACATGTATTATCTCTCCACCGTCTTCTTGGTCTACCTCGGGGTCTACGGTATCGAGGCTCATGTATTTGTTTCGTAACAAAGAAAGGGACGACACTTTAAATTAAGACACGACAATTAGATGGAAGGTTATTAGATGGAAGATTATTAGATGGAAGGTATCATAATGGCGGTTATTAGATTGAAGATTATTAGACGGAAGGTTGCTAGATGGAATGTTATTAGATGAAAAGTTATTAGATTGAAGGTTTTTAGACGGGATATTATTAGATGGAAGCTTAATAGATAGAAGGGGATTTAATGGGAGATAATTATATGACATGTTATTAAATGGAAGGTTATTAGGTGAAACCTCATTAGATGGAAGAGTATCCAATGGAAGAATATTAGATGTCAGGTTAATAGATGTAAGGTTATAAGATCGGAGGTTATTAGATGAAGTTATTAGATTTCAAGTTATTAGATGGAAGATCATTAGATTTGAGGTTATTAGATCGAATATTATTAGATGCAAGCTAATTAGATGGGCCGTAATTAGATGGAAGGTCATTAGATGTAAGGTTATTAGATGGAAGGTTATTAGATGGAAGATTATTAGAAGGAATGTCATTATATAGAAGGTAATTAGATGGAAGATTATTAGATGGGAGGTAATTAGATGGAAGGTTATCACGTTAAAGGTTATTAGATCGAATGTTATCACACTGGAGGTTGTTAGCTGGGAGGTTATTTGATAAGTTTTCACACTAAAGGTGATTAGATGGAAGGTGATTAGATGGAAGACTTTTAGATTGAAGGTTATTAGATGGGAGGTTATCACATAGAAGGTTATTAGATCGTCTTTATTGCATGTCAAAAGTAGGGCGGCCATCTTTAAACTGTCCTTATGACGTCACCATGTACGTCTGCCGTGTTATGTCACGTGCTTAATCCTCTTGACATCCCTAACAATAAAATGAACATGCTACAAGACAATAGCATGGTTATTGTAATTGATATCACACTTTTCAGGTGTTAACTTGAAGCCCCTTCGTCTACAGAGGCAATTGCCATGTGGTTATATCTCAAACAATTGGGAGACGCTGCAGCGTAGTGCCTAGACACCCACCTGCCGGCCTGGTGGTTGTGGGTTCGATCCACATCGGGGCAAATTTGTTTGTTTTTATAATTGATCTGGGCTCGCATGTAAACTCAAGTTATAAAAGGGTACCAAGACATGTCTTGAGAAGTACAGGCAGCCGGCGCGATACTGGATACAGGGAAACATTACAGGAACCAGCTTGACTGAACAAACTTGACAAATATACTACAGAATCAAGTCGACTTCTTAACGTAACCCCACTCACATACACGCATGTACACACATACCTACACATATACTTACACACCTACATACACACATACAGGCACACATACATGCATACATACACGCACGTGCTCACAAAAGACTGTTGTTGTTGTTTTTGTTTTGGTCACTATTTAAGACACGATCAAACACGAAAGAAAGTCATAAATGGATAAATATTGTGAGGAGGATTGAGTGGACTAAAAAAAGAATGAAACGACTTATCAAACAGGCACGCACTAATCTATCGATGCAGATATTATTATTGATAATGTCTTGGTTGTGTTGGAGATACAGCATATGCATGTCTTGATTGTGTTGGTGATACAGCATGTTCATGTCTTGATTGTGTTGGTGATAAGGCATGTTCAAGTCTTGGTTGTGATGGTGATAAAGCATGTTCATGTCTTGATTGTGTTGGTGATAAGGCATGTTCAAGTCTGTCACCCGTCGTCCCTGGGGGGAAGTGGATTCAACAAGCACACTTTTTAAATTCCCTTTCCTCAGTTTGGGCTTCTGCCGGACCTTTGTCTACACCCCCCCTTTCAGTCTCTGGATCACTATCTCTCTCACTTCCTACCATAAGACAATATCCTTTCAGTCTCTGGATCACTATCTCTCTCACTTCCTACCATAAGACAATATCCTTTCAGTCTCTGGATCACTATCTCTCTCACTTCCTACCATAAGACAATATCCTTTCAGTCTCTGGATCACTATCTCTCTCACTTCCTACCATAAGACAATATCCTTTCAGTCTCTGGATCACTATCTCTCTCACTTCCTACCATAAGACAATATCCTTTCAGTCTCTGGATCACTATCTCTCTCACTTCCTACCATAAGACAATATCCTTTCAGTCTCTGGATCACTATCTCTCTCACATCCTACCATAAGACAATATCCTTTCAGTCTCTGGATCACTATCTCTCTCACTTCCTACCATAAGACAATATCCTTTCAGTCTCTGGATCACTATCTCTCTCACTTCCTACCATAAGACAATATCCTTTCAGTCTCTGGATCACTATCTCTCTCACATCCTACCATAAGACAATATCCTTTCAGTCTCTGGATCACTATCGCTCTCACTTCCTACCATAAGACAAACCCCCTTTCAGTCTCTGGATCACTATCTCTCTCACTTCCTACCATAAGACAATATCCTTTCAGTCTCTGGATCACTATCTCTCTCACATCCTACCATAAGACAATATCCTTTCAGTCTCTGGATCACTATCTCTCTCACTTCCTACCATAAGACACACCCCCTTTCAGTCTCTGGATCACTATCTCTCTCACTTCCTACCATAAGACAATATCCTTTCAGTCTCTGGATCACTATCTCTCTCACTTCCTACCATAAGACAATATCCTTTCAGTCTCTGGATCACTATCTCTCTCACTTCCTACCATAAGACAATATCCTTTCAGTCTCTGGATCACTATCTCTCTCACATCCTACCATAAGACAATATCCTTTCAGTCTCTGGATCACTATCGCTCTCACTTCCTACCATAAGACAAACCCCCTTTCAGTCTCTGGATCACTATCTCTCTCACTTCCTACCATAAGACAATATCCTTTCAGTCTCTGGATCACTATCTCTCTCACATCCTACCATAAGACAATATCCTTTCAGTCTCTGGATCACTATCTCTCTCACTTCCTACCATAAGACACACCCCCTTTCAGTCTCTGGATCACTATCTCTCTCACATCCTACCATAAGACAATATCCTTTCAGTCTCTGGATCACTATCTCTCTCACTTCCTACCATAAGACACACCCCCTTTCAGTCTCTGGATCACTATCTCTCTCACTTCCTACCATAAGACAATATCCTTTCAGTCTCTGGATCACTATCTCTCTCACTTCCTACCATAAGACACACCCCCTTTCAGTCTCTGGATCACTATCTCTCTCACTTCCTACCATAAGACAATATCCTTTCAGTCTCTGGATCACTATCTCTCTCACTTCCTACCATAAGACAATATCCTTTCAGTCTCTGGATCACTATCTCTCTCACTTCCTACCATAAGACAATATCCTTTCAGTCTCTGGATCACTATCTCTCTCACTTCCTACCATAAGACAATATCCTTTCAGTCTCTGGATCACTATCTCTCTCACTTCCTACCATAAGACAATATCCTTTCAGTCTCTGCATCACTATCTCTCTCACTTCCTACCATAAGACACACCCCCTTTCAGTCTCTGGATCACTATCTCTCTCACTTCTTACCATAAGACAATATCCTTTCAGTCTCTGGATCACTATCTCTCTCACTTCCTACCATAAGACACACCCCCTTTCAGTCTCTGGATCACTATCTCTCTCACTTCTTACCATAAGACAATATCCTTTCAGTCTCTGGATCACTATCTCTCTCACTTCCTACCATAAGACACACCCCCTTTCAGTCTCTGGATCACTATCTCTCTCACTTCTTACCATAAGA